>LT727930.1:192424-441467 GCA_900157175.1 Oithona nana
GAAATTTTCAAGCCAATGAAAATTCAAAACTCTTTTTTGTCAGCATGGCAGTGTGCCACACAGTTATTCCAGAGAGGCTAGAAGGAGGTCAGACAGGAGAAGTGGAATACAATGCATCCTCTCCAGATGAGAAGGCTTTGGTGGAGGGAGCTGCTCACTTTGGATTTCAATTTATAGAAAGGCATCCCAATACAGTGGAGGTGAAAATAGAGGGCCAAAACATTGAGGAATTTGAGGTTTTGGACACTATAGAATTCACCAGCACACGAAAACGTATGTCTTGCGTTACTCGCTTCCCCAATGGAAAAATCTGCCTTTTAATCAAGGGTGCAGACAACATCATTAATGACAGACTTGGGCCATCCGAAAGAACTCACAGGCAGTATCTGAGCAGCACCTTTGGGCACTTGGAGGACTTTGCCAGGAAAGGTCTCCGTACCCTATGCTTTGCTGTCCGTGACATTCCAGAAGCTGAGTATAAGGCTTGGAAGGAAGAATACATTGAAGCTTGTAATGCCATTGAGAATCGCGAAGAGAAAGTTGAAGAGGTGGCTGCCAAACTTGAGAGAGACTTGACTTTAATTGGTGCCACTGCTATCGAAGACAAATTACAAGATGGAGTTCCTGAGACCATTGCAAACTTGTTATCAGCTAATATTAAAGTCTGGATTTTGACTGGAGACAAACAAGAGACTGCCATCAACATTGGACATTCATGTAAGCTCTTGAGTCAAGATGTTCCTTTGATCATTCTCAACACCACAGATTTGGACACCACCAGGGAAGAAATCACCAAAGAACTAGCTGATAAGAAGGCGAGCAGTGGAGATGATGCAGTTTCTTTAATAATTGATGGCAAAACTTTAGTGCATGCACTCAATGACAGCTTAAGAAAAGATTTCATTGATCTCTGTTCCATGTGCAATGCAGTCATTTGCTGTCGTGTCTCACCCATTCAAAAAGCTGAAGTTGTTGAGTTGGTACAAGAACATACCAAAGCTATTACTCTGTCCATTGGGGATGGTGCCAATGATGATGGCAATGATTCAAAAGGCTCAAGTGGGAGTAGGTATTTCTGGCAATGAAGGATTACAGGCTGCAAATTCAGCAGACTTTGCCATTGCTCAATTTAGATTTTTGCAAAGACTTTTGTTTGTCCATGGAGCTTGGAACTACACAAGAATATCAAAAGTGATTCTGTATTGCTTTTACAAAAATATTTGTCTCTACATCATTGAATTATGGTTTGCTATTTATAGCTTTTGGACTGGACAAGTACTCTTTGAAAGATGGACCATTGGTAAGACTTTCACCCTTTTTTTAGACATAAATTTTTCTTTCCTTTTAATATCACTATGATTTTTGTAGGCTTGTACAATTTGCTGTTTACTGGAGCACCGCCCATTGTTATCGGCCTATTTGATCGTAGCTGCAATGCCAAGACAAGGATGGACAATCCTTTGCTGTACTTGAGCAGTCAAAAATCTGAACAGTTTAACAACAAGATCTTTTGGCGTTGGATTCTACTAGCTGTCTTTCATTCAGTCATTTTATATTTCCTGCCCATGGGCATGTTTGGCCAGGGGACAGTTTGGCCTAATGGTAAAGATGGAGACTATTTGGTCTGTGGCAACATTGTCTACTCCTGTGTCATTCTCACTGTCTGCACAAAAGCCTTGATGATCTTAGAGGCTTGGAATATTGGTACCATGCTTGGAATTATTGGCTCCATAGTCATTTGGTTCCTCTTTTTGGTAGTTTACAGCTACTTTTGGGTCATTGGAATACCTCTGGCTGCTAACATGGCAGGCATGATTCAACTGATCTGCACCACACCCATGTTTTGGCTCTCTTTACTCCTGGTACCCTTGTCTGCTTTGCTGCCAGATATTGTTGGAAAAGTTGGGTACACTGGCATTAAACCATCAGAAACAGAGTTAGTGATTCTGGCTGAAAAAGGCAATTATAATCCGGCTCCATACCTTGACCATGCACTGGAGAAACTAAAAAAGGAAACTAAGGCCTTGATAGAACCAATTCAAGAAAAAATTGGTAAGATTTAAAGAATGTTTTTTTTTTAATTTTTTTTTGTTTTGAGCATCCATTTCACCTCTTTCTTAGGACGAGGTAAAAGTAGGAGTCCATCTGATGACTTTCACATGAGAGAGCGTCAAGCCACGAGAGGTAGCGGTAGAGGTTATGCTTTTTCTCAAGAAGAAGATGGCTGTGTCACCCAAACGGAGTTGGTGAAAAAGTATGAAAATCGAGGTTCCTCCACATCCACCAGGTATGACAATCACCAAGATAAACAGCAACATGAGCTTGACAGTAGTAACGTTAATAGTGAAACCAATTTGGGTATGTAATCTGTTTTTCTTCTTTTGAAATGTTTTGATAAATGTTGTGTTAGTGTGCAAGTACTGCCTTTAATCAGATTACTTTTTGAAAGAAGCATGCATTACCATACCATTTTACCTGTTTCATTTAGTTTTTTATTAACATCACTCCTTATCATCCTCATAGGTAAGGCCGCATAACCAGTTTGTATTTGTGCTCTTCTTGTTTGCACTCCACCTCCCTACCTCTTCAAAGAATGCAAAGATTTTTTAAAAAATTGGACCTCACTTTTTTTGTTCATATTGTACATGTCGTGATGATGATTATTATTACTATTCTTCTAAATAAAACTGATCATTTAATTTGGCTAAAAAAGAACTACTTTGACAATTTCCTTCCTTCTTTCAAGGTCAACACAACCTTCCGGGAGTAGTTCCTCTAACTCCTCTCAATCAGCATCAAGATTAATGAATGTTAGACAAAGGCAAGTACCTTCTTCGCCTGGTCGATACTTGACCAACATTTCAGAAACAGATTTGCCTCAGCGGACACAGGTGGTACATATGAAATCCATCAAAACCAAAAAAGAGTATGCATTAAGTGATGAAGAAACCATTCCACTTAAAAATCAATAATTAGCTACACACATGTGGATTGCAGACATACTCCAACAATTCAAAACTGATAAAGACATCCAGTTCAATGTCAAAAATAATGCCAATCTGAAAGGCATCAATGTCATGGGAACAATTGTCAATGTTATCTACTCTGTGTCACCAGAAAATCCAAGAACTTTTCCTTTCATTTTCGATATAGAGGATGGTTCAGCTGTTATTCATGTACTTTGATTATTTTATCTTCAACATTACTGCCAACCAATGGTCTTAGTAGTGTATGGTTCAAAGTGAATGTTGCTTCAAGCTGGCCATACATTGGAAGTCAAAGGAGTTCCTCAAATGTATTCCAGCAGTGTTGAAGTTAAACCTTTTTCTGTTTGTCAAGTGATAGACCCAAATGATGAAATTGATAGATCTTTGTGTTAGATCAATGGTCTCAACACTGTTCATTGTTCAAGGAGCACTTCCTGACTAATATGTCTTCTCTGTCTTGGAAAAACAAATATTTTATTCTGCTTGCATTTAAAAAATGAACTCTATTGAAAAAAATTGTATTGAAATTTGATGTGCCTTCAAATAAAAAATTGGACACTATAAGCTTATCATAAATGAAAAAAGAATTGCAAGTAGTGGGCAACCGAATGTTCAGCCGAAGCCACCTTCGGTTTTTTTAGACCTTTGGCCGAAGATTTTGAAGATTTTTGAAAAATAAAAAAAAAATAAAACTTTTTCCCAGTTATTTATTTTTCCTTAATTTTTTTTTGACAAACAATGATGAGAATTACTTTTATTTGTTTAACATGTCATTTTACACCAGCTTACTGACGTTTGACCGTCATCGCCATTTTCAACTGTGATGGCAACGCTGTTGGAGACGGGACCATTCATCCAAGAATCATGTTGCCAGCCGTAAATTTTCGAGTGTTCATCGTCTGCCTTATTCTTTTGAAGGCTCGGTCTTATAACAGTTTTACTGTGGACTGTTGGTGTATCTACGTTTGACTGACAATCAAGCATTTCGAAATCTTCCATATCCAGCGGTATCCATTCATTTGGGATGGACACAGGAGTGACTTTCACGTGATCTTGGCTTAACTTGAGGGGTGACAGCTTTAAAACCAATTCCCTCTTCACTGAAAACACTAGAGGATCATTTGTAGTATCTTTAAGAAGATTCCTTGAAATTGAGAGATTTTCAGTGTCTATGGGCTCATCTTTGATCGTGATATCTTCAGATAGAGAACTTGAACTTTGGTCTACAGGTAAGGAGGTAAGGAGCTGACTTTCGTTTCTTGTCTCCGCTGAGGGTTGTAGGCTAGTCTCACACTGTTGTGCTTGTTCCGTTTCATTTTCTTTAGTTTTCTTCCGCTGAGTTGACCAAGAGTTATCGGAAATCTTGGAAAAGCCCATGAGCGGTAAAAGTTGAGTTCTATTTTTGAGAAGAAATTTCTTGAAGACTTTAGGGCGTTGATTCAACATACTATCGAGAAATTTTTCATCAAAATCATCAATAGTAATTTCATCGTTGGGGCCTCTAGATCTAACTCGTCGTGATTTGGATGAGCTCTGATTCTTTTGACTTTGAGGGATGGCAATGTTACAATTTCGGTCTGGACAAGGAGGTTGATTAATGTCTGAAAGTTCTTGGTGCTCAACAGGGATGGTTTTTAAGCCAATAGTTTTCTCAGCAGTCAAAGATAGAGTGTCACTTTGACGCGGATAAATTTTGATCTTTTTGGAACTAACATCTGAACCTTCCGCGTTGAGGTCTTTCGCCATTGCCGAATTTGCTCTTTTATGGACAACAACTTTAATAGGAGTTGTACCAGTAGCCAAAGATAAACTTGTAGATTTAAAAGCCTTGACTAACTTTTCAGGAGTTGGCACTTTGAGTTGACACTTTGATGATGCTCCATCACTTCCTCTATCAGGCAATGTATCCAGTTTGTCGGGAAGGTTGGATTTTGCTACAGTCTTGTTGTGATTCAAATTGGCAGTGGCCTCTTCAGCTTCTGGTTCGTTGTTGTTTGTTCCATTCACTGATAAAGTCGCTTTGTGACCATTAGAATTGAGAAAACCAAAGGGTACTTTAATATTGAAAGTGTTGGATTTTTTATTCTTTCGAATGCCTTCCAATGCACTTAATCCTCTGACGATGCCATCCAGAACCTCTCCTCTTGGTAACTTAGAAAGTATCAAATCTCTTTCAATGGCAAAGTTGCAGGTCTTGTAGTGTCTCTGACAGTGAAGTAAAGATTCAAACTTTTCTGAACATCCAAAGCATTCTCGATCAATTTTCAAAGAGTGCATTTTTATCCAAGACTCTTGACAAAGGTTGGAATGACCGCACCAACTAATAAAATCTGACAATTTTTTCGGACAGCCCAAGCACTGATACACTTTGTACTTTTCCATATGAGCTTCAAAAGCTAGATTGGTAACGAACATTTTGCCACAATTGCAACAGTAATAGCTTTGCTTTTGACCAGATCTATTGATGGACGTCAAGAAATGACTGTGCTCTCCAAAATGAGCCTTTTGATGGTGGATATCCCAAATCTTGGCGCTTGTAAATGCCTCATCACAAACATGACAATGGGTTCTCAAGTGGTATTCAAAGTCTTCTTTTTCCTCAAAATATCTCTTGGAGGCTTTACAAAGACTGCAAGACCAACGGCCTTTGATTATTCCCATATTTTCTTGCAGAAAAGTGTTCATTTTTAGCGCGTAGAATTTTCACGACCTCCTCCACCAGTACAAATTTTTCATATTTTCTCAGCTCTTATTTTCATTTTGATCCGGAATCTGATCGGATTTCAGCCCGTCCCATTAGCCATCAAAAAGTGTTTCGATTGGAAATATATGGAAAATTGTCATTCGATGAAATATTCATAGGGTGCATACAATTGAAATGTTCACTTCATTGACAAAGATAGTTCGTAACTTTTTCCAAAATTCCAATTTTCGCTTTCCGGAAATGTTGCCTAAGTCGACGGTACTCGGTTTCTTTCAGACTGATTTTTTTAATTTGGTAATTTGGGTCCTATTTAAAGGTAAGGTAATATTTCCTTTTTTGAAAACCACATGAATTTAGACTACTTTTTTATGAACAAAGTAGTAAACTATTAAAATACATTCAAGTTTGAAGTTGAAAATCCGATCGAGGTTTTGTTTTCCTTAAAAAAATATTCCGTTTCTGTTCTCAGCAGAAGTAATAAAAACAAACACACGTGAAGTAGAAGTTCTTGTCTAAATTCTCAAATCTAAATCTTCATCCAGCAATTCCAATCGAAAATGGCAGAAGGAGGCAACCAGAAGAAGCGAAAGCGGCCCGTTTTTCAGAAGAAAATCAAGAAGTCCACGATCGTCGATCAGACCATAGCAAAATTACAAGAGCAATATAATCATGTAAGATTTTCTTACTCCAATTTTACTGTCGCACAAAGGTACAGCAGTTTCATTTTTTGCTTTGCTTTTTAGATTGATGCAAAGAAAATTAAAAGGTTCGACCAACTACCACTAAGTGAATCTACTCAAAAAGCTCTGTCCGAGTGTGGTTATGAAGAACCAACCGAGATCCAACGTGAATCATTTGCAATGTGTTTAAGAGGAATGGATGTACTTGGAGCAGCAAAGACCGGCTCCGGCAAGACATTAGCCTTCCTGATTCCATTAATTGAGAAATTGTACACTCTCAAGTGGACGCCTTTAGACGGTCTCGGGGCCCTTGTCATTACACCAACCAGAGAGCTAGCCTATCAAATATTCGAAACGCTGAGAAAAGTTGGCAAGTACCATGACTTTTCCGCCGGTTTGGTCATAGGTGGCAAAGACTTGAAATATGAATCAAGTAGATTACAAAGCTGTAACATCATCATTTGTACTCCTGGACGACTTTTACATCACATGGATGAAAACCCTAATTTTGATGCGACTTCTTTGAAATTATTGGTTCTTGACGAAGCTGACAGGTGCATGGATATGGGATTTGAAAAATCCATGAATGCAATCATCGAAAATTTGCCGACAGAAGATCGTCAGACACTCCTTTTTTCAGCTACCCAGACCAGATCTGTCAAAGATCTTGCCCGACTGAGCTTGGACAAGCCGGTCTATGTTTCAGTGCACGAACACAGTGATACAGCCACACCCGACAAATTAGCACAGAGATACGTAGTCTGTGAGCTGAAGGACAAAGTCAATTTGGTCTGGTCATTTATCAAAAATCACAAACGCAAGAAGCTTTTGATTTTCATGCAAAGCTGCAAACAAGTCAAGTTTATCCACGAACTCTTTAAAAGATTAAAAGTCAGTACTACAATACTGGCTCTTCATGGAAAACTTCACCAGCTTCGACGAATGGCCATTTATGACGAATTCTGTCAAAAGGATTCTTCGGTCGTCCTTTTAGCTACCGATATTGCAGCTCGCGGACTAGACTTTCCCAAGGTCGACTGGGTCCTTCAAGCCGATTGTCCTGAAGATGCCAAAACATACTTGCACAGAGTTGGCCGAACTGCGCGCCATTCTTCTATTGGTCAAAGTCTATTGATACTCCTTCCAAGTGAGCAAGAAGGTATGCTCAAACAATTGCGGATTCATCGAATCCCCATTGACGCCATACAGGTAGATCCCAGGAAAGTCAATGACATCCAACGCAAAATCCAAGCTCATGTCGCTGCTGATCCCGAGTTGAAGGCCTCGGCTCAAAGGGCATTCCTCGCCTACATTAAATCTACCTTTCTACTCTCCAACAAAGAAGTCTTCGACGTTCACCAATTGGACACGGAACAATTTTCTCGTAGCCTTGGATTGGCAGTTACTCCCAGAATTCGATTTTTGCAGCGACTTGAAAAGAAGCAGAGTGATCAAAGCAAACCCAAAAGTGCTTCGCTTTTTGATAGTGACAATGACGAAGAGGACAATGTTTTGACATTGAAAAGGAAGAATCATGATATCCCACAGGCAGAAGAACACGAAGAAGTTGAAATTGAGCGATTGGCAGAGCTAAGAAGTAAAGTGGTCACCAAAGCTGCTATTGCTAAGAAACTCCTCAAGAAAAAGATTTTGCCTAATCAAAAAATCACATTTGGCGAAGAAGGACAAGTACAGGATGTAGCAGGTGTGACTTTCAAAAAGTCTCAACTGGGCCAAAGTTATGACCTTGACGAGGATGGAGATGGTGGTATTGATATTGACAGAGCACGGGAAATCTTAAAGGCCGAAGACAAATTCGACAAGGAATTGAACAAGGAGAAACGAAAAGCTAAGAAACGTGAAGAAAAGGAAAAAGCCAAGGAGAAAAATAAACGTAATGGCGAAAGTGTGGTAACATTGGATGCCAATTCTAGTGATTCTGATGACGGTGCTCTCGACTGGCTCCCAGATCCTGATAAGTTGTATGGAAAAAGTAATGAAGATGCGGAGACGGATGAAGACCGTGAAGAGTATGATCATTTATATCATTTAATTTTTTCTAAGCTTTTTAATGACATTCTTACAATTAATTTTTCAGAAGTCCCCCATTAAAAAAGAAGAAATGGAAAGCTCCAAAGAAACCGCGAAAGCAGGAGGAAGAAAAGCCAAACTTGGAAGATTTGGCGTTGAAACTTTTAAAACAATAAATGTTTTGAAATATAAGTACCTATTTTATTGCGAAAACCATTTTTTCTGTACGGCAGAGTACTTGCAATATTAACATCTTTATTGACCATTTGAACAAGAAATATTCATTTTTAACATTTAAAAAAATATTTTAGCAAGCAACTTGATTGTAAGTCAAGTAGAAGCCTGTAACCATCCTCGTTGCCAATGGAGTATTACCACCTGTAGGAGTAATCGCAGTAACGCCAACTCGAAAGTCAGGTCCTAATGCTATAAATAGAATATATAATATCAAATATCATAACGTTTGAATTTGTGGTCCACGTTGGTATTACTACTAATGATTTGTCTCTAACTTTAAAAAAGAAAACATTCAGAAATGAAGAGTAATTCGATGTACCTCGAATTGTGCCGTGTTGCGTAGACTTAGCATCCCCGTCGGCAAAAAATTGGCCAGAATAAACAGTAGCTTCAGTGTTCGGTATTGTAAGATACGCAACTTCGTTCATTGCTTGATTAAAATTCTATGATTGAAGTGTGATTTAATTGGTGTAGATTAATACAATTTAAAGAATTACGTTTAGGGCAGTGGCAGTAGCATCAGCTAACTTGAAGGCAGTAACTGTTCCATCGACGTCTTGGACGGCGTAGTCAATGGAACAAAATCCTTGTTCTCTTCTAATGCAGATGGTGTAAAAAGCAGATCTGAACATGCTGGTATCGGTATCTCCAAAGGAATAAGATTTGAATTCTCCAGAGGCTCCGGTATAATATTGCGCGCATCCATTTGGTGCCCTAGACCATTGAAAAGTCAGGTAGGACAATCTCTATTTCTGGATAGTACTTACTTTGCAACGTTATAACATTCTACTTGACTGACTTTGATCCTCCATGTTCCGGCAGCATCGTTGGTATTAAAGACAAGTTCTAAGGCTGTTGCACTTCTTGCTGTATCCACATAGACTGAAAAGGCCGCAATGAGATTGAGTTCAGGATAATTTAGTGCGTTACCTACGGTGTTCGCCAGCCAGTTCGCCACAGAGCCCACCAGCCACAAAGAGTGGATTGGTAAGTGTCAATGAGTCGGGGCATTGTCCGGCGACTTTGTTCAGGGAAAAGTTGATAAAGTCTAGTCGTAATTGGCAAATGGCTTGGAGGAACAAAATTATTATCAATTATTCAATTAAATTGGAAGCAAATACCCGTGTTGACAGGATTGATTCTGAATTCGCAATCTTCATCGTCGGTGTAGGTTGCCGGGAAGTTTGGATTGGTAATGTAAGTAATATTTTGTCTGGCTTCACTGCCACATGTGTCCAACCTAGAAACGATATGTGTAAGAGCATATCTATTCTTTTTATTTCGGATAACTTGAACGGAAAATAGATTAAAACGGGGGAAACCGAGGTAAATCTAATTTTGTACATATTTCTCGGTTTGTCCTCGAACTCCTCCCAGGGTTTTCAAGCCAACCTCGTGAAACTTTGCATGTAGCCTAAAAAGGGTTTAGGTCATGGGCCATCTGAGGTCGGCCTCCGTGGCCTCGGAGGAAGTCAGGCTGACACACGCTATTTCTGGTGTCAGAAAATCATAGAACGAGGCATTTTTTGAGGCAGTGACTAAAGTCAAAAGTTGCTCAGTAACCTCGATTTAGGGGGACCGGTAGACCTCAGACCCGACCCGAGCCGCCCTTCTAGCCTTTTTCGAGTAGTTTTTTCTTTGTACAAGTATTAACTTCTTTCTATAGAAAGTAAGAAAGTTCGTCGCTTTTGACAGTTTTCAAGGACTCAATATCATTTTCACGGAAATCTTGACTATTCTAACTCTAAAGTCTAAAGCAAATAATCAGTACGTAAATTGACAACAGGTTCCAAATCCAGCCGCACAATTTCCAATAGATTGTCCATTTTTAGAGGCACATTCTGCTGCGGTGTAGCAGATACCCTCTTCGTTGTTAGTTCCCTGGCAAGGTCTGAAATCAAAGTAAATCATAAATGTTGAAACGAACTTGTTTTAACTCTCTACTTTTGTCGAAATCACTCCCTTGTACTATCTCATAAAGAGTTACTACGTAGAAGTTGTTAGACCGGGGGGTGTTGCCGCGCATTGGGTTTGCTCCCCCCCCCTCTCAGATTCTCGGGGAGGACGCCCCTGCTTAGATTAGTTACTTACAAATTGCCAAAGGTAACCACACTGAAAAGTGAGAATTGCTCTGAAAATAAAAAGGAAGAAAACGTAAATTATTCTGAGCAAGACAGACTTTAGACTTTGAGGTTCGACGACGAAGAGGACAAGTGTCGGATTTCGATAAGATTTTCACATTAAACGCATCATTTGACGATTTTATTATGCGCGAGTTCAAGCTGCTCGCGCTTCTACAACTTTTTATGTTCTTGTTACAATGTTTTCGGATTATTTTACAAGTTTTCGTATTATTTTACACAGGTTTTTGCCTTTTTAGCATCGAGTCTTTTGAGACTTTCAAGCTTTTCGAGCCTTTTTAGATTTCTTTGCAAAAAAGGCTAATTCCTTATACTCGAAATAAGTAGAAATATATGTACTTTGTTGTCTATTGGCCTTTTCTTCAGAGGATGCAATCAAGATCCAAAGAGACAAACAAAAGGCATGTTTCTGTACCAACATCTTGCAAGGAACTGACCCTCTCTCTCCATTCCAAGACGCGAGGTGAAATGACATCGAAACCATCGAAAAGAGGAGCTCAAAACTGCACGTGAGAACTGCATCATCGTGCATCATCCAATACGAAAACTGTCAATTACACAGTAGCAGTACAAACTTTGATGATGGATTTCCATCGTTTACGTATTTGGGTTTCAAGCGCTTGCAGTTATGTACTAAACGATAGAAATCCATCACCAAAGCTCTCTCCATTCCAAGATGCGAGGTAAAATGTCATCGAAACGAGGAGCTCAAAATTGCACGTGAGAACTGCATTATCTAATACGAATACGTATGTCAATTACACAGGAGCAGCACAAACTTTGATGATGGATTTCCATCGTTTTTGGTATTTGCTACTAAGTAATAATTGACAGTCTTTGTATTGGAAGGTGCAGTTCCCACATGCAGTTGTGACTTTTGAGCCAAAATTTTTTTGATGGTTTTGAGTGAAATTATGAACAACAAAAACTTTTAACGCTTTTAACTGTATCTTCTAAATCCAGGGAGATGGACCACACATGATCCCACTTTTTGATCCTGAACCACCCCATTCTGGTTTTGAGACTGTTTTTTAATTTTTCCAAACATTGTGTCGCTTGAACCCATGGGAATGGTCACATATATCAATAAATGAATGAATGATTCAATTTTTAAACCAAACACTAAGCTTCGCAATCTCATAGCTCAAAAGCCTCAAAAGCTCACTTCTTTGTTGTTTCATCAACGTGCACCGGAATTTGACAGAAGTGAATGAAAAGCGGATGCTTTTTCAAAAAAAGTCACGAAAACAAAATTATTAAATTGGTTTTACGATTTTTCGACACTCTTTTTCTAGATTTTAAAGCGCGAGCTCAAGCTGCTCGTGCTTCAGTTATTTCATCAACGTGCACCAGAATTTGACAGAAGTGAATGAAAAGCGCGGATGGTTTTTTAAAAAAAAGTCATTTTAAAGCGCGAGCTCAAGCTGCTCGTGCTTCTACATCTTAGTATTTTCTTGTTGTTCTTCTTCTTTCGCGATTTTCTTAATTCATTAGCGCTCCGGCCACGCTCCAGCCACGCTGAGTTTTCGAAGTTGCGCTCCGGGTTGCGCTCCGGCAGACAATCCGGAGTTGCCCTTGCGCTCCGCCCAAAATTAACGTGTTATTTCAAGATATACAGCACTCTAAAATCGTCTCAAAAGTTAACAAAGCCATAATCAAGAGCAGTTGCCTAATCTAGGCGCCAAAATTCAACTGTTTTTGCTGATTATTTCGGTGTTGACAGTAAAACCCGCCCATTGCGGTCGTCAACACCGTCCCCGCTCGCAAAATGTAAAATTAGTCAAATCGTATATAATATGTCGATGCCGATGGGGAAAATACACTATCTAAGATTTTAAATTTTCCACAAATTAGTGCTCCGGCCTTTTGGGGAGTTGCGCTCCAGCTTACGCTCCGGGTCCGTTTCCGGCCTCTCCTCGGAGCTCGGCGTTCCAATCTCTGCTTCGGACAGACTTTAGTGGTACATACTGTGAAAGGCAACGAACAGAAACTGCATGTGAGAACTGCAATCTGCATCATCCAATGCGAAAACTGTCAATTATATTATGTAGTAGCAAACGCAAAACAAACTTTGATGATAGATTTCTATATTTTATTTTGGGTTGCGAGGGGATTATATTTTTGGATGTCCATTCTATTAGTGTTGTGCAACGGGTGGGAATCATATCCAAAAGGTTGCAACGGAGGCAACCTCATCTTAAATCAACTTCACTTCTGTTCGGTTTCTGTTTCGGTATCTGATTATGCTTGTCACCAAAAATGTGCACCATTCATTTTTCAGATAAACAAGGGAAATTGCATGTGAGAACCCTAGATACTATTGATTCTCAGTGGAGGAAATTCTTTAATTTTTTGGGGTTGTAGTATGCCAATTATAATTTTGCAACAGAGGGGAAAGTAGTGCAGTTTGCAACTGCACCAGTGTGCCTTGCAACCCAAACCCCCTAAACCCTCATCTTTTTTAAAAAAGGACCAACTTCTTGACCCCAGATCAGTTGGGTTTGAAAGGTAGAAGTTTCAACAATGAAAATAACATTGGCAATTTTCTGTTTGACCGTCATCATGGCATTAGCCACAACTTCTTCAAAGACTTCTAAAGAAAAATCAAAAAGGAAGGGCAATGGTAATAATGAATAAAGATCAATAATTTCAGTACCTAATCCAATTTATTTCTACCCTCCCAGTCTTGTCCATGTTTCAAGTCGTCTCATTTCCAGTAAGTTGGTCACTTCAATAAAAAATACATTTGACCCATCATTATTCATTATCGTAGAATGATGTCTGCATTGGAGCAGGTACCAGAAATGGAACTTGCTACACTAGTGAAGAATGTTCGAGCAAAGCTGGAGTGGCATCAGGAACTTGTGCTGCCAGTTATGGCGTTTGTTGCGTTTGTAATACATTTTAAAAAGAAATCCTACCCAATAAGATATCTCTGATTCAACCCATTGACTTACAGTTGCCATTAGTTGTGGTCAATCTTCATCCGAAAATTGTACTTACATTGAACAAGGATCTACTACAACACTTACGTCCCAGGATTGCATGTACCAAATTTGCCCCTGCAATAGCAACATTTGTCGCATCAGATATGATTTCACTGTAGGTTTTAAGTCATAGCATTCAAAATCTGAAAAGTAATCTTTGGCTTTTTTAGACTTTTACGTTGGCTAATCCTGTTCAAGGAACAGTTGCAGCTGCTGGAGATCCTGCACCAGTAGCTGTTGGAGAGACAATTGGACATTGCTTGGAAGATTCCTTCACCATTGCCTCGGAAGGAGCGATTGGATCACCGACAATATGCGGCATCAATACAGGCTATCATAGTAAAAAAATCTTGGGGAAAATCACATGGGAAACTTATTATTTTTTTCCTCCTAGTGATTATTGACGCCGGGTGTGGTTGTCAGACAGTTTCTTTTAAAATTGGCAGAAATTCAGGAACTAATCGGGAGTGGAATATAAAAGTAATGCAATATGGTTGTGGCAATGACGATGTATCTGGTCCTCCTGGATGTTTACAATATTATACTGCTACTACTGGAACCATTCAAAGTTTCAACTTTCCGCAGCCCACTGTTGGCACCATAACCGAAACAGGTACCTTCAAGCTTTCACGTTTCTTTGCATTAGATCAACTTTGAATTACATTTAGTCACACATTTGGCGAGACAAAACTATAACGTTTGTATCCGGAGGAATGTTGGAGCTTGCTACATATGTTATGTGACCACCGATGGCCCGACAATTGCTCTTGCCAATAACGATCAAGATTCATTTGGTTTGAGGTAGTATTCAGTTGGAGTGTTTGTCAAATATTTTTGTTCGAATTGTTTGAATTTTGCAGCCTTGCTGACGCAGCCATAGCCCAATCCCAACAGGGAACTAGTTGTACTGAAGATTACATACTTGTAATTTCGATGATTTAGAAAATGTAAACCCAATGATGATGGCATTTTTTTATTCTTAGATTCCCAATGGATCAGCAGTGGCGGATGCTATGGCTTTAGGGACCGACGTTACAGCAAAGGCTAATCGATTTTGTGGCAGGTTCTTAAATCCTACCGCCGCTCAAGCAGCTTCCGTGCAAGTGTGTTGTAAGTTTAACGTCAAATTCACCAGTACGACATATCAAAATATCTTTTTTCTTTAAAGCCAATAGATTACCATTCAGATTAGGAGTGGTGACCGGTAATGCTGAAGCCGATACAGCTGTCACCGCGGATATGGCACAGTTAAATGAACAAAGTGTTTTTCCTGGTGGAATCATTGGATTCAGACTGGATTATAAACAATTTAGTGACTGTTAAATAATGTACCTATAATTAGTAGAAACAATTGACCATTTGAACCAAGAAATAAAAATAAACTAAGCTGCAAAAAAAGTCAAAGTAAAAATGATTATCCAAACTATATGTGGTACTTAATAGGGAGGTTGCGTGAAATACAAAGGTTTGGTGATTTGTTTACATTTTTGGTTGTTGCGCTCTTTCCGGTCCGTGTCAATATAAAAAAGAAAGAGAAAGATTTCATCAGAAATTTAAAGTTGCCATGGAACTCCCAAAAGTGACCCAAGGCCAACCCCACTTGGCCAAACAAGACTTGGACGCATTAGACATCAATAAATTGACACCTTTGTCACCAGAAGTCATTAGTCGACAAGCTACTATAAATATAGGAACCATTGGTCATGTAGCTCATGGTAAATCTACTGTCGTCAAAGCCTTGTCTGGAGTTCATACTGTTCGTTTCAAAAATGAACTGGAGAGGAATATTACCATTAAGTTGGGTTATGCCAATGCCAAAATCTTTCGGTGTTTTGACAAAAAATGCCAAAGACCAGTTTGCTACACCTCCATGGGATCAAACAAGGAAGACTCGTTCGTTATGAATGGATTCACCTATGAATTGGTTCGGCATGTCTCATTTGTTGACTGCCCTGGTCACGACATTCTGATGGCCACCATGTTGAACGGTGCAGCTGTGATGGATGCAGCACTTTTACTGATCGCTGGCAATGAAACTTGTCCTCAACCTCAAACCTCGGAGCATTTGGCAGCCATTGAGATTATGAAACTGAAGCACATTTTGATTCTGCAAAATAAGATTGACTTGATCAAAGAAACGCAAGCTAAAGACCAACACGATCAGATCCTTCGGTTCATCGAAGGTACTGTGGCTGAAGGTGCACCAATCATTCCCATTTCAGCACAGCTCAAGTATAACATTGAGGTGGTTTGTGAATACATCGAGAAGAAGATCCCCGTGCCTCTCAGAGACTTTACATCTGAACCCCATTTGATTATCATTCGGTCATTTGATGTCAACAAACCCGGATCAGAAGTGGAAGATCTGAAGGGTGGTGTTGCCGGTGGCTCAATTTTGAAAGGTGTACTCAAGGTTGGACAGGAGATTGAAGTCCGACCAGGGCTGGTATCAAAAGACTCCAACGGAAGATTAACTTGCCAACCTATTCGTTCCAAAATTGTCTCCTTGTTTACCGAGCAAAATGATCTTATGTTTGCCGTCCCCGGAGGACTTATTGGTGTTGGAACCAAGATTGATCCAACACTTTGCAGAGCTGATCGCATGGTTGGACAGGTATCTCTACTACATTTCTTTCTTTAAAACTTCAGAATTTATAATACCTACTTTATGTATTTTAGGTTTTGGGCAGCGTAGGTGCTCTACCGGATATTCTCATTGAACTTGAAGTCTCCTATTACTTACTCCGCCGACTTTTGGGCGTAAGGATTGAAGGTGACAAAAAAGCGGCCAAAGTATCCAAGTTGAGTAAAAATGAAGTTTTGATGGTAAACATCGGCTCTTTGTCTACTGGAGGACGTGTTATTGCCGTAAAGGCAGATTTGGCTAAAATTGGCCTTACTACGCCCGTTTGCACTTCCGTTGGCGAAAAAATTGCCTTGAGCAGAAGAGTAGAGAAACATTGGCGACTTATTGGTTGGGGACAGATTCGGAACGGTACAAAAGTCAAGCCTTCGACAGAATGAGGAAAGAAAAATATGTATGTACATTTGATTGGCCATTGAAATACAAGTACTATTTTGTAACCTGTCAATTTGGGAAAGAGGTTTCGTGCGCGAAAGACCGCTTGAACTTTACGCTTCAAAGTCATCTACCTGGATTTGAAAATCTATTGACAAAAGTGAAATCAGAGATAAGAGAGTAGTACCGTAATAATACTACACTAAATAAGTGACACGTAACACGAGAAAATGGTAAGATTTCTTTTAAAAAGACCATTTGATTGGGAAAATCCACATATTTTCTTATCCATAGGCACGATTTTTTAAAGAACAAGACATTGACGAATTCAGAGAATGTTTCTACTTATACGCACGTTCAGGTTCAATCAGCACAATGAATGAACTGGCTGTAATCATGCGCTCTTTGGGGATGAATCCCACCAAAACTGAACTGACAAACTACATGAGACAAAAGAACAGCAAAATGGCCTTTTCTGATTTTTTGGAAATCATGCACTCACACACCAGTGTGACATCTGCCGAGACACTGCCACGGGAGTTATTGCAAGCTTTCAAAAATTACGATGAGAAAAAGAGAGGTGTGATCCACGCCAAAGATTTGAGACGCATCTTGACTAGGTGGGGAGAACATTTGAGTCCAAAAGAAGGTATGAAGCCTAGGTCATTTCGAATTGAACAAATTCATAAGTTTTTTTCTTCTAGTCGATCAAGTATTTCGCGAAGCCAACATTAGCAATCACGGAATGGTCAATTATGAAGAATTTGTGAAAATTGCATGTGCCCCGGTACCGGATTATTATTAATTAATTACATTTAGTATTATAAATTACCAAATGTGTATTTCAGTTTTCTTTTTTCAATACAATTCTGACTAGTGGCCTTACGACAAAAAGGCCCAATAAATAGAATACAGGCAACACCCAATGACCTATATAAAATACGCTGTTCCAAAATCTCATTGTCTTGTCGATGCTTAACAGTTGAAATCCCATTCCAAGGTAAGAAAACCATTGGAACCGCATGAACCAAGCTAGACAATCATAGCTTTGCGTTTTTTGATCCAAGTGCCGTCGAACAATTCTTTCGTATAAATCTTCAACGGCCAGCACGAATGGTACTGACCCCAAAGACAAATAGTAGCCAGCATAAACACCATGCCATATAGAGCTTACCTGAAAATAACTTTTAGTGATACCAAATGATTCATTTCAGTTGGAAAGCTTACCATCATGACCACAAAAGCTCTAAACTCTCTTGAATATCCAGGGAGCCGCCGATAGACATTAGCGGCCAACCACCATTGAACTGTCATGTTCCAGGTCTTCAAGGCATCTCTCATTGTCGTAACCGACTCAGTTTTGAATTCGTCAATGTTGTGAATCGTCTCAAAATTGATTTCTATGTCACTTTCCAATTCTTCCTTGGTAATTGGTTTTGATGGGCCTTGTCCCGGCTTGGGTTCTGTTTTGCATGGGTAAGCCCCTAAACCAGCCATGATACACGAACATTCGGATAAAATGAAGCCAATGTAGAGTCTCATACGAAAGTTAAAGAAGACAGGTGTCATGTAAAACAAACGCCACCAAAAACTTGTGGATTCATAAAAATTTTCGCTCAACACGGCCGAAATTGGAAAAAAATATCCGGAAACCAAAAAGAGTATGAGGTAGAAGGGCACACGGATGATTCGCTGCAGCATTAATGTCTCACAATCTGCTTTAAGGGCGTAAGGAGTCTCATAAAGGTCTTGAAATGTACGGAAGCGGTAATAAGGACCAGTGAGGATACCAGAGTGAGCAAAAGCGTAATGAAAAATGTCTTCCGCGTTAGGATTCAAACCAGTGTCATCATGGATTTCAAAGGCTAAACCCATCAGTTTGAGTGTCATTATCATTTGAATGGCATTGGTGTGCGCTGGAGGACTGTCTAAGATGGCTGACCGGAAGAGAAACAAATGGGCGAAACCAAAGATAAAGTTGATCCAATGGACTAATCTTCTTGGCGACAATTTGACCAGGCATGTGTGTAAAGCTACTGAAAATAGAGGATGTAATGAACTGTATCCAGACACCAGGCCAACAAGGCCGAGACCAAACAAGGAAGAGGTCCATTTTCTGCCTCTCGTATCTGACACTGATCGGGTGACTTTGCCCCATAATATGGAGACCAACAGCAAAGTAACATATACAATGTCATCGTACATTCTTCTTTGGATTTGACAGCCAAATGCCCAAAAGTCAAAACTCAAATTATCAGAAACGAAAAATCCCGTCCCGTTGTTGTTGTTGTTGTTTTTCTTTCTAATGTAAAGGTTGCGTGTTTCCAATTTCGTCAGCTCAGTCGGAAGTGGTAAAAGTTGCAGACACGTTTTTCAAAAATTTCAAGGACTTGCTTGGGTCTTGAACACTCATTGTTGAATTGATCAAACGAAGCAAATCGTATTCGTAGAATTCAAGGTAACACAGTACCCGACCTGATATCAGAGGATTCTATTGAGTTTTTTTTTCCTTTTAGATGGATTCCAATTTGACAGCCAAGCAGATCCGGAAAATGTTCATTGACTTTTTCGCCGAGAAGCATGAACATACTTATGTACATTCCTCTTCAACAATTCCATTAGACGATCCCACCTTGTTGTTTGCTAATGCTGGTATGAACCAGGTAGGTCGATTTTAATCATGTCATCATTATTTTGTTCACTGGCGTTTGCTCACTGACAATGCTGATTTCGTGAGCTTCTTTCATTGAAATAAGTTAGAACTTGATCAGATGCTAAGATCCGACCAAAAAGTAGAAGTTGAAGGGAGGGTGACTTCAAGAGACTGCAAGAGTCTTTCAGACTATTTACGGCAAAAATTGGTTGACATGAATCTAATGGAATTTGATGCTTTTGCTCAAGCTGACCCGTCTAAACTCTATTTCAGTACAAGCCCATATTCGTCGGTACCGTGGACCCTAACAGCGACATGGCCAAATGGAAACGTGCGGTCAATTCGCAAAAATGTATTCGCGCCGGTGGCAAGCACAACGATCTTGACGACGTTGGCAAGGATGTTTATCATCACACTTTTTTTGAAATGTTGGGCAACTGGTCTTTTGGTGATTACTTCAAGAAAGAGGTTTGCGCTTGGGCTTGGGAACTGTTAACTGTTGTCTTCAAGTTACCCAAGGACAGACTCTACGTCACCTACTTTGGAGGAGAACCTAGTACTGGACTAGAACCTGACTTAGAGTGCAAAGATATCTGGTTGAAATTAGGTGTTCCCGAGGCTCGAATCTTGCCTGGCAACATGCAGGACAACTTTTGGGAAATGGGCGAAACTGGTCCTTGCGGTCCTTGTTCAGAAATCCACTTTGACCGCATTGGTGGTGGTCGCGATGCTGCACATTTGGTCAATATGGATGATCCGGATGTGCTTGAAATTTGGAACTTAGTCTTCATGCAATTCAACCGCGAGACCGACAAGTCTCTAAAGACGTTACCGCAGAAGCACATCGATTGTGGAATGGGTTTGGAGCGATTGGTATCCGTCATCCAAGGCCATCGTAGTAACTACGACACAGATCTGTTCATGCCCCTGTTTGCAGCCATTCACAAAGTAAGAACTGCAAAGCTATCTAAGAAGGTCATTTTGATGACTGTCTGATTTACAGAATTCGGGCGTTGGTCGACCCTATCAAGGCAAATTAGGTGAAGAAGACGAGGGCAAAGTGGATATGGCCTACAGAGTCATAGCCGATCATATTCGAACACTCACCGTGGCCTTAGCGGATGGAGGCCGTCCAGACAATGTTGGACGGGGGTATGTTCTTCGTAGGATTTTACGTCGGGGCATTCGTTTCGCCAACGAAAACCTCAATGCCAAGCCAGGATTTTTCTCCGGACTGGTTGACACCGTTTGCGAATTGCTCGGCGATTTCTTCCCTGAATTGGACAAAGATCCTCAAGCAATCAAAGACGTTATTGATGAAGAAGAATGTCAATTTTTGAAAACTCTGACACGTGGCCGTAGACTTTTGGATCGAACCATTGCTAAAATGGCAGAAGGCACCAGTGTTTTGCCTGGGGACATTGCCTGGAGACTCTACGATACCTATGGATTTCCTATTGACTTGACTCAACTAATGGCTGAGGAGCGTGGAATGAGTGTAGATTTGGAGGCCTATGAAAAAGCCAAAAAGGAGGCTATTGAGGCCAGCCACGGCAAAGTCAAAGGGGCAGAAGACACCCTATCACTTGACGTGCATGCCATTAATGAGCTAAAAGAAAAAGGTTTCAAGCCTACTGATGACTCTATCAAGTACAATTATCATGCCAAGAGTGATGTGGTTGATGCAGAGTATCAATTTGAAAGCTGCAAGGCAAAAGTGGTGGCCTTGCGTTTCAACAAATCTTTTGTCAATGAAGTGAAAAGTGGTCAAGAATGTGGTGTCCTCTTGGACCGTACTTGTTTCTACGCCGAGCAAGGAGGTCAAATTTACGACGAAGGATTTTTAGTCAAGGCGGATGATGATTCCGTCGAAGTCAAAGTGTCCAATGTTCAAGTCAGAGGAGGTTACATTTTGCACATGGGACGTGTGGAGGGCGATCTTAAAGTTGGTGATCTGGTCATGACGCAAATTGATGAGTCGCGTCGGAAATGCGTCATGAACAACCACACTGGTACGCACATATTGAACTTTGCATTGCGGCAAAGCTTAGGAGCCGAAGCGGATCAACGAGGATCATTGGTGGCTCCCGATCGTCTCCGGTTTGATTTTACTGCCGCCAAAGCTATGACCATTGCTCAAGTTAAAAAAGCCGAAGAAGTTGCCAATGAATTGGTCAGTAAAAATGAAGAGGTTTACGCCAAAGAAACACCTTTGGCCTTGGCCAAGGCCATTCAAGGACTTCGAGCAGTCTTTGACGAGACCTACCCCGATCCCGTTCGAGTTGTCAGCATAGGCGTGTCTGTAGATACGATGACTTCCGATCCCACCGGACCCGCGGGAACGCGCACCTCAGTTGAATTTTGCGGTGGAACACATCTTTTACGAGCTGGCCATGCTGGTCCCTTCATCATCGCTTCTGAAGAGGCCATTGCTAAAGGCATCCGCCGGGTAGTCGCCCTTACTGGACCGGAAGCAGTCAAAGCACTCAATAAACAAAAACTCCTCGAAAAGAAATTGGACGGTGTTACCAAAATAGTATTGGAGGGTAAGTTGTCGCAAAAAGAGATGGTCAAGTTGATCACTGATTTGACTGAGGACATTTCCGCCGCCACCATATCATACTGGAAAAAAGATGAAATGCGAGGCAGTTTGAAGAACTTGAAGAAGAAAATCGATGACAAGGACAGAGAGCGAAAGGCTGCAATCATTACGGAAGTGGTGGAGGAGGCCAAGACGCTCTTGGATAGCCATCCAAACCTTCCCCTTTTGGTCTACGAATTCAAGGCATATGCGCAAAATAAGGCTTTGGATGGATGCTTGAAACAAGTTAAGGCGTTGAGTCCTAGTACACCAGCAATGTTTTTTTCGGCCGACGACGATAACAAAAAAGTCTTGTGTATGGCACAAGTACCAAAAGAAGTCATCGGTGCCAAAGGATTGAAAGCCAACGAGTGGTGTCAACAAGTCCAAAGCATTATTTCTGGCAAGGGAGGTGGTAAGCCAGAAAATGCTCAAGCCTCAGGGTCTAATCCTGCTGGTATGAAGGAAGCTATTAAGGTAGCCATTGCCTATGCAGAGACCAAATTGGGAGCCCAAATGCCAAACTTACACGAAAAAAGACAAGCCAATGACGAAGTTAACGTTGACGATTTTGTAATGGTGGAAAAGCCAACGAGTGTAGTTGGAAAAGGAGTTCTTCTTCTCCAAGGTCGTATTGGAACACCAAATGTTAACATGATTTTAGTGGCTGCCAAGTATGCGCAGGTTGAATTGCAACAGGTATCTGGAGATCAAGTGGCGACTCTTCAATTGGACAACACTACTAGTATTACTACTCCTGCAGCTATTTTGCATTATATTGCCAGTTGTTCCAAGACTAACTTGCTTGCTAATCAGGATCGATCACAAGTACTACAATGGATCTTTTATGCAATTGAATGCCAATCTTTGACTCTCAGTTGGGTGTTGAAAAAGAAGCGCGACACTAGAGTTTTGCAACATCTTGAAGATTACCTTCGCACGAGGACCTTTTTGGCCGGTGAAAGATTGTCACTGGCTGACATTTCCATGTCTATGTCAATCATGCCAATCTTTCAATTTGTTTTGGAGGAAAAAGAACAGCGAAGCAAGTACCCAAATACCACAAGATGGCTCAAGACTTGTTTGAATCAACGTGAATTTTTATCAACTTTGGGAACAATTCAATTGAAATAAATATCTAACTATATATTTCTCCAAACCACAAAGTTGTCTGTACATCCGTGTGGAGGCTATACAAATCCACAGTTTTAAAGCTAAGAGGTTGAAACTTTGCATGCGGCCTCTACTCATCGTGAGTCAGGTCATGGGCGGTATGAGGCCGGCCTCCGAGGCCTCCGAGGCCATTGAGGCCGAGGTCTTACTGAAGGTCTGGGACGTTTTGCATTCTGAAAGTTCGATAATTATGGGATTCTAACAAATTAATTATGCATTAGTTGCTGGAGGAGTTTATTGCAAAATTAATACAATAAAACTATATGAGATATGAAATTCAGGTCAGGTGATTGTAGAATCACACAACCACAATATGTGAAAATGGAATAAAAATTGAGTAATTTTTTTCAATTAGTTTAAAAATAACAAATTGGTAATAGCAGGAAGTTTATTGCAAAATTAATGCAATAAAAGTATAGCAGATGAAATAAAAAAGTACTTAAAACTAAGTAATGTTGTAGATTGTAGACTTTGATTTTTAAAAAAGTCTAAATTGTTTGGAAGTTTGTAATAAGAAAGACACAAGGATGTGTACTTATTATGAAAATTGTAAATGGAAAGAAATGGAAGAAGATATTTTATTAACATCTTCAAATAATCTAATGCAATAAAAATACAAGACAAGTTTACATTATATATTTTGCATAAAAATCATTAAACCAGAGTTTATTGAAAAGCTCGCAAAAAGTTATGTTTTACTGGTTATTCCTCTAAAAACATCCTATATTTCAGGTGATTGTAGAAATTCTACTTACAGTCTATTTAGGACTTTTAGAGACTTTTTCCCATCAACGTTGTTTGAGATGTTTGGATGGTTTGAAGTGGTGTTCTGGAACATTATGAAGCTACTAGGCTAGTAGAATCACACAACCACAATATGTGAAAATGGAATAAAAATTGGGTAACTTTTTTCAATTAGTATAAAAACAACAAATTGGTGATATGTAGTAGGAGTTTATTGCAAAATTAATGCAATAAAACTATAGCAGACAGAATTTTCTCGTAATGCCCTTTTTAGCAAGTAGTATGAACATATCACATTGAGATGGATTTTGGGTCAATTTCAAATACATTTCAAAGTTGCAATAAGTTTGAAGTTTACATAATATATTTTGCATAAAAATTATTAAACCAGATTTTATTGAAAAGCTCGCAAAAAGTTGGACTTTTAGAGACTTTTTCCCATCAACGTTGTTTGAGATGTTTGGATGGTTTGAAGATTGGGGTGATTCAAAGACTTAACCAACTCTAAATCAAAATTGGGATCACTTTTGATTCCAAGAAGTGACCGCCAGATGGCGCTTTCAAAAAGTTGCAATTTTTCAGATTTTCAGATTTATTTTTGACATTTTTATTAATACGAATTTTATATTTACAAAAATATTAATAGCTAGGGTTGTTGCTAAGAGTATGAGGATTCTGCCAGTACTATAGTTTTCAACCAATTCTCGGTGGGTGTATTCTTTTTTTGCAAAAAACTAAAAACCATACTTTTGAAAATCACTGAAATATGAAGTTGCGATTTTCTCCAAACTAATACCTGTTCTAGAGAGGTCTATTACAGACAAACTTGATGTGAAAATCTCACATCAATATTCCAACTTAGATCTGAGGTGCAGCCATTTTTTCAAAACACCTTAAAATTGAGCAAAAATCAAAAATTGGCTTCCACCACCCACTGGGTGGAAATCCACCCAACTTTTTTGGCTAAAAGGCATCTACTACCATCAGATATGATTCCATAAGCTTGAATCCAGGATCAAAATCCTACCCAAAAACCAGCCTGGTTCTAGATTGCAACTCCACTTAACGCTTCACCAAGACATTTTATTGGAGTTGTGCAAAATTGTTGAATATTTGTGTATGAAATCAAAATACAATCTATGTTTTATCTTAAAAGATTTTTGTCACGTGGTGTCTTTTTAATCTCCAATTATCTTAAAATTGTCTGATTTTAATTACCTACCCATGTAGTTAGAACTTAGCAACCAGCCTTGTTTGACGTCAATCCCTTCAGTCTACTTCGAATAGAGACTAGAGAGCCTTTGTCTCATCAAACTTGTTGTCAACCTTAAAGATAAAGATAAGTTTTTTCAGTTTTTGATAAATTCTAAAATGTTGTCCCTTTGCTGGTTACTTGTTTTCTAGTTTTACTAACATCCTAATTACTGTGGAAAATTATGTGGAAAAATGTACGCTTTTTGAATTTTGAATTTACCGCTCAAGTAAGCAGAAGAGAAAAGTCTTGAGGAAAAATGAAGCCTTTGTCTTAAACTTGTTGTCAACGGTTTGAAGGATAAGTTTTAATGAATTCGCTACGCACATACTCACAGGCATCTTTCTGGGAATGCTTTTGATGTGAACAAAACATTTCTATTCCTCTTCTCTAATCTCTACACAACAGTTCCTCTCCTTTTAGAATTTGCAGTACACTTCATGAATCCAAAAAAAACCTCTCGAGAGTACTGGCTGTTGAATAACGAAACGTGATGAACGAGCACGATGGAATGAAGCCAAGCTTCGACTAATTGATACCATCCACTTATCTAGAAAGACCGACCACATCTTGTATAACTCCACCACTTGACCTGGCAAAACATAAGATTATCTAACTCTATATTTCTCCAAACCACAAAGTTGTCTGTCCATCCGTTTGAGGGCTATACAAATCCACAGTTTTAAAGCTAGGAGGTTGAAACTTTGCATGCGGCCTCTTTTCATTTCATTTGACGAGATTTACAAAAGTCCGAATTTGTAATTTTTAATTCAGATTTCAGCTGTTCAGCAGTTTACGAATTTTCCGAATTTTCAATTTTGAGTTTTTGAGTTTGACATCTTTTGATTTGACGAGAATTTTTGACCGCGAGTTACTAAAATCACGCAAAGTTGCGTGACACCTTTCATCATTCAGAAAATTCCGCTCGGCTTCATAAAATAAAACAAAACAAACGTTTGACTGTTGAGTGTTGAGTTTTTTTGAAAAACGAAATTAAATTATTTCGTGATCGTGTTGGACAAGTGCAAAAATGGACGAATTGAAAAAATTGGAACACCTGTCTTTGGTGTCTAAAGTGTGTACCGAATTGGATAACCATTACAATTTGAATGACAAAGACTTAGCCGAGTTTATCATTGATTTGGCAGAGAAGAATAGCAGTTTTGAAAAATTCAAGAAAGCCTTGATTGAATTCGAAGCGGAGTTCTCAGACTCTTTCATTGAAAATCTCCTTAGATTGATCAAGCATATGAAACCCAAAGAAGATCATGGAAAGCAGAGTGATCAACAACCCAAAAATAAAATTGACAAGCTAGCGAATAACTTGCCCTTTTTGGCTTTAAAAAATGAGGAAATTAAAAAAGAAGCTCTTCCGACAATCAGTGACCAGAAAGCAGACGTTTCCGACATTATGGACATGCTGGAATCCAATGCTCCGTCCAAGCGGAAACGATCAACATCCAGAGATCGGAAAAAACGTTCAAAATCAAGAGAAAGAAGAAGACGCTCAAGGAGCAGATCACCGACAGAATCTAAGCGATCTCGTGATCGAGATCGTCGCCGAGGGAGATCGAGATCAAGAGAAAGGAAAAGACGTTCAAGAGACAGATCACGCGAGGGACGGCCTAGATCCACAAGAAGATCTCGATCTCGGGAAAGACGCAGATCACACGAAAGAAACCCCGCACCAAAACCAATGAAGGATCCAGAAGAAGGTGATATATACGACGCCAAAGTACAAAATATTACTGGCTTTGGTTGCTTTGTGGCTTTGGAAGGCTTCAAACGTAAAGTGGAAGGCCTTGTTCACATATCACAACTTCGTCGTGAAGGACGTGTTAGCAATGTGGAAGAGGTTGTGTCTAGAGGTGACAGAGTCAAAGTCAAGGTGTTGAGCATTACCGGCAGCAAAATGTCTTTATCAATGAAGGATGTCGATCAAGAGAGTGGTCAAGATCTGAATCCAGCCTCAACGGCAAAGTCCAAAAAGGCCAGTCGTGAAGATGACTTGGCTTTACGCAATCCTGAACATCCTGGGTTCGGCCTTTTCAAACCCAGTGCAGTGGCGGTTGTCGATGACCTCGACGAAGGCTCAGCTAAGAAGAAGGTGAGGATGAGTAGCCCTGAACGTTGGGAACTAAAACAGTTGATTGCCGCCAATGTCATCGATAAATCTGAATTACCGGAATTCGACGAAGAAACGGGACTAATGCCAAAAGGTGACTCCGACGATGAAGATATTGAAATTGAAATGGTTGAAGACGAGGCGCCTTTTTTGAAGGGTCATGGTCGTATGGCAAATGACCTCAGCCCCGTACGCATCGTCAAGAACCCAGACGGTTCATTGGCCCAAGCAGCAATGATGCAAGGCGCATTGTCTAAAGAGCGCAGGGAGCAAAAAATGCAAGAGCGTCAAGATGAAGAGTCGTCTAAAAAGACCGTGGGTGGTGACAGCAAGTCTTGGCAAGACCCGGTCAATACCGGCGGTGGACAGTCTTCGCACATGGAATCCGCTGCTGGTCCCAGCAATAAGATCAATGATATGCCGGAATGGAAGAAACACATCATTGGCGGTTCTAAAGGCTCTTTTGGCAAGCGCACTAATTTGAGTATCCTGGAACAAAGGCAATCTCTTCCTGTCTACAAATTAAAAGATCAGTTGATCAAAGCAATCAATGATAACCAGATCTTGATTGTTGTCGGTGAGACGGGATCAGGGAAAACCACGCAGCTTACCCAATACATTTGCGAGGCTGGTTTTGTGGCACGTGGGACAATTGGTTGTACTCAACCACGTCGTGTTGCTGCCATGTCAGTTGCCAAGAGAGTGGCTGAAGAATATGGATGTCTTCTCGGACAGGAGGTAGGATACACCATTCGATTTGAAGATTGCACCAGTGAAAAGACAATTATCAAGTACATGACTGACGGTTTCTTACTTCGTGAGGCGCTTATTGATTCTGAAATGAGATCCTATTCTTGCATAATGTTGGACGAAGCTCATGAACGCTCGATCAGCACAGACGTACTTTTCGGACTTTTGAAAAAAGCCGTTAATTTGAGACCAGAATTGAAACTGATTGTCACCTCAGCTACATTGGACGCGGTCAAGTTTAGTGAGTTTTTCAACAATGCCAACATTTTTACCATTCCCGGACGCACTTTTCCAGTGGAGATTCTGTACACTCGTGAGCCAGAGACCGACTATCTGGACGCCTCACTCATCACCGTCATGCAAATTCATCTGAATGAGCCGCCGGGTGACATCCTCCTCTTCTTAACGGGTCAAGAAGAGATTGACACGGCTTGTGAGGTGTTGTACGAACGTATGAAGAGCATGGGTTCAGACGTGCCTGATTTGATCATTTTGCCTGTATACTCTGCCTTGCCATCAGAAATGCAGTCGCGTATTTTTGACCCGGCTCCCCCAGGCTCAAGGAAAGTAGTCATTGCCACCAATATTGCCGAGACAAGTTTGACCATCGATGGGATCTACTACGTTGTCGACCCTGGATTTGTCAAGCAGAAAGTGTATAACTCCAAGACGGGAATGGACGCTCTGGTGGTCACTCCTATTTCGCAAGCCCAAGCCAAGCAAAGAGCCGGAAGAGCCGGACGAACGGGGCCCGGCAAAACCTATCGACTGTACACCGAACGTGCCTACCGTGATGAAATGTTGGCCACACCTGTGCCGGAGATCCAGCGAACCAATTTAGCCTCCACAGTATTGCAGTTGAAGGCAATGGGTATCAACGATCTCTTACACTTTGATTTCATGGACGCACCTCCCGTAGAAGCAATGATTCACGCTTTAGAATTGCTACATACGCTGAGTGCCTTGGACGACGAAGGCCTCTTGACGCGGTTAGGAAGACGCATGGCCGAATTCCCCTTAGACCCCAACTTGAGTAAAATGCTCATCATGTCAGTCAATTTGCAATGTTCGGATGAAATCTTGACCATTGTCTCCATGCTGTCAGTGCAAAATGTTTTCTACCGACCAAAGGAAAAACAAGAATTGGCTGACCAGAAGAAGGCCAAGTTTAATCAAGCTGAAGGCGACCATTTGACACTTCTGGCCGTGTACAATGCATGGAAAACCAACAAATTCAGTAGCAATTGGTGCTACGAGAATTTCGTTCAAATGCGAACACTGAAACGGTGCCAAGATGTGCGTAAACAATTGCTTGGCATCATGGACCGTCATCGACTGGACGTAGTCTCGAGTGGCAAAGCCACTAGTCGCGTCCAAAAGGCTATCTGCTCAGGCTTTTTCCGCAACGCTGCCAAAAAGGATCCACAAGAAGGCTACCGCACTTTAGTCGACTCGCAGATGGTCTCCATCCACCCCTCCTCCGCCTTGTTCCATCGCCAACCAGAATGGGTGGTGTATCACGAAGTGGTGCAGACGACCAAGGAATACATGAGAGAAGTGACGGCTATTGATCCTAAGTGGCTAGTGGAATTTGCCCCTGCCTTCTTCAAGTTTTCAGACCCTACCAAGCTATCCAACTTTAAGAAGAACCAAAGGATTGAACCACTGTTTAACAAGTACGAAGAAAACAAAGATGCCTGGCGTATTTCGCGTACAAGAAAGCGAAGAAATTAATTTTGGCATTTTTGTAGACAGAAAAATAAAAAAATACTCTTTCTGGTAGCCCCGTCTTGTGTCAACATAGCTTTTTTGAAGTATGCTTATGCAATGTGTGTTTCATATGACTCAATAGTACCTGATGAATTCATCAGATAAGAGTTGATAGACAAATCCTTGTCATAATGTCATTCTTCCGAAATGTAGTATGGTTCATGAAAGGCCTCCGCGAGTACACTAAGAGTGGTTATGAGAGTGCTGCTAAGCAATTTGTCAGTGGTGATCTAGACGTGGATTGTTCCGGATTAAGTTACATGATCACCGGTGCCAACAGTGGCATTGGCAAGCAAGCAGCTATTGAGATAGCCAAAAGAGGTTATCTTTTCTATTCAAAACCACTGGTTGAGCTCCATTAAAACATACATTCTTTTTGCAGGTGGCGTCATTCATATGGTCTGTCGGAACCCAAGATATGCCGAAGAGGCTCAACAAGAAATCCAGGAGGTAGCTACCCAGCAAGCAAAAGTTCATGTTCACATTTTAGACATGTCTGATCCTCGAGCAGTGACCAAATTCGCCAAGGAGTTTCAGCATCCCTTGAACGTACTGATCAATAATGCGGGCTGTATGGTCAACCAAAGAACCATGACAGAAGATGGACTAGAAAAGAATTTTGCTACTAATACTCTAGGCACTCACATCTTAACCGAACAATTGATGCCCAAACTACAACAGCAGACCAAAGGCAAACCAAGAGTCGTCATCGTTTCTTCAGGTGGTATGCTGACTAACAAAATGGATTTCCAAGACTTGAACTTTGAGAAAACTCCCTTTGATGGGACGATGGCTTATGCACAAAATAAGAGACAACAGGTACACTCCCTTCATTCCTTCTTTTAGAATGACCTATCATCTGTTTCTATTGATAGGTTATCATGACTGAACAATACGCTTTGAAGTATCCCAATATTTATTTTGCGTCAATGCATCCTGGTTGGGCAGATACACCCGCCGTTCAGTCAAGTATGCCTGACTTTCATGCAAAGATGAAAAACAAGTTGAGAACCATTCCTCAGGGCGCAGATACAATTGTCTGGTTAGCTATTGCATCCAGAGCTTTGGAATTCGACAACGGTCTTTTCTACCAAGACAGACAGCCCGTGAGCACTCATTTACCGTTGGCTTGGACCAAATCATCAGCGGAGGATTGTCAAAAATTGATGAAGAGATTGGATGAGGTCGCGGCAAAGTTCGATGGTTGAATATATTAGTTTTCTTTCTATTTTTTATCGTTTTTTCAAAATTACGGAAATATAAAATTACAATCACAGTTCATTGTCATATTGTAGCTCATCATTGGGAGATTGAGACTCTCGTAGTAATATTCCATTTCCAAGAATTGGCGGAGGCGGGCGATGAACAAACGAACGAGGCTCCGGAGACAGAGTAGCACTTCGCTGACTGCGTTGGCTGCTTGATTCGGGTGAACTACTTGACTCATCCTCACTTCTGCTCCAGGATGATGATCCCGAAGATGACCTGAATGACACATATTAAAAGGTTTTCTTTCGAGTGAGAGAAAAGATTACCTTGGTGAATGGCTGGTGGGCGAGGGTGACTTTATGAGACGTTTGAACCTTCGGCCACCAGGCGTGTGATAACCCCAGCTTTTTGTTTCAAATAGTACTTGTCCTCTTCCAGGAAATTTGGAAGGCTTCAAAAATGTGACATATAGCAGGAGGCAAACTCCAGAAAGGCAAAGACCAGAAAAATGCCAAAGAAACGTCCGTTTTTCAAGAAGCACAAGTGTCTCAGCAAATTCGAAGCAAAGGATTGGGATTGGGATCGATGAGGTGTTTAGAAGGACAAAGACTTTCAGAGCAAAGTTAGGGCCTGACAAGCCTTGAACACACGTTTGTTCATTAAACAATGCCTGGATAATTAGCACATAGATCACACTGGTTCCAAAGAAACTGATCATCGATATCGCCAACGTTTTGAGCACTCCATACTTCTTCTCCAGCATGCTTGATTTGATGAGTAATGATGTTAAGCATATGACAAAATGAATGCTGCTTGAATGTTCTAATGGACCCGACAAAATTCTTTTGAAGTCAAGCTTATCATAAACATAATGGCGATTAATGCAAACTAATGATGTACCACTTGACCAAAACCATTTAGTCGTCCAAGGCTTTTCAAACATGTCAAAATGCAATCCCATCATGCCAGAAGCAATAATAATTGTCAGTGGGTAGGGGCGTGTTAGATTGTAGGGAAATATTACCAGTATTTTGAATGTAAATGGTATCAAGTAAGTAATCAGCATTCCACTTATGATCCCGGATAGATGAGCAATCAATGAAGAATTAGGAACGAGAATACTTATTATCAGAAGTTCGGCCCAAATGGCAAGATTTTTTGGTATGCTTAGGAGTCCAAAATTTCCGTCTGTAATATCATTGCTGAGGACTTTCATTGCAAAGAGAACTCCGGAAAATCCAACGGCACATTGACGCAAATATGATGGATCTTTCAAGTTCTTGGCAATGGTCGCACAAAGTCCAACGTAGACGAGGCCGGTGAGTCCGCCCACTAGGATCAGAATGGATAAAAAAGCCAAGCTTCCATACCGTCGTTCAAGATTGATGCCTTTCCAGGCCAGGCTTACCATGTTGTAATATAAGTGCAAATCTGATGCATGGAATAGTGGTGCTGTAAAAATTCTGTGTAATTGGTTTTCTTCTAAGACACTTTGAGCACTCAAACATAAATGATCTAATGGCAGTGCTGACCATTCTCCCAAGTACGACTTGAAAGCTCCTAAAAAGAGGCCAATTTGAAAGACGATGGTGAGTAAAGTGACTGGAGGAATTCTTGTGAGCCCTATCTTGCTAATTAGCTCATAGACTAGGAGTATTATGCCAATTTGGGGCCTTTTAGAACTCGAACTATTTCCAAACATTTTTTGTGTCTTTGTATCACTCGCTCTGCATATCCAAATCTTTTGTTTTGTTAGTCAAACGAATAAAATGTGTCAAATCTCAAAAAATGTCAAGTTTTTGTTTTGACTTTTGAAAATTTCTTTTTCAAAAAGCTGAGTCAAACTATGCACAAAATACTGAGAACAATTTTTTCGTCAATTTTAAGGCATCATATCTAACTATGTCCTAAGTTTGCTGCTGTAAATCATAGCTCTTACACTGCAGCCAAGTTAGATAAGATGAAAATAAAAAAATTTTGACGCAAAGTTGAAACTTGATAATTCTTTGTGAAAAAGAAATTTTTGAAGATAATATGTACTTTGTACTTGACTTAGGAATATGATCTCTCACTAATGTAAATTTTGTTTATTTTGACTGAAAAATGAAAATTGGATTCTGATTTCTGATTTTTGAAAAGGGAATTGAAATCTGAAATATTTGAGAAACTTCAAGGGTTTGCCATCGTACGTCAAAAATCAAGCAAAATGAGTCGTGAAGGTGCATTATGGATTGGAGGGGTGAGTTCAATTCGTCGTCGTTTCCTATTTTTATTTCTCCAATATTGCCCATTTCTCGCAGCTGGAAAACTACATGGACGAAGGATTTTTAAAGTCCGGATTAGAGCAAATGGGCGAAATGAATGTGCTTTCAATCAAAGTCATGAAGAACAAGATTACAGGAGAGCCGGCATCGTATGGTTTCGTAAATTTTGACAATGACCACCACGCACTCATTGCTATGCATAGACTGAATGGCAAAGTGATTCCGAATTCGAATCCAGTAAGTGCTAATTCGTAAAATAAAATTTTGGGAAAGATTATGAATATTTTCTTTTTGTATAGCCTGTAAGGTACAAGTTGAATCACCAAAGCACACGACTCATGGCTGGAGAGCGTGACCACTCCATTTGGGTCGGAGACTTGTCTCCTGAAGTAGATGATCTAGAACTTTACAAGTTCTTTGCTGCCAGATTCGACACTGTCCGCACAGCCAAAGGTAAGCTAATTGGACCAGAAATAATTTTCACTTAATTTTCTTCATTTTATTGAGTATATATTATCATATTGTTATTCAAACGCACAACTTCAGACCTCGAATCGGCCATCACACTTGGACTACTTTCCACTTCTTCCTGCTGAGAGGAAATGAAATGTCAAAAATCTGATGAGAGGTTTGATAGAGAATTTCTTAAATCATTTTTAAACCCTTTGAAACTAAAGCCTGAAATGGGAATTTATAGGAGACTGATTCAAGAACGGAGAGAACAATGAGAAACCATCAATACCAAAAGCGTCGTTTATTGTAAGCTTACTCATTAGTTCGAACATATTTGTCAAAGCTTATTCCATCATATTTTTTCCATTGTTGCTAATATGAAAATTTCTCTCGATGTGCATTGGACATTGCAGTGACAGAGTTTTTCTGTTTTGAGTACGTCAAAGAAACTATTTAGTATCTTTGGCTTTCCCGAAAAGAATTCATCACTGCCTGCATTGTCCTTTGGATGTCACAGGATAAAAAAACGTTTACTTGATAACTTAATTCATCAAGGAATTTTCTTTCTAGTCGTCCTGGATACGAGTGGCTTCAGTAAAGGATATGGTTTCATTAGATTTGGATGCGAAAAGGAACAGCAGACCGCGTAAGTGTTTTAAAACAACCTTCAAAAAAATATGCACAATTGTTCAGCTTTTAATTTGTGTTCCTAGATTGGCCTCCATGATGGGTGCAACTGGATTGGGATTGAAGCCAATTAGAGTAAGATATATTTTCAAATGTCCGCAAAATCAGTCCAGTACTTTGAAATCTACAATAACAATGCATCCTTTTCCAACAGGTCAGCATTGCTGTTGCCAAGAACAAGCCAAGTAGCGTCACATCATCAATCGAGCCTTCTACTGCCTCGGCTATTGCATCCATGGTGACTGGTGGAAATCAAGGTAAAGCAATTCGTTTGCCAAGACATAGGTAGTAGATGCTAATGATTCTATTCTTTATTTTAAAGCCGCAGCCGCCGCCGCCGCCGCTGCTGCTGCAGCAGTCAATCCCAATTCTCAAGAAGCGTATTCTCAAGATGCCTATTACCAATATTACCAAAATTGGTCACAGTACGCCGCTTGGAATCAATATTCACAACAGTATCCGGATTATTCCGGGTACCAGCCTAATGGAAAAGAGGGCGGGACAAATTACGGTCAATATCCTGACGGAGGTCAAAACGAAGAATTAAACAATGAGGGGGATGAATTTGAACTCATTGGTATGTTACAGTGTCTAAGATATAATTTGTATTCATTGGAACGATTGGAACCGTCGAACACTAATATGTTTTCTTTTACAGAACATTCATCATCACTGGACGTGGATGCAACCAACAAAAAGTTTTTAACACGTACAGAAGAACTTTGGGATTCTATCGAAACTTCAGGATGGTGGCTTGAAGACAAAAACGAAGGCATTTTTGATAACAAAATGATAAATGGAAAATAAAAAGGTTGCGAGATAATTAGTTCTAAAATTCCGCCGAAAAAAGCTAGCGTCATTTTTTCGACAGCTGAGAAAATCAAAATAAATATCCAAACGGAAAACGTTTTACTTTTGGAGATCTCTGATCTCGGTGAAATTTGGAAAGAATAATATGCTTTAAATTGAATTTCATCCGAGCAAAATGGGAGAAGTGACAAATAATAACCTTGTGATGGTGACGAACATTGCACCACAAGCTACGAGGGATCAAATGAACACTCTCTTTGGTTATGTCGGCCGTGTTGAAGAGTTAAAGTTGTACCCTTCCATAAGAGATGCCAGTTTCAGTGTGGACTCAAGATGCTGCTTTGTACGTTTCTCAGATCCAGCCATTGTTGCAATCACTCAGCACTTGAACAACACAGTGTTTATCGATCGAGCTATCATCATCACACCTGTCCTGGACAATGTGATTCCTGACGAGACTGTTGGCTTGATATTGGCACAAAATGTCCAAAGTGAACAGCAACAGTCTGGCGGCGGGGGAGTGGTTGGCGTCAAAGGAGACAATGGTGAAGTGGTTAGTGCTGCAACAGCCGAATCAGTCGGCACAACTGACGCTGGAGAACTTCAAGATCCCAGACTTGAAGCTGCAGGCCTTCCTCCTTATCCAGCTTTGCCTCCAGATACACATGCGCATCTCGTAAACGAAATCCGCCGAACTGTGGTGGTGGTCAATGTTGATTCTAACATTTCTGCACAGCAATGCATGGAAATCTTTGCAGAGGCTGGAGAAGTCAAATTCTTTCGGTATTGTACAAGAGAAAATGATCCTGTCAAGTATGCCCTAATTGAGTTTAGTGAGCGTTCTTCAGTAGTCCCTGCTCTGCTGATGAACGGGCGACAATTAGGGTCTTGCAACATTCAAGTGACGCACGCAATTGAAGCTATTGCTAAACCACAAGCCAAGAGTAATGAAGCTGCCCAAAGAGAAATTGAAGAGGCCATGTCTAAAGTGAAGGAAGCTCAGAGTTTGGTTTCTGCAGCGGTGGACCCATTGATGGGTATGCTTGGTGGTAGCTCGGCTAGGTCTTCGAGAACAAGATCACGCTCAAGATCAAGATCAAGGCGTCGCTCACGATCACGTGGCCGATCGTCATACAGCAGTCGCAGATCAAGACGCTCAAGATCGCGTGACCGAAAAAGACGATCTAAGTCGAGGGATCATGATAGAAAAGAACGGAAAAGGTCGAAGTCTAAGGATCGCAAAAGATCAAAGTCACGAGATCGCAAACGGTCAAAGTCTAAGGAGAGAAAAAGGTCGCGTTCACGAGAAAGGAAAAAGTCTCGTTCGAGGTCTAAGGAAAAGAAGCGATCTCGATCACGAGATAGGCGCCGATCTAGGAGCCGTGATAGACGAAGGAGGCGATCCAGATCCAGATCCAGGGATCGTAAACGAAGGCATTCTAAATCTAAATCTCCAAGCAGCGGAAAGAGCAAGAGGAGCAAGGAGGAAAAACGCGAACATCGCGAGTCTAAAAAAGATGCTAAGGCAGAAAAACCTCCGGAACCGCCTAAATCTCCACCTAAAGACACGGTCAACACTGAAGCTCAAGACATGGATATCTCCGATTCCCCATAAATGGCTTCAATTGTAGAAAATAAATCCTCACTTTTCAAAAAAGCACCCCTGTTTCCCTTGTTTTATTTTCAGTCAAAATGGTCAAAATACATATCATATAAATACAAAACTATTGAGGTTTAGATGGAGGTTCTCCCACCCCACCGCCTATGCTATGTACCAAAAGGCCAACATCGTGGGCAAGTTGATCTGCATTATCTCGAGTATTAGCCTCTGCATAAACTCTCACCACATCTTCTGTTCCAGAAGGCCTAAGGAATTAAAAAAAAAACATCGGCCTAGGTGAATGCATTAGAAAGGTTTTAAGTTATTACCTCACAAAGGATCTTCCTTTGGGAAATTTAGAGACGGTCTCATTTATTGCCTCTTGCAATCCGTCAGGTTTGACACACTTACGCTCGGCATCAGTTGTCTGAACGACGTTCCTATCTTTCACGAGCACTTTCATAAGACGGTTCGGAAGGTCCTACAAAAAGCAGATTTGTTACCCTTTAAAAAACCCCAGTTCATATTCTTATCTTACTTGGTATGCGGAAAACCAATCATGTGCATTCCATCCTTTTGCAAACAGCACCGACTCTACTAGGAGCATATCGGAAAGAGCGTCTCCGACGCATTGGTTTGTCATATCCATAAAAAGTCTTAGCTTCTTCCCAGCACAATTCGTGGCATTTTGTATCTTTGCTTGAGCTTGGTCAGAGTACAAGACGGTGCCATGTCCGTTAGCTTCAAAGTAAACACCGATGTCAAAGTCGAGGGCTTTGTGGTGCAGGTGTTTTACTCCTGTTGGTACACAAGCCACGGGTACATCCTGCAAAATGAGTGTATAATTTGTGAGCAATCATGACAATAATGGATTGTTTACCAACTTGGAGGTGATGTAGTCGGTAGAGCCACCATTAGCATAAGCAGTTTGCACCAGTCCAAGGTTCAAATCCAGGCCACTTTCAGAAAGCAGATCTTTGATGTAGCCTGCAATCAGGGTGGCAATTCTATCTCCATCCAAAAGACGAAAGTGTCCTTGATCATCATTGTAATAAAAGACCACACGATCCGCGTCCCCATCAACACTGACACATCGTTTCATTTTCTCGGCTACTATATTTTCTGGAGCCCTTTGTCCAACTTTGACAAAGTCCGCACCACAATTAGAATTTAGCAAATCTCCGCTCTCTACTTGTCCATTGTACATTTCAACTTTGATAAAACCCTCTTGGATGCTATTAATACTTTTGAGCAATCCCGACATAGCAATAGCCCCAACACCGTTTGCTCCATCGAAAACCACAGTGTTTTTATAGTTGCCAGTCAATTTTTGCTGATGAGGAAATAAAGAGAGGTATTAGCGCAATTGTCTTTTTGTCAAGGTCCCCTTCATCATGACCTACCCCTTGGCGGAAATCAACAAATGCTTTGGATAACTTCTCGAAGTAACCTTCAATAGATGCTTGTCCATAAGCCCCTTTTGTATTATGACAAACCACAAAGTAATGAAGTTGAGGCGTTGAAACTACTCCGTAATCCACTACACCAGCGCCTTGGACGGCCTCAACCCCGTCCGTGACGGCTTTGGACAGGGCTTGACTACTTGTGCGAGTGTCTCTTCCGACAAATACAACGGATTTGGCATCCATTGGAATTTGATGTTCCACAACAATGTTTTCAAGGACTTGTCCCAAGTTCTCATCGCTGAAAAAAAGCGATCAATTTCTTTAGATAAAAAATATACTTCGTCATAAAAATTGTAAATAAGTAAAAACCTGGCATTAGCAATCGTCGTGGCAATAGATTCCCAAGCAGCTTCTAACATCTCGCCTGCTGGATCAACAAGCTTTACTCCATTATCAGGAGGAGGATTATGCGAGGCTGTAATCATGACCCCGATGGCACCTTAAAAAAAAGAATTCACAAATAATTGAACTAATGTTTACAGGATGTAGCAGGCACTCACTTCCTCCTTTAGCCTTAGACCTAATCGCGGCCAAAGCACCCATTCGATACATGACATGTTCAAGAACGGCAGCTCTAAAAAAGAAACATCAAATAGTTTTCTATTCCATTTCTATCATTAATTTCCTTACTTGGTTCTAAATCCTGCCGTGCCATATTGAATATCCTTGTTACTCCCTTTTGGGTGCTTGTCAGTGCCAATAGATTGAATAGTTTGAAACGTGTCCATGATGATGAAACTCTTGCAAAGTTTGAATAGGAATGTGTTTTCACTTTCACTTCTGAATTGCCACTGAATTGTAAAAGGCCTTGAATTAAGCAAAATCTGCCGGTAGCTATCCCAACCTCTACATCTAGATTATCTACCAATAAAACTTGTCGAGGCCAAGCTGATAAGAAAAATTGTGATTTGGGGTTGTCTTTTGTGGACTTCTTCGTTTAATAGTCGAGTTCATGAGCCTCCGATCATCAACTTTTCTCTTGAGACCAAAAGATTTACATTACAATTTACATTTTACATGATGACACATTTCATTGACAGTACTTGCTTGCTGAGAGTTGAGTTGAGAAAAACAAGACTTGGACCAATGACAGGGTGGGAGCGTTACTTGAAAAAAGGAATGGGATAACCAAGCCTGTCTTTTTTGGATTCAGAGTTGTAAACAGCTGTTGACCCTCAGTTCTTGAGTTCTTGAGTTAGAGATTTTACACATTTGTCAATTTTGTCATTTGATTTGACGATTTGAATCTTCGGGTGTCGGGACGCCGGGACGGGAGTCAAGGGAACACACGATGACTGAAGATCGAGAAGTCTTACGAGAAGTCTGGCAAGGAAGGATTCCCGCTTCCTTTGCTGTGACACCTGAGGAAGTGACCAGTTCGCTTAATCCTGAAAATTTTTACTTGATGTTACCGAGATTGTCTTACTTTGCTTTGTGCACTGAAAAGGTAACTGCAATGATTTTGTCAGAATTGTTTCCTTCTTCAACGATTGCACTTTGTAGATACGAAAATACTTTTCAAAGTTTGTAAGCGAGGAAGCAATCAATAGCACCATTTGGTTTGAATATCGTGGCTCACCTTTGAGAATGCATCTTCCCATTGGTGTCATTTATGACCAACTGAAGACTGAAGACAACAAAGGTGTTGAGTTAGGACCACCATGGTCCATTACCGTTCGCTTTGGCAATTTTCCTGGTCAGGATTTACTCAGATGTCATACAAGGTACATAGTCTGCAAAATATATTTAGTTTCGCAAATTGCATCGGAATTGTATTTCAGAGAGGACATCGAAACGCATTTTATGTCGTGTATAAAAGAAGCCGACCAATTCAAGCATGGTGGTCGCATCATGTCAACCTTGCAAAAGAAGGACCACCACCAACTCTGGCAGGGACTTGCTAATGGTAAGTAACACGTATCTATAGTACAAGCTTTTATAACGATTGAACGAAACGATGGTTTGCAGACAAGTTTGATCAATTTTGGGCTGTGAACAGACGACTGATGGATGTGACTACTTCATCAACGCAGGGTAGAAGTGGTTCACCTACGTCTGGAGCAGAAGCAAGCAAATCAACAGATGAAGGCAATTTCAAAACGTTCAAAAATATACCAGTCAGAATGTATCGAGATGATCACCTTCTTTCATTAAGGCTGATAAAGCCTATGAAACCTTGTGAGGGTATTGATAGGATGACAACTTTACAAGATCTCATAGAAGATTACTTTCCTTCAGAAGCGGACTCCTTAACGAGTATGTGATGCATTCTTCACTTTTTTCTTCTTGGAATAATTATCCATTCTTTGCAGTTACGACTCAAGGAATCAACCCTGACAGGGATGCTCCGTTGCAATGGATGTCCGAACATTTGAGTTATCCCGATAACTTTTTGCATATAATTTCCCACAAAAACTGAATGATAACAACGTTGGTTGAGATAAAGAAGCATCGAGGTTTTGTCATCTTCTGTCAAATATTGCGTCAAGTGAAATGTGTTGTAAACAAACAAATTATCAAAAATTTCAGAAAAGATAAAATACAGTCTACAGATTTGAAAAATGCTTGTGCAATTACGTCCATCTTTGACACGACAATGTTTAAGACAATTGTCAACTGTTCCAGCAGGATCAGAGTCAGCGAAAAGCGACAAGAAATTAAGCAGATCTATGCAATTTTACATGGAAAAGCGACGTCAACATGATGAATTCATTGCTCGAGAGCGGTCTGAATTCGAGTTGGGCAAAAAACATTTAGCTAATATGATGGGCATGGAAGCTAATGCAATGACCCAAGAAGACATTGACAAGGCAATTTCTTATCTTTTCCCCAGTGGGTTGTTCGAACCTGATGCTAAACCCATAATGAAACCACCAGAGATTGTTTATCCCATGCAAAAAGACGCCGAATTCAGTCTTGACGGCCGTCCACACCACCCATTTTTTTACACTACAAAGCCACAATACACACAGATAATGTATGACATCGCCGAACACATTCAGAACATAACTCTGTTTGGGGAACGTATGAAGAAAATGAAAGTACCTCCAAACCCTGATGAAACTTTGACAGAAACCATTTTGTCTTCGACACGATGGGTTCAATTAGACGAATTACGAAAAATCCTTATTGAAGATGTCAAAGAACAGGATCTAACGGATATGCTTCTGGCTTTTGATAGGCTCCTCGATCTACCTTTTGCATACAAAGCCAAAGATTTCATTTACCAGTAAGTTGTCTGAAATAGAGACTTGTGATATTGTAATACCAAGATATAATCAAATCTTTTTTTTTAAGGTATAGAAAGCCTGTCGGAAATGTTGGAGATTCTACCACTAATATCATACAACCCGAATATGATGTGGAGGGCAGAGGATTTGTTGAATGTGCGGGACAAAGAAAATCTGCTGTGGCAAAGGTCAAAGTCATCAAGCCAGGCTCTGGACGGATGACCATTCGCCATGTCGACTATATGGATATTGAATGCGACGCAACATATTTTCATAAGTAGAATAATTTTTTTTCCGAATGAGATTTGCTGGATCCAGACCTTCAATGTTTTTCTTTTCAGCTATTTTGATAGACATCAAATTATGTATCCTCTTCAATTTACCAATTTGCTCGGATTGGTTGATGTGGAATGCATTGTAGATGCTGGAGGGCCAGCTTCTCAGGCCGGGGCCATACGGTATGCCCTTGCAATGTGCCTACGATCTTTTACGGATGAAAATACAGTTGAAGAGATGAAAGTTTGCGGACTATTAACTCAAGATGTACGTGTACGAGAACGCAAGAAGTTTGGTCAAGAAGGTGCAAGAAGAAAGTATACTTGGAAAAAACGATGATTAAAAAAAATGGATTATGATCATTTTATTCTCCTTCTTCTTCCTCAAAGAACTTGTGAACATTTTCTTTGTGTTGCATTTCTCGGTATTTTTTCACTATCCTTTTCACACCCCGGGGCTTTTTGTTCTTACACGGTACTTTGCCACTTAGTTTGGCCTGGCGGTCTTCCATGATCTTGCTCCAGTATTCTTTTTCGGCCTCTCCAGACAAAATTTCTCCATCTCCGAGAATTTTGGCATTTTTTAAAGTCTTTGCTTGCTTCTCGTCTGCGCAACGAACGTAGTAAGTATGTTGACCGATTGTAGCGTCGACATATCCTACACTTTCCATAACTGCGGCACGGATTCGTTGCTTTACTTTCTTTTCGTCATCGATAGGGTCAGCTTGTACAATCTTGACAATAATACCAGGCGTAAAATCAAGCTTTGTAGGCTTTGGTAATTCTTCACTGGCCTGTTGTTCTCCTGCTTTCTCATAATGTTGCCGCAATTTCATCTTTGAATGGGCGACATTTTTTCGCTGCAGAGAAAAAAAAAGATTAAAAAAATTTCATATCAGATTAAAAATTTATCCGCACTTTTGTTTGAATCAAAAAAGAATATAGGTACCTGCAATTCAAGGTACTTATTCCGCAGACGTTTCCACTCTGCTTTGGGCATCATTTGAAACATCGTCAGTGGATCTTGTTGCTCAGAGTCATCCTCATTGTGTTTCCTTTTACGTTTCTTTTTTTGCGTTTCTGTTGCTTCTTCTTCTTCTTCCACTTTACATTTCTTGGCTGGGGAAGGTTGAGTAACAGATTGCTTCTTTGATTTAGTCTCAGACTTTTCTAGCTCTTCTTGCTCAATGTTGTAAGACTTGATACTTTGGAGCTCACTGGGATCAAGCGCAGAGGGTATTTTACGCTTGGCTTTGACAAATGCAATCATAGAATTCTTAGCTCCATCCTCATCGCTGAATTCAATAAAGGCGAATCCCTTCGGCAACCCATTGTGTTTGAACTTTGGCATAGAAACATAAGAAACATTTCCATACTTGCTGAAAACGTGCCGGATCATATCATTGGTGATGGTGCTTGGATCAACGTAGTTCAACTCTACATAAATGGTTCTGGCTTCCACTGATTCAATGTTGGGCTGCTCTGGTAAAGGTTTGATTCTTCGAATTTGTCTCACACTCTCACCATTTTCTCGGACTTCAAAAATTTCAGAAGTCATACTCTTCAAAGCTTTCCATAAGTCATCCGTAGTGTCTGTCCTACCAAATAACTCTCTCAACATTGACGCAAGCTTGTTAAATGTCAGAAACAGGTTTAAGTCCAACCATGCAGCTTCCTGAGAGCTATCGGATTCCAAAATTTTCTTTGTTAAAAATGTACTCTTGCTCATATTTGCATCTCCCAAGTAAAAATCCATTTGGTCACGGACGGCCTTGTACATAGCTTTCTTCCTCTTTCTAGGCTCACTACGACCTTCTTTCTCGTCTGGCAAATTGGACACCTCTTCTTCAGTGTCTTTCACCATGTCTGAATGATTTTTGCTTGCAAACGACAATATTTTCTTAACTATTTTTTTTGCTTAAAAATTTTCGTAACTTTGTTTTGATTTTGAGTGCTGATGCTGCCCTCTAGCGCCAAATTCAGAAAATCATTTGCGTGTCAAAAAAAAACAACAAAAGTTTTAAAACTAAAAGTTGAATTAGAATTTGGACATGGTGAAAAGCGGCCTCATCCTGGACGGCCTCGACCAGCATTGGCGGCCTCGCGGCCTCATCCTTGATGGCCTCGTCCAGCATTGGTGGCCTCAGGGCAAATATTTGTATGAAATCATTTGCGTGTCTTTGTACAAAGATTTGCCCGTAGAATACCCTGAATTTTGACTGAATTTCATTTTTTGGGCAATTTTTTGTACAAAATCACGCCAAAGTGTTTATACTTTATCCGTGATTTCATACATAGATTCGCCCTTATGACGTCATCGCGACAGCTGTGGGTGGCTGGGGGCAAATTTTTGTATATTGACAAAAAAACAAAAGTTTTAAAACTAAAAGTTGAATTAGAATTTAGAGGAAAATGGAACTTGATAATGGAATGAAGGAATACTTGAGAAGTCTTCAAGCTAGTTTACAATCTCAAGATGCAACAATAGAATCGTAATTTCGTACTCGAGTGTTTCCAAAAATCCAAGATCATCTTGTTTTTCTTCTTCTTTAGGTTACGAAGTAAAAATAAGAGGCTTGAAGATAAATTGCAAAATTTCGAGTCCTACAATGAGGAGTTGAGACGGCAAGTAGAAGATCTTGGCAAACAAGTGACAGAGTTAAAAAATGAGCTACAACGGGAAAGAAACGAAGTTAAACCTGTTTCCACGGAAGAAATTACCAAAGCAGCAGAGGATGTTGTTCATGATCAATTCCTAAGTACTTTAGCCTACGAAGAAACCTCTGGTCTTTATTACGACCACAAGTCTGGTTTGTACTACGATTCTTCGAGAAGGCAATATTATGATGGCCAAAAAGGAATCTATGTCAACTACCACAAAGAAACAGGAGAATGTATTCCTTTAGCCACTGATGATGACAATGAGGCAAAAGAAACTTCTGATAGTGAAGAAGATGACATCGACAGAGTAGCACCTGAAAAATCTCTTGGGACAAAAGATGAAGAAGAAACGCTTTTGTCGGAGGAGGGAGAAGTTTCCAGCCCTTCGCCACCGCCAGCCAAGAAACGTCAAAAGTCTGAAAAAGAACTGAAGAAAGAAGAAAGAAGGCGGCGAAAGAGAATACGAAAAGAACTATCCATCCCTTGCATTAGAATGATGGTTCATTCTAGTTCAGCATCTGAAGACAGTGACAAGGCTGTTCCACCTGGTACATTATTCATCATCACTTGTAAAGGGAGCAGTGTTGGAAGAGACGAGTCCAATGACGTTATTTTGAACGATCTAGCTTGTTCCAAATTTCATGCCAAGGTCCAGTACATTGACAAAGAGGGCAAGTATTATCTGATCGATATTGGCAGTCAAAATGGAACTTTCATTGACGGACAAAGGCTGAGCCAGGCCAAACAAGAAAGTGCCCCCATAGAAATTGGCCACGGCTCGCTAGTCAAATTCGGCAACACCCAAGTCATTTTACATGTACATCCTGGAAGCGAAACATGCCTTAAATGCGAACCTGGAGTCATTATTTCTTCGGCTCCTAAATTGTCAGCCAAAGACAGCAAAGGCAATCGTGAAAAATCAAGAAAGAGCGAAATGAAGCAACTGCGAAAGAAATACGGGATAGGAGGCACTTCTGCTTCTGCAGCCGACACTGAGCCGACCAAGTATCAGGATAGAGCAGAAGACCGACGCAAAACAGTGGGTAGTGACAATCCTTTTGAGAAAACACAAAGTGCTTCAACCCATCAACCGATAGAGAAAAGTAATAAAGGTTTCAAAATGCTGTCTAAAATGGGTTACAAAGAAGGAGTAGGATTAGGTAAATCAGGCCAAGGAATAACGGAGCCGGTTCAAGTGAATGAAAAAATTGACCGTGGTGGTCTTGGCAGCTCTTTAACCATGCCGTCAATAGGTAACTTGTCTTTAAAAATGAAATTTGGAGGAACATCATTGAAATATCTTGTTACTTATAGGTCCTAATCAACTACGACGCCTAGAGATGTTGAAAAAAACACAACAACGATTCAGTCAATTATAGCGAAATTTTCCGTCAAACGATCATTCGTCAAATCGGCCAAATTTCAAATGAAAAAAATAACGCTTCGTCAGGCGGTTGTTGCATTCTTGCAACATCGTTGTGATAATTTATTGAAACTTCTTATAAGTGGAGCTGCAACTAAACCATCAGTGAAGAAAATACTTCAGAAGTATGTGAATTCTCCACAAGAATCCAGAAATAATCCAATCCGGAAAAAAGCTTTTCATGGAAATTACAGAAGCATGTTTCTTGTAAACAAGAAGAAATCCATTTCGGATGAAGAATTTGTCTTGAAATGAAGAAGAAGGAAATATAATACTCTCTTTTGAGAAAACGTAACAAAGTCATCTTTTGTAACCTGTTTATTTGCACAAAGGCTCTCGTGAACCTGACACGTGAGATAAGGCAAATTCACCTTTTTTAGACAAAAAAAAAAAAACTCGTAAAAACAACTGCGACTTTTGCCATCTTGATAAAAAAATTCAGGTTTGAATATCGTTGTTCTTTAAAGCCACAGTGATTTTACTTATTTTGAAACACAATTGGTCGTTGAAATTCAAACTCCTGTTTAACGTCCGAAAAGGAGATAAAAAGAGGTACAATGTCCAACTCATCGTCGTTTGTTTGCTTGATTACAAATCCTAGATAGATAGTGCATTTAGGGGCCTCCCACAGCATTCAAGTTTCAGACGTCTTCCAGGTAGCACCAGCAAAAGTAACACCTCATCAAAGATGGCAATGAATAATCGAGACAAAGCCACCAATCAAATTGACGAATTTCGGAAGAATAATAGAGTATGAGCATATTTCCCATATAAATCATAGCAGCAACACTAATTTTCTTCAAATAGGCTCCAGGTACTCTGACCACGGGGGCAGGATGTCCAGTGGGCGATAAGACCAATTCTTTGACTGTTGGGCCTCGTGGGCCAATTCTGTTACAGGATCACGTTCTTGTTGACGAATTGGCTCATTTTGACCGCGAAAGGATTCCGGAGCGAGTTGTTCATGCCAAAGGTGCTGGAGCTTTCGGCTACTTTGAAGTGACACATGACATTTCAAAGTACTGCAAGGCCGCGGTCTTTGGTCAAGTGGGTAAGCAGACCCCCATAGCGGTCAGGTTCAGCACTGTTGGCGGGGAGTCTGGCTCGGCAGACACGGCTCGAGACCCGCGTGGGTTTGCGGTCAAGTTTTACACTGAAGAAGGCAATTGGGACTTGGTGGGCAACAACACCCCAATCTTCTTCATCCGTGACCCAATTTTGTTTCCAAGCTTCATTCATACGCAAAAGAGGAACCCACAAACGCATTTGAAAGATCCGGATGCATTCTGGGACTTTATAACTTTACGTATGTCAAAATTTGGTTTCTGTTGTCTTTACTCTATTATTTAGCTACACAGGTCCGGAATCATCGCATCAGGTCTCTTTCCTCTTCAGTGACCGTGGAACACCTCAAGGGTACCGTCATATGAACGGATATGGTTCTCACACTTTCAAGATGGTCAATGCCCAGGATGATCCGGTCTACGTTAAGGTTGCCGTCTTTTGAATTCCTTGATATTGTTCTCTTATTTTTTTAAAGGGAATTTTTTCTATTTTACGCAGTTTCATTACAAGACAAATCAAGGTATCAAATGCTTTGATCGGCAACAAGCAGACGACATGTCCAGAGATGATCCCGACTTTGCCATTCGTGATCTTTACAATGCCATTGCGGAAGGAGACTTTCCCTCTTATACCATGTTCATTCAAGTGATGACATTTCAAGAGGCCGAACATTTTCCTTTCAATCCCTTTGATTTGACCAAAGTTTGGTCTCATACAACCTTTCCATTGATTCCTGTCGGAAAACTTGTCCTCAACAAAAACCCCAAAAACTACTTTGCAGAGGTTGGGTCTAATTTTAATGATTTATTACTCTTTTTTAAGTTCTTATATATGGCAATTTAGGTGGAGCAATTAGCGTTCAGTCCTGCTCACTTGGTGCCAGGCATTGAACCTAGTCCCGACAAGATGTTGCAAGGCCGACTTTTCTCTTATTCGGATACACATCGTCATCGCTTGGGAGCCAATTATCTTCAAATCCCGGTCAATTGCCCTTACAGGACAAGTGTCAAGTATTACCTTTGATTCCGGCATCAAGGTCAGCTTTGAAACTTTAGTTTGATTGCATTCTTCTTAGGAATTACCAACGGGACGGCCCCATGACAGTGGACAGCAACCAGGAAGGATGTCCAAACTACTTTCCCAACTCATTTTCGGGACCTACCGACGACGTCCGTAAGTACTCCGAGAGCAAGTTCCAAGCACCTAGTGCTGACGTAGCTCGTTTCAACTCTGCGGATGAAGACAATTTCACTCAATGTGGAATTTTCTTCCGTGATGTGCTCACCGCCGACGAACGCTTTCGATTGTAAGTAGAAGAAAAACAGAATTCTTAATGATGTTAAAAAACTTCTTGTTATTGAAGGGTGGACAACATTGCCGCGCATATCCAGAACGCTCAAGATTTTCTCCAAGAAAGAGCTGTCAAGCAATTCTTGTCAGCTGACAAAGATTATGGCAAGATGCTCAGAGAGCGTATTAACCACTACAAGAATCAAAAGAAGACGAAGACTACGTCCACGGTTTCAGCCCATATCTAAAATTTTGTATCATAAAATTAAGACTTTATTGACTAAATGCATTGCTTTATGTCATGTCATCATATCATCATCGCACGATAAATCTCGTGAAAAGAATTTACTTTTCAGAAAAGGCCTTGACGACTTCCTCAGGCCACGAGTAGCGGGTAGGCAGGGCACTGATTCCATCATAATTGTAATCGTACAACTGAAGCCTGATAAAGTCTTCTTTGTCTGCCGGCTCGGGGTAGGTAGAGGCCGTCCTGTCTTGGTAGGCATCTTGGGCCACTTGAGCAGCAATTTTGATGGAGCAGTCACGCAAAGTAGACAATGGAGGATACATCCTTCCAACTTGAATATCCTGATCAGTGACTAAATTTGCCAAAGCCTCAGCCGCAGACAAGAATACGTCGTCGGAAATGTGATGAATACCAGTGCAAATTACACCTAAGCTGACACCGGGGAAAATGTAGGCCTGAAAATTTGGGATTTTTGAAGTTATTTTTTAGTAGGCAAAATTCTATGCAAAACTATTGACAAATGAGATATACTTACATTGTTGCCTTGGCCAGGCTCAAATATTTGCCCGTTCATTTCATAAGTTGGGAATGGTGATCCTGAGGCAAAGACGGCCTTGCCCTTGGTGTATTTGTAAGCTTCTTCGGCCGTGCATTCAGCTTTGTCTGTTGGATTACTCAAGGCAAAAATGATTGGTTTTTCGTTAAAAGATGCCATGTCTTCAATGATCTCTTGAGTAAAGACGCCACCTACGGCAGCGGCACCAATCAGACACCTTCAAAAATAATCAAAAAATTTAAAATTTCATCAAAAAATAAATTTTCAAAAATAGCTTTTAAATTTAAAATTACGTGGGTTTCAATTCCTTGACAATTGCGTTCAGTTCCTTCATAGGCGCATGTGGATGAGCAAAAGGCGCTTTATGCTCAGAAATCCCACCTTCAGCTCGATCTTGAACAATGAGGCCTCGACTATCCTTCATCCAAATCTTTTTCAGAGCTTCTTCCCGAGGAATACCTTCTTTCTTCTTCATTGCCATGACAATGAGCTCAGCAATTCCAATGGCCGCTTCTCCTGCGCCTTGGAACAGAAAAGTATGATCTGTAACGAAAAAAGTAGTCCATAGAGAGAAAGGAACCAAAAGCAAAGAAGAAAATTATTCGATATTTTGCTTACCGGATAATTTAGTATTGGTCGCTCGTAACGCAGCCAAGATTCCAGCTACAGCCACACTGGCCGTTCCTTGGATATCATCGTTGAAGGTGCAATAGGTGTTCCGATACTTTTCCAAAAATCTGAAGGCCTAAAAAGCAAATACATATTCATTATTACACCTGCCCACTTTAATCCACATGAAGGTACTGACATTGTGATTGCCAAAATCTTCGAATTGGATCAAGGTGTTCTGACCATAGCGTTTAACTACTGCTCCCATGAACTCATCAATGAAGTCATCGTAGGCTTTCCCGGTGATCCGTTTGTGTCTGGCTCCGATGTAATCTTTGTCATCAAGGAAGCCTTGATTATTGGTCCCTACGTCTAGTGTTATAGGCAGAGTTTGGTGTGGCTTTATCCCAGCCCTAAAATGATGCAAAGTCTTTTTACCATGTAATCGAGTACATGAATTATAAATCTTTATACAAAGCAGTGTAAAGCGCCAACTTTCCAACGGGGATTCCCATGCCTTGAACACCCAAATCGCCTAAGCCCAGGATACGTTCTCCGTCGGTAACCACAATAGCTCGTACATCATTTTCGGGCCAATTGGATAGAATGTCGTAGATATGGCCTTTATCGTGAATGGAAATAAACAATCCCTGAAATGCACAATTTTTTAAACAATGAAACCTTAGCATTGAAAATTGTTAAGCTCCTTACTTGTGGACGAGTGTAAGTATAGCCAAATTTTTGACAAGCCAGACCGACGGTAGGGGTGTATACGATTGGCATTAATTCCTGAACATTCTCCGAGAGGAGCTTGTAAAAAAGTCTTTCATTGCGGTCTAATAAATCCGTCAAATATACATATTGGTTCAAGGGCTCCTTGTACCTTCGCACTTCAAAAAGACAAGAAAAAGAAGGATCAAATGATGATTAGTTCGGTCTTTGTCGTATACTATTTTATCACTTACAATTACGCAAGCAGTTGTCCACCTGCTCAGCTTGAGTCTTGACCCTTGGAGGTAAGAGGCCGTGAATTCCCAACGCTTGTCGCTCGTCCAAGGAAAACCCTTGAAAAGAGGAGCTTGAAAAGGATCAACAATTAAAGTTCTTCCAATCCAACACTTACCCATGCCCTTGAACAAACGAGGATTTCTAATGTAATCCATTCCTGATGTAGTTGAGGGACAGACATTGTCATGACTGCTACCCACGGGACGACTTCCAAGCCTGGAGCAAAAGCTTCAAGTTATTAAAAAAATCGTGATTTTTTTTTTATAAATTCTTACCTGTCCATCTCCATTGGGTTTTTACTGCTGGTGCACCGAATATGATTTGCCTTTCCTGAAGTTGAGGAAAAGTAGTACTTAAGTATGAGGAATGACGATGTCAAGTCAGCTGGTGAGAAGCCTTTATCACCAACAAGCCAGAACAATGATAGCCCACTAAAAAAGCCGATAAAAAATACGTGAAACTGCTGCATGCAATGAAATCTGACGCTGCCGAGAGTCGAGACTCCTGACTCCTCTTTTATAAACAAAGAATCAACATCATGCCAACCAAGGCAACTGACCTTTGGTAAAATGATACTCCTACTGATGAACTGCAATGACGAAGAGATGATAATTTTTGATGCAGGTTTTCACTTTGCTCATTGGCCAAGCACACACACTTTCATCCTGATCAGCGCCCTCTGGACGCACCAAGCCAGGCCAACAGAACAGCGCAACAAGTACTACTGCACCTCAAAAGGGCCTCTTAGTTTATGACTAGACAAATCTATTCTCAAAGGATTTTTAAAGTCTCAAATTCCTTTGCATCATCGACATCACGTCTTTTATGAGACCTTCTCCTTGACGGCACTCCTTAACTTTGATTTAAAAAAAAACAAAAACATTTTGCTTACCTGTAAGAAGCTGGAATTTGGACTTGAAAAAAGGCGATAGGGTTTGGCAAGGATGGAAAAGGCGGAACGAAGACATGATTAGTCAACAATTGGGAACTGAAAAGGGTAGAAGAGTAGAAGGCGTAATAAATGATGATGACTGCCCAACGCTTTCTTTTCTATTCATTCATTGGCTTCTTAATTCTTGACAATGACAACAAAAGCACAAATCAGCTGAGGCAGAGTCAGAGAGAGGAATGTTGTAGGCTAAGGAACCAGACGCTCTACGTACGTCTTGAGCTCAAGTAGCTGAAGTGGAAATTTCCATCTCCACCAGCTCCGCCAGTACCTTTCCTCTTTGGTTGGAGAGGAAAGGGACAACTTTGCAAACAACACATACAATAAAAATGAAGTAGAAATGCAGTACATATTTGATCGCAAGTAGCAAAAACGCGGTCATCTTCGTCATCTTGAGATCGAGAAAATTGCCAAAAGTTATCGATTAATTATAAATGACCAAACATCTTTATTTAGCTCTTGCACCTCTAAGTTTTGAACAGGTTTTTATGCCGTTTTTTAAGCAATGCTAGATAAAAAAAAAGCGAACGTGAATGTCTGAAAATGAAGCACGACAAAATCACGATGTGATCATCATCAATGAATAGGTATGTGAATTTTCCCCCTACTTTTCCCTCGAATTTGTCACTCTAAAAAATATATTTTTTTTCGCGATGGGCTTGAGAAATACCATTATCGGCTAGAAGCGTGTGAATGACGAGATGCATATAGGCATTTTCAGATCTGTATATTGATTTCCATGCTAATAAACTAATTTGTGTAAAGACAATGATGAAAGGTTGGAATCTTAACCTTCAAGATCCCATTGAAAATAAATCTTGCAGGAGTGCAAGCGCAGCAGCGTACATAATGTTATAGCAGCGACGTCATATGGCTGTTTCTAAAATAACTGTAGTAGAATTTTCAATGCCAAACAATCAACAAAATTCTTCATTTGTCGCTGGTATTCCTGTAGTCGTAGCATCTTCGTCGTCGTCATCATCATTTTGTGGAACAACCATGACAATTTTTGACTCACTTTGAACAGGGGTGGTATTTTTCTCTTCGCTCTCTTCGGAGCTACGCTCAACCCGACCCCCTTCCAACCTGCTCTTAGGGAGCAATTGTTTGGTAGAATTGGAAGAGGTGGCGGAGGTTTGCGAAGACCTCTCGCTGTTACTGATAGGTGTACCTGGGTTTTTTCCATTTATTGGAAGATTGACAACCACAGCGTCGTCGCGATCTTCGTCTTCGTCCTCTTCATCGTCACCTTCTTCCCCCGCAGTGTCTTCAGTATTGTCTTCAAAGTCCTCCACTTCGACAGCGTTGTCAATATCAATAGCAGCTGCTGGGATGTCATTAAGACTTTCAGCTACGGCCATGTTAGCTAATTCTTCATCGACGATATCTAACTTCTCATTCTCAACTCCTTCCACTTCGTTGACAATTTTCAATGATACTCTGACATTGGTATCTGCAGACTTGACTTTAGGTGGATTACTTGCCGAGTTAGCTGAGCAAGCCGCTGCTTCAGCTTCGGCTTGAGGTTCTTCAGTCAAGGGTGACGATAGGTGAGAACTTATAGACCCTGAACTTTTAGCTTTGGGCTCTTTCGAACCTCGTCTTTTAGATTTTTTCTTGCGATGACTAGTGTCCTCCGGAACGACTACTGCTGGTTGTTCGCTAGAAATTAAAACAAGTTCTCAGAAGTCAAATCGATCAAAAAAGCTTTTGCTTTACCTGATGTTATGTGGTCCGTTTAAAGCCTCCACCAGTGAAACACTATTGTAGCCGGGCGGAACACCCTCTTGTGGTACTTGTTCAGTGCCTGCCAACGCTGGATGGTTGGAATGAGACATTTTTTGGACAACACGAATTTGGAGGAGGGCAATGAAGGGTGCCCTGCAAATGGGGCAATTCGAGGCTTGATATCTCAAGCTCCTAAAATTGATGTAAAATAAGAAATTATTCAGTTTTCTCTTCCCAACTAAAAATATGTACTTACTCTGCACACTGGTAGCACAAGCACAAATGCCGACACGGTAGGATGATGGTATCTCTTAAATCACCTGAAAAGGACGGCAAATTTTAGCAGCCTACTTTTCGACAGTAGCAGAATTACTTACACATGCAAACTACACAGTCTGCCCCACAGTCGTCCATATCATCGTCAAGTTTGTTTGGTGTTTCCATTTTGTTTTCCAAACCATAAATTTCTTGCAGGAGGTAACTGAGACCATCGACAAACAGTTTCTGTTTAATGTTTTTAAGGACATAGGCACCGTCATGCGTCCGTTCGACTGAAGCTACAGTCGTATGAGCTTGTCTAGGAGTATCTCCATCTAAAGCTACTGCCTGAATTGCTACAGGTATGACCGTTTGCAACTCTTGATCATTGTCGTGAAATTGCAATTCTTTGTCTTGATACAATCCTGGTTGAATGACATGTGTGGGTTGGTTGAACACCTGATTGGCTCCACGTTTGTAGTAATACGTTTCAGACTTGAAGCCTGAAGTTGTGGTGGTGTAGGTAGCAGCAACAGGGCTGATCTCTTCTGTGCAGAGATAGTAGACAGTGACGGCACAACGGACATCAGAATCAAAAGTAAACTGTAAGTGGTATTTGCGTTCTTTGTGCAAACCCCAAATACGTTGAGATTCATCACAGACACGTTGCTGGGCATCTTCATCAGCGTCAGAGTCATAGGCTGGACATGAGGGAATTGTAGCTTGTCCGGGTAAGGGAACAATGTGCACTGAATCTCGCCGAATATTAATCAAACTCCTAACAAGAAATCAGTTACATGCAACAAAATAGTAAATACAACTAGACTATAAAAATAAATATCTTACTTGAGAGTTTTAGTAGGTTCAGAAGCTTGCGGTGGAGGATATGGAAAAGGAGCCGGTTTCGAACCCAAAAAGTTCAAATCTGAATTTTCACCAAACAAAAATGCCTCGGGTTGTGGTGTGTCAAATTTCTCACCACCCATAATGAAGTGATTGGAGAAGTAAGATCCGCCATTTTTGGGAGGATACTTGTATGATTGTGAGGTCTGCGTGTCTGTTTCTTCGGTAGAAGAGCGGCTTGCACTTAAGTAGGCTCCCATCTCTGACTTCTATTCTGGAGCCGTTCTCATGGTGAATTGATTCACAAAATTGACCTTGTCTTCGTCTTGTGGCTTTTACGAAATGACGTACATACAAAATCCTCACTCAGCTGCGAGAGAGTGCACTCCAGCTCCACTCGACTGATCATGTATTTTATACCTCCAGCCCTCGAGTCTCGTTTTTCATTTGTGACCTTTTAATATTTTATTAATTTATTTGAATAAAAAGATGTAATAAATTGACAGTTTATTTTTCATGCTGAATACACAAATCAAATTTGAACACTACATGATGATAGTTTCTGCCATTTTCATTTGACAAAAAATGTTAAGCGCTCTAGATTTTGTTTATCAGTAACTTCTAGGGTCGACAAAATAGTTGAGTACTTGAAATCAAGACAGAGCAATTTTTGATTCTCTCTAAAATATATTTAGTCAAACCTTATGGCTTTAGCTATAAACAAAAACAAAATATTTCACCGAAATTAAAATCTTCTAAGAAAAATTTCAAATTTTGCTATGTCGGATGCTGGATCACGGAGCGGTAAGGTGTTAAAATATAAGCTTCTTGAACACATTTAATTATTGTTATACTTAGGTTCACCATCGCCTTCGCGTAGTTCTGTAGCATCAAGGTCTGGCTCGGGCTCAAGAAGCTCGTCACCAACGCGTTCACCAGCACGTTCCAGATCTGGTTCAGCCCGTTCCATATCAGGATCCCGATCCCGTTCTGGTTCACCTGCTTCTGGATCTGGGCGATCTAGATCGGCCACTCCAAAGTCACCTAAATCCCGTTCAAGATCGCAGTCAAAGTCTTCAGCCGGAACTACCACGCCAAAATCGCGGTCGCGTTCAAGATCTGGCTCAAGGTCGGGTGGGGAAGGAACTGATGCTCCTAAAGTGGCAGCTCAAGATCTTTTTGGAGATGACGTGTCTGTCAGTTCTGACGATGAGGAAGTGACAACAAAGAAGAAAAAAGCAACTATTGTCGACGACGAAGAAGATGATGATCGTGAAGTTCAGCGTTATGGTGATGATGACGTTGAAGCAAGCAAAAGTGATTCTGATGGTGAAAAGGGGGACAGACAAGCAACGGAAGAAGCCAAAGAATCCGAAAAACCAGAACAAGAAGACGACGAAGATGAAGCAGTGCAAGAAACCAGAATTGACGTCGAAGTTCCCAAAATTTCCACTAATCTTGGCAACGAAATCCATTTTGTCAAGTTACCCAATTTCTTATCTGTCGACTGTCGTCCTTTTGACCCCGAAACCTATGAGGATGAAATCGAAGATGAAGATTCTCTGGACGAAGAAGGTCGGGCCCGCCTGAAGCTAAAGGTTGAGAATACCATAAGATGGCGCATCGGATTTGATTCCGAAGGCAAAGCCATCAGAGAATCCAATGCCCGAATGGTCAAATGGTCCGACGGTTCAATGAGTTTGTACCTAGGCGACGAGATCTTTGACGTGACCAAACAGCCTTTGCAAGGCGACTTCAATCATTTGTTCATCCGTCAAGGTACCGGTCTGCAGGGCCAAGCTGTCTTCCGAACCAAATTGAGTTTCCGACCTCACTCCACCGACTCCTTTACTCATCAGAAGATGACTCGCTCTATGGCTGACAGAGTCAACAAAGGAACTGGCATCAAGGTCATTTCTCAGGTGGGCCGGGACCCTGAGGCCAACCGTTACAAACGCGTGAAGGAAGAAGAAGAGAGACTTCGGGCTGACATGCGTCGCGACTCCAAGATCAAGCGTGTCAAAGAGCGAGCGTTGCACAACCGATTAAGTTCAGGTTACTTGGAGGGTGGTGACAGTGACAACGACGAAAGTATTTCTCTCTCTGCCATCAAGAATAAGTACAAAAAGAACAAAAAGAAACAGAATTATAGCTCGGATGATGACGATGACGAGGATGACAGTGACGTTGAAACGAAAAAGGCGCGGAAACTGGAAAAAGCCAAAAATGCCCTCAAAGATTCTGATGAAGAGGATGAAGAGTCTGCCGGAGAGTCCACTAGGTCAAGGTCACCTGCACGACGGTCACGGTCAAGGACAGCTTCACGTTCTGCATCCGGCTCAAGATCTAGATCATCATCACCAGCAGCCAAAAGTGGATCAGAGTCAAGGAAATCTGGCAGTGATGAAGCAGGTAGTGCATCAGATTAGAAATTTGTTGCAGTATACAAAGGGAAAATACAGAATACATTGATTTAAAACTGTAATAACACAGGAGTGTTTTATACTGTATGTATTTATTGGAACACAGGAAAATTATCGTCATATTCGCTATTCATATTAGAAAAAATATAGGGAAGCCAATCTAGAAGTTCCTCGGTAAAGTCCATCAATTCGGACTTTTCAATTGGAGTCTTCCGCCAGGAGTCAACGACGCTTCTGAGGAACATTCCAAATCTTCTCAATGCATCATTGGGCAATTCCTTTCTTAGCAATTCTAAACATTGTAATTCTAGAACTTTAGGCAGCAGCAGTCCAGAGCAAAGTAAACGTCCCGTGAAAAAGTCCAATTTTTTCCAAGCTTCATCCAAGTGTCGACTTTGCGACAGTAAGCGTAAGTTTCGTGGGGAAAACAACGTTGCCAATGATCCCGGAGCTTCCTTGAGGCAAAACAGCGGTCTCATTTTTGGGTCATGGCCTCCCCACAATTCAATGAACTTTTGTTGCACTTCTGGAGTCATGGTCATTGGGCAATGAATAAATAGAGTAAGTGCCCAATCAAACGTCAAATGTTCAAGACCTTTGACAGTTAAATCCAGGTTGCCTTTTTCTTCTACGGGTGCTTGAGAAAATTCTGTAGCAAATGATCTTTGAATTTGTCCTAACAATGATAAAATGAAGGCTTCTTCATTCTTGATTCTGTCCTTGGGAACCATTTTCCTCCCACTGTTGAGCAGTGACGTTTCATTCTTAAGTCGAATAAGAATTTCGTAGATGGGTACGGCTTCTTGGTCTGATTCGTCACTCATATGAGCGACGATGCCTGTTTGTTTGACCGAAGTTGTTCCATTCAGCGCCTTGATGTGGTCATTCCACAATTTTTCAAACTGATTTGTAAGAAGCAGGGAAAGTTCCTTGGCTAAATTGTTCTTCATCCATTCATTGGCTTCGTCTTTGATCCTCTTTTCAATGATGCGGCCACAAAAGTCCACGACAGGTTTCTTGGTGTCCTCAGGCAATAGACAGTGTAATGAGGGATGAACTCTTTGGCCCAATTGCTCTTCAACGATATCATTTCCTCGCCTTTGTATGCATGTCTGAGATTTTTCCGACATACTCGCCACCTGGCTTAAAAGTTCCTCTTTGATTTTTTCGCAATCACTGCTTGAACAAAGCAATGCCAAATTGGCGGTGATGTCTTGCATGACCATTTTGCTGTGATGAGGAATAACTTCGTTTCGCAATTTGCAAACAAAATTGTTACTGACTCTCTTGGTCACTGTATCAACAGCCTCTTTGATGGAGGCAGATTGGTTGTGGAAGAAATTGGCCACCAAAGCTTCTTGCATGTTTTCACTTTTGTTTGCTTTGCTACTCGTGTTCATTTTTCCACCGGCGGCATTGCCATCGGTTTTTGGGGCTTCATTGTGAGCAGTCGCTTTTGCAGTCTTCATCATAATCTCTTTGGAAAGCTTGGATTTGCCTATACTGTCAGCACAAATTGATCCTCTCTTTGCCTTGAACCCCGACTGGAACTGACATAAGATCACTTTCAACTCGCTGACAAAGGGACAACACTGGTAAAGTAGTATGGACTTGAGACTTGTTTCGCTGGTATCCAAGCTCATCATTGTCGATGATTGCAACTCCTCCTTACCGCCTAGTTTAGCCTCCTCTTTCAAGGAGACGTCGCTGATGAACAGTTCCCTTGGAAAGGAGGGGCGTTCAAACAGCCACCCTAGATGTATACAAAGGAAAAATGCATTGAAATCTGTAACACGTTGGGGCATCAGCGAAGTTCTTCCTTTGGACATCGATTTGGTTGGTGAAGATGAGAATTGGTCATTGTCAATGTCATGATTTGATTTGATTTTTGCTACACTTGTCTTGTTCAAGGTTGCTTTGTCTATTAAATGAAATTTGTAAATGTTGATTAGTTGCTTGAAAATACTTTGGTAATATGGCAATTTGATGCTGATTGGATCCAACATTGAACAATATTCTACTATCCAAGGGATAGTAATGATAAGATTTTGATTCTTTCTTGATGATTCTAAGATCTTTTCTAAATCAAGTTTTGTTGGATATGGTAGCTCTTCCCGCTTTCTCATTTCCAACAATTCATTCGCCAAAGGGGAATCTGTTTGGCATTTCTGATACGGCAACGTCTCAATAAAACCTAGAAACTTGGCTAGAATTCTTAATTCTATGATAATCTTGTCACAATCAAGTTTTTCAAGTTGATCACCACTGCTAATCTCATTCTTGGCAAGTATTGAGCGGCTGAGCAAGTCCTTGAGATGTGTCACAAACCCGAAGGTGGAATGCATGATAAACTCTTTGAAAAATTCTTGACTGCCTGAAAAAGTTGGGTCCGGGCAAGGTCCACCAAATTGCGATCTTGTAACAATCCTGCTCAATAATTTGTCAGAATTGACTTTGGTCTTCAAAGAGGATAGGAGCTTCAGATCATCAGAATCATCAGCAGCAATTGACAAGGACGCAGCACTGGCTATCAATTGTCCCAAGAAGAGGGTGGCAAAATGTCTGAGATTGACAGGGTGGCTTTGAAGGCTAAGTAATTTAATAACACAAGGGCCTATGTCACTTTTTGTGCTGGGGGACCAGTGTCTTAGCATGTCGTAAAACATGTCCCTTTGCTTCCTGGAATCCTGGAATGTTTGAGTGTCCGGAAACGTTTCTCTCGCGTCAGTTTCCAGTTGGAAACGGACACTGGTTAAACTGGCTTCTTCTTCTGATGGATTACTACTGCTGCATCGCCGTCGTTTCTTTTTGGAAAGCACCTCTTGGATTCTCTCTTGCAACTGGCCGGAAAATGTTTCTAAACGAGGATTTTGAACTAAAAAGGCGAGAGTTGCTCTGTCTAAGTGGACCAGTAATGTCACTTGGTCGTTAAGCACAGCTGTGGCAAAGTATACACAATTGTGTACGGATCCGAGCAATAGTTGCTTTGAAGGTTTGTCAAGTTGTCCTTTGCTTTCTTTGATAGTTAGTAGTTGGAAAAGTAGGTAGATTTCCATCAAAATGTTGGGCACTAAATGCATTCTAATGCATTGGCTGTACAATGTAACCAGTACATTTATCTTGTCTTTGTTGGTGACCTGCTCAGGAAGGGCTTCAACGAGTTGGTCTTCAACGCTAGAAAGCTGGGTCTTGATCTTGTCGTCAGGAGATCTCCTACTAAAGTTCGTCGAAACTATAGAGTCCCACATCTGGCTATTGTCATACTGCTTCTTCATCTCTGGAGTCATTTTAGCTAATACTTCAATTGAGACGTCAGCGGCGTTGGATTTATATGATACCGATCTGTCTTCCACATCTTTAGCGGCAATGGTCAGTTTTTCGGCTACTACCGGACAACTCTCTTCTCTTGCTACAGATTGTAGAACCGGATCACTTCGCCTTCCCTTCTTGTTTTTCTTATTCTGTTTAGGCTTCTCTACGACGATGTAGTCTGACAGCTCTAGACTACGCCGAGCACTCTTCTGATTTCTCACGGAATTAAGGTTGAGACTCTTGGACTGATTACTCGGATTACTCATACGGTCAGATAGCTTTCTTGTTTTACTACTATCCTCTTGAGGAGTTTTTACGGATTCACCTCGGAAGAGTTGAACTCCTTTTCTTCCACCACTTCGGCGTTCTGTATTTCCAAGGGTTCCTTGGCTTTTGGCTTGTAGCGCTTTGACTGGCGAAGGAAAATTGTATTTACTAGGCGTGTTAATCTTAGAGGGAGTCTGACCACAAGCTTGGCTGGCAATCAAAACACTGGAATGAAAAGAAAAAAACTCAAAATTCAAATCAAATTCCAAAATCACCCATCACCTTTTCCATATTTATTTCTTACCTTTCGGTTTGATCTCTTATAAAGTTCAACAAGTTTAAGGGAAATTCTTTCCTAATCGCTGCAAGATGCTCGTGGCTGTATTCGCCTTGAAGAGCTTCTGGTGCTTCATGTTCATTTTCACTCTGAAAACATGTTTAAGAAAGAAATACATTAATAATATTACGGTCAAAAATAAGGATTTTTCGTCACCTCAATCCATTTGATAAATTGGTCCGGGAAAAGAGCACCATTCAATAAATTTTCAACAATGTTTTCAAATGTCATATTTACTAATATTTCTTTCATGAATTCTTTGAAAAACTGGCGAAAACTATTTGAAGATTGTAAATACTAAATTTTGCCAATCCGAGTTGGCGAGTTCTGAAATTTGGTTGTTTTGTTTTGTTTTTGCCGCTGCTGCTGACTTAGTACTTAATAGGATAAAAGCGGCTATTTGGGAATACATGTTGCCCTTGATTGTGGCTGTTTTAGTAAATATTTGATTACTTCTGCTCCCAATTGGCTTCTTAGCAGAGAAAGCGTCAATGTTGAGCGACTGATTACTGAGTGAATTGAGAAAAAAGTAATGCGTGTATTCCCGTGAAATTCAGAAATTTGAAGCTTGAAGTGAAGCTCTGTTTTTGAAAGTTAATGTGGTCCAACGGTTTTTAAGTCTAAGTAATTCGGGACACTTTTTTATTTTCAGCATGAGTGCCTCTTCAAGACTAGTAAAGAACTCTTTAAAGTGCATTCAAGTGACAATTAGTTTGAGTTTGATCATGGTGAAGGATTTCCGTCCACCTTGAACTTTATGATTAGATTACCTGCTTTTGAGGAGGCTGTGCAACTTGGTCATCTGTGATTTCACAAAGAACTTTTTTTTGTTGTGTTTTATTTCAGAGTCAGAAAGAGACAATTATGAGTTCGGTTGAAAGGGTCGCTAATGAAACTGGAGGACCCAGTGCAGTCATCCAAGCTGATGAGAATATGCTGGATGACCTAATGCAAAACAACGTTCTTTTTGAAGAAGATGAAAAGCCCAAAGCCAATGACGAATCTGGCATCGGTGGTGGAGGCAGCGATGAGGATGGCGAAGAACATGATGACAAAGTTGACCAAACGAGTGACATTTCCGAGGAAGAGGAGGAGAAATCGTCCCCTCAAAGAAAAGAAGAGAAGGAGGAGGAGTACCGTAGTGACATCTCCGAAGACGAAGGTGAGGAGTTGAAAAGAAATGTTAAAGAAGAGGAGGAATCGTCTGAAGGAGAAATGCATTCTCCTATAGGCGAAAAGAAGCCTACCCTGGCGAGCAAAGTTGTTCGTCCAATACAGCCCAATCCTACTCAGATCAGGAAGAAGAAAAGTAAAAGCTATGATTACGCCACCAAACTCAACTATTTGTTCAGAGATGCTCGATTCTTTATGGTTAAAAGTTCCGTTGCGGAAAACATTGATATCTCCAAAGAAAGGGGGGTCTGGAGTACTCCACCAGCCAATGAGGGTCGATTCAATAAAGCATTTCGCGAGTCAAGAAATGTTCTCATGATATTTTCGGTAAAAGAATCCGGAAAGTTTTGCGGATTTGCACGCTTAGCTTCAGAGTCTAGAAGAGATGGTGTCACCGTTCCTTGGATTTTGCCACCAGGATTGAGTGCACGAGCATTGGGAAGCGTCTTCAAAGTCGACTGGATTAATCAATTGGTAAAGTCATTGCTTCCATTCAATATCGGAAGATGTTCAACTAATCAATTCAAAATTCTTTTAGGATCTTTCCTTTAAAAACGTTCAACACCTTCACAACCCTTGGAATGAGAATAAACCTATCAAAGTTGGAAGGGATGGACAAGAAATTGAACCAAGTAAGTTTGCAGCATTCTTCAACTTTTCATTTCGCTAGTCGTCGTTACCTCTTTTTCTTCTTCTAAGGTGCTGCAGAGGAGCTTTGTAGGGCATTTAACATTGACAACGATATTGATATGACTCCCATTTTGCGCAAATCCAAAGAATCTGCAAGGCAACAAAGACTCCGACCTGAACATGAACGTGTCAGAGATGTACCACATTCCAGACCATTGGCAGAACGAGTGCGTCCAGTTACTGGTTCTAACAGGAAAAGACACTATAATAAAGATCCTCAAGCTCACTATGACTCTGGCCCAAGACCAAAGCATAATAGACGTAGTGACTACAATAGCCCGCCGTCGCGTAGTAGGCCGTCGCCACCACCTCCACCCCGTTATCGAGAAAGGCAACAAGTCAGCAGATCCTATGAAGAAAGTGTACGATCCAACGCCAACAGACATTTCTCTGATAGAAAACATGATGAATACGATCGTGTGCACTATGAACGAGGATCTAATTCAAGATCGGCCAGACCAAGTTATGAACGATCTGTTGATGAATTTATAAGAAAAAACGATCGACATTACAGACGATATTAGATCTTTTGGGACATTTATAAAAATGAAAAAAAAAATAAAATAAAGGAGAAGTAAGACACCCTTACTGACGTTCCCTGCGGTTATGTAATAGACAAAACCACAATTTGACCGTCATCCAAGTTGTGGAAAAATAGTGAAGAACTGAAGAAGTGATTGTTGAGGGCTTGAGGAATTTAAATATGTAGTGTTGTCTGCTCACAATGAAGCACTACATACTTCCACTTTAGCGTCTCTGATTTCACGTAGACGGACTTGTCAAAATCTGGCCCACAACCCATAACACATAGTCCTAAGTGGAAATGAAAGTCCCGAACAACTGTGATCGTGAATCGTAACTCTTGCATCTTGAATCACAATTCTTGAATCTTGAATCGTATTTCTTGAATCTTGAATCAGAATCCAGCATTGCCTACGTCGAACTCAAATTGTAAGAAAAAAGATGATAATTTTCGTATCTCAAACACCTCTATTTTTGGTTGCTTTATTTAAAACAACATCAAGAAATACATCAAAGTGGGGTCGTAATCTTAGGTGCGAGGAGCTTGTGTTCCGCCTCCCTTCTGTTGGTTCATGGCAACCTTCAAAGGATACCTTGGAGGAGGGGTCCTGAAAATGAATAAAGATTAGTTGAGCTTCACTTTACTTGGCTCATCTCAATTTTATCCAGCTTACCTATCCTTACGAGCTTCTTTAGACCTGTTACGGACCACTTTGGAGTGAATAGCACAAGAGACGCAATAGTATAACTTGGCGTAGAGCTTGGGCAACACATAAGCGGAGTATACAGATGCGTCGGAGATGTCTCTAACGGCAGCAGCTTCCACAATATTCCGGATGACGAATTTGCGAATAGCCTTGTCCTTGGGACAAGCCTTGGAGCAGTTGGTACACCTGATGTACTTGACGTGGCCACGGCCATGTTTGGCACGTCCATTATTCTTCCTTTTTTTGGTCATCTTGATCCAGTGCTATATGAACCCTACAACGGAAGATTGGAAATCTACTTTACTTAGACTTGATGCAGACACAGTTTCTAATGAATTAGCTTATTAGAAATGTGTGAAAATGGAGAAAAAGAATCACTTTTTAAAAATTTTACCGACTTACTCGAGAGAGACTTGAGGGGAAAAGGAAGGTCAGCTGATAAAATTTGGCAAACAATACTTAGTGCCGGATTCACTCAACCTTGCTTTCATAGGTTGAGTGAATCGGTAGAGTTTGTTCCGAAAAGCCTAAGCAAGAAACAAACAACAAAACAAAGAACAATTTTCGTTTTTGGCCATTTTTCATTTTTGGAACAGTGATTTAAAAGAAAAAATAAGATTACAAAATGGAATAATGGCTTCAATGAACGGTCGACAAGATTCTCCCATGGTAGACGAAGTCTTAGATGGATCCCAAATGGATGTTACAGATTCTGAGGACTCTGTCATGGCCTCACATGGAACCTCTAACCTTCTGAACGAGTTAACATCCAATGACCGAACAGTGCATAGTGAATTTCAAAACACTTTTGACATTGATTTTTTCAACGACAAAGACCTTCACTAATAATCAGTAGAGTGAGAACAATGAGTAAATCCACTGCCAAATTTGCTGGTCAGGACCTCAGGTCCAGAATCAATCAGATAAGAGAACTTAAAGCTGCTGGTGATCAGCTTGAAGACTCGGATGACATCAGTTTGTCCAGCATCGACACTCTGCCCTTAAATTCACCCACAAGAACCGAAAAGAGGACTAGATCCCATTCAGAAACCCGGCATCGTCCTGTCTCCAGAACCTCTACCAGATCCAGGTCTCCTGTGGCCAAATCCAGATCACCACTAAGGTCATCAGAAGGCAAGTCCCCTCGCCGCCAAACTAAAGTGAAAACTAGTAAACATCACAAAAGGTCAAAAGAAAAACGCTCAAGATCAAAATCAGCCAAAAAGTCAAAAAAGAAGTCTAAGAAAAAGAAGCTTGCCGCTAGTCCCGTCTCAAGTGCTTCTTTGTCTCCTGAGAGACCGCCAAGACGTGTCCACGCGTCCAATACTGATGATGTCCGTCGGCCTTATCGCCCCAAAAATCATCATCGTTCTTATCCTCCAAAAGAAACCCAATCTTGGGAAGACAAAGTTTCAGAATTTATGAACAAAATAAATAGCAAAGAGTCGTCTCACCCACCGGAAGAAGAACTGGAATCGTCCATGCCAGTGGAAGACTTGAAGCTGTCGCCATTAATGAAATTCATAGCTACAAAGCTATCAGTGGATAAATCATCTTCATTGTTCTTGCGTGGACCTTTCCATTACAATATCCTTTCACTTTTAAGCCGTACCGAATGGGTGGCCTTGAAATCTGTCAAGCTTCTTGAAGAGGCTGGCCATGACACGGATTGGCTGTACGATACGGCTGCTATCAAAGGCAGTTCTGGTCTCAAACAGGATTTGGTGGATTCCTTGGACAAGAACACTTGTTTCAACCAATATGTCCAAAGTGGTTTTAAAAGCCAAATGAAACGAATTTTTACGTTCGTCATAAAATACTTTACTGATGAAGATGTTGAAATTGAGCACGAGGATGTCGCCGGAATGGGTGATGAAGATGAAGGTAAACCAGATGTGGAGGAAGCTTCTGAGGTCAAAACCCGAGGTATTGGAGCCGTGCTGGATCGTATTCAGGCTTCGGCACTTTCTCCACCTCCGCCGCCGCCTCCTCCACCTCAGGAACTTCCTCCCCAGCAAGAAATCAATCACTGGTCAATGTTGGCTGACAATATTCAAGCTTCCAGTTTGTCATCCTTTGAAAAACTAGAAAGCTATTTGAGCCAAGATCTACTCCGACTCTCTTCAAACAGCCTCGAACAGGCTCAAGATTTGCTCAAGATCAATAATAGACCAGCTAAAGATGCCTTTGAAGTTGCCAGGCACATGGTCATGTGCTGGGTCAATACGGGTTACAGCTTCCCGCAGTTGTGGTCAAAGGTGAACCAGAGCAACGTTGAAGACATTTTGCCACCCCGTGATCCCAACGACACTTCGGGCTTTAACATTCTGGATGGGCCAAGAAATGAAAAGTATTTAGCCAGCAAGTTTTTGCATCAACTCAAGCGTCTGAATAAGAGTATGAATGACAAGCAAGTTGACTATGTTGTTTGGAAAACGCTTTTGTATGTCATGCGGGGCTGCGGCAAAGTAGTGCAGCAGAACAATGTCAAAGGCTTCAAGGTCAGTTACAACTACCTCCCACCAGGTCTAAGGGAACTGGAGGCCGGTAACAAGTACTCGAAAGATTCTTCAGCAGAAGTATTTGTGGATACTCCTCAGGACTTGTCCGAAGATCCCATGAATATTATCATCGATCCATATGCTGCCGGAAAAAGTAGAGCAAAGATTTCCAGCAAAGGGCAAGCGGCGGAGGTCATGCCAAGAAGAAAATATTTCATCGCTGCTGTCCATTTGGAGTGGATCGTCTTTAAGGGGAAGCCAGAAATCTATGAGATTGGGATCCATTGTCAAGACATGTCCAAGTTGGAATTGGTGATCATACCCGAAGCACTGAAGGTGGACCAAGCTTCTTTAGAAGCATTGGGATTTACCTTAAACAGGTAAAGATTCGCAATTCGCAATTTTACCTTTTTTGCTTACAATTTACAATTTTTGCTTGTTTTTTTTCTAATAGGAACTTGAACAAATACTTTTACGTTCAATCCGGGATGGGATGCGTTACAGCATTGACCATGAAGAAAGCTGTCGAAAAGCTGATGGAATTTCTTGACAAGAAAAGGTTGGCTGAAGATGAGAACCAGAACAATGGACTTGTCATGCTACTGAAAGATAAAGAGCACTTGTCTTGCTGGACTAGTCAAATTCTTGTGCAAAGTCCTGAGCTGACCATCGAAACAGTCAAGGGGTTTGGACTCCTAAGTTCCATTTGTACTCTAGCTGATCCCCAAATGAACCTGGTTGGCAATGAGTGCTGCCTTTCAGCTCAAGTCCTATCGGGATCAAGAAGTGAAGGTGTACTAGCCAAGTCCAAAGCTGAGCTTCTTTTCAAAGCCCTCGAAGCAGGATTGCAAGTCTGCAATCCTGGATATGACAGCTTTGTTCAGCCCTATGGATTTCCGGCAGACGGCATCCAAATCAAAGCTATCAAACAAGACACCAAGCAGCTAGAAGAAATGTATGACATGGAACTCTTCATTGCCAACGAGTTAAAAAATGAGGGAGTAGAGATTTTCCTTGAAGGCATTTACAGTGTTGATAAGGACAAAAAGGATTTGAGGCATAAGTGTGACATTGTGGCGCACAAATTCTGCCAGGCTTTGGTGGAAGCTAAAATCAATTTGGAGAAGCATTTACAAAGGCCCAGTGGAATGATGATGGTCTTCAATCCTGATCCTCTTTTGAATTTAATGGATAAACCACAAAGACTCAAGGTGCTCAACCAAACCAGAGCTTGCGCAGATTTTGTTCATAGATATCTATCTATGCAGCAACAGAGTCAAGCTCATAATCGTCGTCAAAATTAGAAATACAACTTTTCTTCTTTCAAAATAAACATTGGTCAAATAAATGAAATCCTCGCTCTATAAAATGTTCTGTTCCGCTGCGTTTGGAGACGAGCAACCAAAGTTTTTGAGGCAAGGATAGGATGAATTTCCAATGGGGGAAGAAAGTTGATCGATGGCTGGAAATAGCAGAGCAGGTGACCCAGATTTGAAACCCTTTTCGGATACTACTCTCGACATCATCATCATATGCTTTCCAGTTTCCATCATGCATAGTACTACCTACCGATGGTGACTCCTCAGTCACAATCTATAATAAAAGAGGAGGGTGCCAGTGGGCTTGTGATGTCAGTATTGCTGCTGTTACTACAATCACAAACATTCATTACTTTTATGCACTTTTCGAAAGTTGCTTCCAGTTGCTTCTACTGCTACCGCTCCACTGCTGCAAAATGCACTTTATTTCAACACCATAAATAAGCGCGCGCTTTAAAAGAATTATGGCAGTGGTCCAGCAGGTAGGTTTGACCTTTTCTACCAATGGAATTGGTGAGGAGCTGGAAAGCTGGGAGAGTTGTCTATATTGACCTTGTCAATCCAACCTGGCCAATATTGCAAAAAAAATCACAAGTGTATCATATTTTCCTGGACTTTAGAAAGTTGTCTTCGTGAAACTTTCTTTTTGTTCTTTGTCGTCACACGTTTTAAGTTTGCCATCCACGAGTTCCACCAAAACGAGTAAAGTAGTAGAAAATGGTACTACCCCTGCATGTAACACTTTCTACAATGCGGTTTCAATGCTGGGAATTGGGATCATCTGTATCGATAAAAATCGCAAAAGTTTACCTTTGCTAACACAAAGAAGAAGGTTGGCAATAATGACTTGCTTCTATAAATACTGATGAGTGACATAGCTTCTTTCCCGAATGCTTAAAAAATGCTTGATTGCCGACAAGAGTTCTCTTTTATATGTACTTATTGAATCGTTACTATTCACTCGCGGTCAAAACATACATACTATTATGCATAGTATCCAATCTAGCAAACAAAAATGGCGGCAATGGCATTATTCAGTCTTTATTGAAACAGATCATGGCTAAAAGAACCTAGGGTATTCTTTCCGCTTTGCCACTGCTGGTCTTGGCCCTACCTGCAATTTGCACTTCCAAGCAACTTAGAAGTGTACCATAAAACTGCAATGGAGTGCACACACCACCAACAGCAGCAGCAAAGGTACCAAATTTGTATTATGACATTTTATGTCAATTCTCCTATTTAGTTGAAGTATGTCAGCTCTTTTTTCTTCTTATGTTAAGTTCAGTGAACCAACCTGAAAAGGTGAAAGTGCAGAAAAAAGTGGATAGTATTTAGGTTGCATCTATCTACTGGTATGCAAGCAAACCTGTCGTTTTCCACTTCTCCTTTTTCCCAGGAGAAGAGCAGAAATGGCAGCACTTGAAGAGAACTACTCCATTTATGCACTTTTCTTCAGAAAAGAAGTCCATTTACGGCATTTACGGACATTTTTGCACTGGTACTACACTATTAGTCGTAGCATGCAGCAACACGAAATTCAATAAAACATTGAAGTTATTTATTTTTCCCCGATGATGACTACTCTATCGACTACTAGAACAGAGTTAACATGTTGGTCAAATATAACAGACCTTGGAATGCATTGAAGCCAGCAGCAGTAGTGCTGCACCAGGAAATGGTAAGATAAAGGAGGACAAGGGACCTTTTTTCTGCTGGCATTTTAATGTCTGCAGCTTTTCCTTTCGCTGGCAGACTCACCCAAACCCCCCAAAAGCTCAAATATATAAATTGTAGCGTTTTACAAAGTCATTTTGGTCTTAGCGAAACTTCAAAAGCTTCAGGAGAAAAAAGTCTCAAAGTCAGAACACGATACAACATTTGGAAATGAATCTCATATACTTCAAAAGTTACAGTCTAAAGTCTGGTGTAGTGATGCGGGAAAATAAGTAAGCATTTTCCCCGCCGCTGCCTTGCGCGGCTGCCTGCCAGGCATTAGCTGCCTTGATTGTCCAGCAGCAGAAGGCAACTGCATCTAACAAAAACTATGCGGAAAGTTTATTCAGGATAACTTTCCTTCTAGTGGGAGCAGCACTGTATAATCAAACATTATCCTCCTCCTTCTTCTCGCCGGCCAAGAAGTGGGACAAATCCTCGTCGTCATATCCAAACATCTCCAGATCGATTTTGTACATTGCGAAAAGTTTCTGGCGTAGAGGTGGAGAAAGTTGGGCCAAAAGGGTTCGGGTCAAACTTGAGGTGGATTCACCCTCAGAGACATGGTAACTTTGATTGAGAAACATTTTTTCCCCACATTCTTCCCTTGGTACCTAAAACAGAAAATGAAGCTGATTTTGTGAAAAATTTTTATACCATAGCGCTTACCTTGGCTTTGTCTAGTATAAATTGACTGTCTAACTGGAAAGTCTCTAAATTGGCTACCACATCAAAGTGGATGTGACATAGGTCACACCTTCGCCAAAAGTATTCAAGGTGAACATTCCCTCCTCCTCTTTGTCCAGAAAACAGAAGATTGGATTCCAGCTTTGTATCTGTCAGTATAGCGACGAACCTATGGAAAGCCTGGATGACGATAAAAGAAGTTCTTTTTAAAAAAAAGGCTTTCTTTCTTTTATGTCTAACCTGATATGGTTTCAAGGGGTTGTAATGCACAATTTGTCGCCAATTGCGGTAATTATCCCACTCCACAATCTTATCCCGATAGCTAGGTACATAGAAAGAAGAAGAAAAGTCAAAACGCACCTATAGCCGAAATGAAGAGCACCTGCTTTTACTGCATACGTTGACACAATTCGTTCCAGTGGATTTCTGATGACAGTGAATGTCAAATACGCCTTCAAAGGATTTTCTTCTTCAACTCCGTTGCTTCCGCTTTGGACGATTTGACGTGGATCAATTGAGTAAACTTTGCGCAAGTCTCTTTAAATTTTGTAGTGCAAGCGCTACAGTATCACACATCTTTTGGGGCCCCAACGACTAAAAATCGCGGTCAACTTGGTCAACGCGAACAAAGGAGGTAACGTAACGTGGTCAACGCGAGCAAAGCTAGCAAATTGTATCAAACTGTATCAAATAAAAAATGCTAATTAGCTCGATTTGCTAAGTAGTTTTGAAGACGGAGATGTGTTGATGAAAAGTAGCGCTTTTTCCCTATGAAGATGACGAATCCAATTGGCATCCCGCTCATCTATTGTTTGGTTGGTAAGACTCTAAAATACCATAAAAACATGCTGTACTTACATTAGTCATTACATACATGGTACCTTACCATGAATCTTTTCATCCAGGTGGTAGTAGCTACCTTGGCTTGAGGGCAATAACACAGCTAAAACGAAACAATTCATTTGATGAGCTCTCTATCATGATAAACAGGTTGAAACATTTCAAACCTTGACTGTTGGAAAACATAGAATACGCAACCGTTCCTGCGAGGCTAAAGATGAAGTCAAATTGTACTTGTCACAGACTCGTTTGATGCGTTCCATCCTCGCATTGATGATATCTTCGTGAGCTTTGATATCGAATCCATCAAACCCACGGCCATAGAAGAAGCCCCATTGAAGATGGTACCAAAAGGTACCCCCAGTGGCCAGTAGGATGAGTAGTAAGGCTACATTGTTTTTCATGCTTCCTTCTCCTTTCAACAATGCACTTTATTAGTAGACGACCTACCTACGGAACATTGATTTGCTAGAAAGCCTATCTGCGTAGTGCATCAGTAGCATCAAAATGTCAACATTGCACATTCTGTTTTTTTCCGCCGCCCTCCCGTCAACCATACATCATCATTTGCATTCGACTGCATTTTCTTTTCTATCTATAGAAGAAGAGTGAGAAAGAGGAGGCCTGTCGAATGGCCCAAATCGAATATGGTGATTTAGCGTCGTCCTCCTCGTCTAAAAGTAAAAGCTGCTTCGGCAGCAGCGCAAGCGCTGCCGCCGCGCTGCCGCTGCCGCTGCTGCTACTACTATACTAGCTTCTCCTTGATTTTTTTTCGCTACTACTATGCTGCTTTTGCTCCTTACACACATGTCTAAGAGTCCTCGAGGCCGAAGACAAGCTCGCCGCTACGGCCTCTTTGGTGGCTGCTGCTGCCGCCGCCACTGCTGCTACCGTTCAACCGAGGCCAATGAGGCTAGCCAGCAGGCAGCAGCGGGGGCTACGAACATAGTATTGCTCTGCTACTCGTAGTCTTCGTCGCAAGCTTTGCAAGCTTCGTCGTAGCTAGCTTTCGAGGCCCTCTTTGGCACCACTATGTCAAAGCGACCTCCTCACGCGCATGGTGAGCGCCCTCATAACACTCGCTCCTTTCCTCGAGGACTGTTTAGGGATGAATCGATGCAGGGATCCGCTGGACCGCTGGAGTCCCTGCCTGCCATGCGGTGTCGGTCCAGCTCTTTTTTGAGCATTGCCTGGTAGTGGGGGTAGCAGCAGCGTAGCTGCGTCCTCGGCGTCCTCGAAGTTCGCTTTGGTGGTGTAGAGTAGTGGCAGTTGGGAGCTCCTCCTCCGGCCTTTAAGTAGTGTGAAGTGGAGGACGACATATAGAAAAGCAAGATGAGGAAACGTAATAAAATTCTTAATCAGTGATGTTTCATCAGTGCCATTCAGTGAAAACCCAGTGATCATCGTATCATTTAAAGGATGAATTGACTGGGTTTTTTTTCTGATGAAGCTGCAGTAGAGCTGTGAGATGTCAAGCCACTCTTAAAAAAAACTCGTGCCAAGAAAGAACATGCCAGATAATACTGCTACATGTACTTCAAGTTGCATCACTTTGGTCTTCAAACTTACTGTACTACAGAGATTCAAACTGCCAGTGTGTCTACTACTGTGTAGTAGGGACCGCCGCCGCTGCCAATAATTGGAAGAAGGTACAGTTTAGCAAAAGAGTTCTGACAGGTCACTGTGTAGTGTGTAGTAGCCGGAAGTGGACAGGGCTGCAATATTTTCACTGCTTGATTTCCAGCTCGTGATCGAGAGGAGGTGATACAGCCAGCTTTAATATGTTACACCTATTTTTGGGCTTAAAGTCCCTGGTGAAGGTGAGCCGGTACCACACGGATGGGTCCGTCTTCCGCCTGCACTACCGGGTGACAGTGATGGCCTTGTTAGCCTTCACCTTCATTGTGACCACCCGGCAATATATCGGCTCCCCCATCATGTGTGTCCACACCAAAGAGATCCCCAAAGATGTGCTCAACACCTACTGCTGGATCCATCCCACCTACACCCTCTCCTCCGCCCATTGGAAACGGGTGGGGATTGACGTGCCACATCCAGGGGTGGATAAGACGAGGGATGAAAGAGATAAGAAACACGTCAAGTATTACCAGTGGGTTGGCTTTTGCCTCTTCTTTCAGGTAAGAAATTTCCCTCCCTTCTTCTCAGTAGTCTTGATCACTTGATCAGCATGCCATCCAATCCAGTAAATTAATTGCATTGCCAGCTAGTCTCCAAGTAGAACAGCAGATAATATTGTTTTCATGGCAATGCATCCTACTCAGAGCTGGACTACTCAGAATGGTAGTAAGCAAGAAGAAGCCAAGGAGAAGGGAAGAAGTTGTAGGGAAACAAAAAAAGGGAACTTGAAAGTTTTGGGATCTGGCCAAGAACGGCTACTAGTATATGGTATAGTCATACTATGTATTCTGTCACTTCTACTAAAATTTGTCGGCTTTCTAATCTTAATGGGACCTTGGGGGTGGTGGTAGTGGTAGTAGTAGTAGTAGTAAGGAGAAAGTGACCTTGTTTGCCATCTTGGCAGCAGTCAAGCCCACCAGGATTCTCTTTTCTACTTTTCTTCTTGCCAAGCGGAAGTCCAAGCTAATTGGGCTTGGAACTGATGTAGAAATGAACGACTACTCATTCAAAAGACAGAACTCTGAACTTAACGAATCGGATGGAGGAAATATGGAGCATAATACATGTTAGTAGTAGGGCTTCTTCCTGCTCCACAAGCAAAAACAATATTTATTTCTTCTGTTAATTTGGATTGTTATGTTTTTTAATGAGACTTTTTGGGGGTAATTTGTGACAAACGAGGAGGAGGACGCATGAGGAGCGTTTGATAGGGTTGACACCATGTTATAGAATTTCCTTCAAGAATTGGTTATTGAAAGTCTCCATTAAGGACCTCTTTCCAAGGCTGCACTACTTACACATTGTTTGAAAATCATTCCGAAAGTCTCTCTAAGAGGGAAGCGAGCTACATACGCTACATTTCAAAGATTTAGTTTTCTTCATGTGTACTTTTTGGCAAAGCGATAAATAATGGAAATTGTATTTTAAATCACTACTAAAATAATTTTGCAGCTTTTTCAAATTATGGTAGATGGGGCCAAGGAAAACTGACGCAACTCAACAGAGTAAAGATTGACCTGCAACACACTAATCATCAATTGGACAACAATCAGACGATCATTTTGGTGTAAAAAGTTTTGTTGTAGAACACAAATCGATCGTTTACTGAAACTTTGAAGTTTAGTAATAACAGAATTCCAACATTTAAAAAATCTCAAAATCACTAATAAAATTTTCAAAAGTAAAAATTCAACGTGGACAAGTGTAGATATGGCTATTTAGACCATTAGAAACATTTTTTGTTAAACAAAAAAAATTGTGAGACCACTCTAAATACCTAGGTGCTGATTTCCTTTAAATGCGGCACCTAGTGGCCGTTTTTCGGCGAATTTCTGGTGCAGTCCCTAAGCTCAAAAAATTCAAATAGCTCGGAAGGCTCGAAAGGTTCAAAAGGCTTGAAATACTCGAGAAAAAGCTCAAAAAATACAGATAATAGAAGTATCTAAAAAGAAAAAAAAGCTCCAAAGGACAAAGGTTCAAAAGGCTCCAAAGCTCAAAAAGCTCCAAAGGCTAATCAGTATAAAATAATCCTCTGAGAAAAAGACGTTCTAGGTCAAAGGAAAACAAAGATGTAGGCTCGCGCTTAAAAAAAGAGGAATCTTATCCTCATCTGTTGTAGGTTTGATCAATGTTTCGTCATTAGTAAGTTTCTCTGTGGTGGTGGCCACAGTAGAGTACTCCCTGGCTTTCCAATACAATAATGAATCGGAGACATACGAGAGGACTAGGATGGGGAGGAGGAGGAGGGGTGGATTCTGCCATGACAATTAATTGGGGAAGGAGATGATGAAGGACTAACTTGCTTCACCACCGTTGGCGTTGACCCAATTAAAGATGATAGAAAGTAGTTTTACTACTATCTAATGCCATTCTCAATAAGAACATCATCACTTTAGGTTTACTGTTTAGGAATGCTGGAATCCATGCTGGGAATAATGACTTGATGGGTTGTTGTTCTACTACTGATCAAGTCGATTAAATCTAAGATGTGCATTAAACAAGTGAGGCATAGGAAAATGGGGGTAAAAGGGGTGGAATGACCTCTAGCTACTGCAACTTTTAGTAGCACTATTAGCCAGGAAAGATGATGATGAGAGGGTAGCATTGTGCAAACAACATACCTAATCGTCATCATAAATAATCACTGCCAAATTCCACTCAACCGCTACTAATGGTCTTGAAGAAAACTTGTTTTAGAAGTAGAAGCAGCAGCTTTCTTTTTTGTCTCTCTTTTCCATGGTGGCTTTATAGGTTCAATTTGCATATTGTACTACTAGTCTATATGTATGCCTCTTGGCCAAAAGAGAAGACAGAGACTTTCCAAAACTGATCTCTTGATGGGACAAAGTTTTCAGATTGGCATCGGATCCAAATGGTCTGATTCCAAAATACATACATACAATGCTATGCTATGCTTTCTTATATCTACGTCTAAGTATTTTTGATTACTCAGTTGAATTTTTGGCTTTGGTGGTGCTTTCATCAATCTTGCATGCAGTAGTAGTAGCAGCAGCAGCAGGCCTTTAAAAGGGATGTTGTTATGATGATGGTTGGGTGAAAAAGCAGGCACTGCTTTCTTTTTTAGAAAGCTCCTCGGTTATTGGCTCCTCGTCTGGATAGGCTTAGCTGTTCTAGAGCGGATGTTGTAGGTAGTAGGGAAAGTCAGATATAGCAGAGAAGCAAGCAGCAGTCGCAGCACAAAATCCATTGCTAGGTGCCCGAGGATGGCATGGCCGACTTCATGAATTTTAGCTAGGACACACGTCTGGGAAATCCTCTACAGCTGCTGACCCATTAGCCGTCGATACTGGTGTCAACCAAGGTGCTATAGAACTTGGCTTCCTTTTTTACCTAGCTACTGCTTTCCCAAGGGACTATGGTCCCCCAACCCCCTGTGGCTTTCTGCTCAAATGCCAGAATTGGACCCAATGCTAGTGACGTCACTCGTCCTTGATGGGTGACGTCATGATGTCGTAGATTTGCTTTTTTGGAAATAGTGCCGAATAGATTGTCAGCATGGAATATCAAGTTGGTTTCGTAGTCCTAGCCATAAAATTCTTCGCAAGCAATGTTGCCTGATCCCCTCCTTCTCCTTCTTCCGCTTACTCGCCCCGATCGGGTGGTTGCTCCTGCGCTGCTGATGCTTCTACTGTACCACTGCAGAGTGAAGCTTTCCAGAGAGAGAGAGAGAGCCTAAGTATGCCAGACACCCAATAATTCCTTGTCATCCACTTTAGATGGTACCCTTTTGAAAAATGATTCCTCGGATAAAGCATCACTTGGACCTTTATAAAACAAGCTTGACTCTTTTGGGTCTTAATCCATCTATTTTGGTTAGGTAATTTGGAATATCATTGGTGAGATAAGGTGACCTCCTTTGCAATCAACCCTTGTATTCTTCTAGTGATTTGCGTGCTGCACGTAACGTATGTAAGGGTTTAATCAATGGTTCATTCATAAGGAGCCTACAAGCAAAGTAGGTCATGTGTGGTTGGGGCTTTTTTTGGACTTTTGTCAAGGGAATCATTGCACTGGTTATGATATGGGCTTGCATGCTGTCATCCATATGATGATGATCAGAGGAGTAATGTATACTGCATATTGATGGCAGTAGCAGTACACTAGTCCCTGATCCTCCTCCCCCCTCCATCCCCACATAATATCAGAATTTATTGGCCAAAAGAAACAGAAAGATGATGATGATGCACACACACACATCACCAAGACGCAATTGGAATGGCATCAGAAGCTCCTAATGCTGCAAAAATACACATAAGTAATCGAATTATCTATTTTGGGCGGCGCAAAAGGAGACATTAGGTTATCATTGTTTTCTTTTGCACCACTGATTTCAGTCTTGTTGGGCTTTCTAACCAATGCAGTGTCGCTGCGGTAAAGAAGACTTTAAAAGCACCACTGTGATCCCTCAAAAAACAACGACTTTCATGACCCAGAATTATGTGGCTGGAACTTGAAAGGACTGATAGCAGCTTCTTCCAAGACATAGTATAGACCAAGAGAATAAAAGTAACTAGTGCAGACTTTCCTATCATGACGAGGCTTCTTTTTTTTGCAAAGTTTAGGCCTCTTCTCCTTTTTTTTCTTCTTGCTGTCGCCAGGTGATTGATCGTGTGAAGTTTCTTTCCACTCCTGGGGGAGATCCAATAAATCACCCTCTGTTCTTAGAAAGAGTAAATAAAAATGATTTACTTTTTCTCCTTGCCTAGCCTCCTCCTCCCTCTTCCTTCTCTGTAAACTGTCAATAGTGTATGACAGATTTGAAAGAAAAAAATCATAGCGTTTTCTTCTGCTGGCAGGGGAACGAAGTCAGTCAGTCTTCTTTCCATTCCAACCCCATTCTTCTCTTCAAGTGTTTAAATTCCACTCTAGCCTTTGGTATAGTAGCCCTTCCTCCTTTAAAACTGCACACTGCTAAGTTCATTGACCGGTAAATTTGTGCCCAATTTCATTTACCAGAAAAGAAAGCTGTGCTGACTCCTAGGTTCTTTAGGACACTTGAAAAGATTGTTTCTTGCTTTCAAAGCGTACGACAAGTCCTTTCCCCCCTCCCACGCCGCCGCAACCGCCCCGCCTGAGGACACTTTATTTTCTTTTGGAACGCCAAAGATTGGGAAATTTTCAACATGTTTCAAACGTTTGGCAACGTCGTCTCACACCTACCCGTTTCTGGAAGAACTTTAGATTGTTGGTTAATAATGAGTACTCCGCTTGATAATCCGGAGACTTACACCCTAATAAAGAACCCGTTTGTCTTTGTGTCCGTGGTTCCGTACCTGTAATTCCGAAACCCCTTGATATATCTAGATGAAACCTTGCATGCATAATGTACACTCCATGGGGATGGCATGAAAACTATAAAAAAATTCGTATTTTTTGGGGTTTTTTTGTTTGTTTGTTTGTTCGATTTCGAGCGAGCGAAGCAAGCAACCGAATGAGAGTAGTTTTTTTAAAAAGTCCAAGCAAGTTTCTGCTTTAGGCTTTTTCCAACTCTCTCATGCTTGGTCATAAGGGTAGAATTGGTCATTGTGGAAAGTAGTCTTCTCTTGTCTCTCTCTCTTTCCATGGTATGTGGGTAGTAGCCTTCTTCCTCCTAAAAGAGAAGGAGATAGTATCTTGGTGCATTCTACCATCCAGCGCGCATCAGTCGCCTAGTAAAAAAAAATATATATATTTTGTCTGCTTTTCTGCAATGTATTTGCAACTTTGGCTGTCACACATCGCATACTACACCAGGAAGGAGAAGACTTTTGCCAAAAAAGGCATGGCTGCAGCAGTCATATATTTGATGTATTTGTGATGGACTTTGGTAGGAGGCTGGCGAAGGAGGGGAATTATTATTGTTCTATCAATTGTGAAGAACATTGGGGGAAAAGAAGAAACCATGAACCACAATTGGCATCACAAATGATGCAAGTTGCATGAATAATTTCGAAAAAGAAAAAGTTCAATCATAGTAGCTTGGACGGCTTAAAAGGGGAACGGATCCACTGACCCCGTTGGATGGTAATCCCTAGAGGTGAACCAAATATTCATCAAAAAACCAACCTCACACCCACCCATTCCTTGCCAGTTGCAGCTCTTCGTCAAATTTTTGCAGAAGATAGGTTGACATACTTATTGGATTTTTGAGTCATACGTACCAGGCAGCAAGTGCACCCCCGTCCCCCCATTCTTTTCCCCCTCTCTATTGGCTTGAGGCGGAAGGGTTAGAAATAAAAATTGACTTGTCCCTAGTTGAACTTTCTTCTTTTTTGCTCTTTCCTCGATGATCTAGCTATCAGAAGCATCTTCGCCGAATTGGATTTCACTCCCTTCTCAGTGGGTGGTGGAGGATGATGATGACAAGTGCTTTGACCTGAAATACAGTCAAGTCTGTATCATCCCACTACAGGGAGGCAAATAGAGAAGTCGTTTTGAACAATGGTGCTAGTAGATCGTCGGACCAGCTAGCAATGGCCTCATCACTTGCCATGAATGGCTTTAGAAAAAAAACCACATCTGACTTGGAAATAGGGGGATGGAGGAGAGGGGAAGAATTGTCCTGAATACATTTACTCTGGTGATGCTGTCTTGTTCTCCCCCCTTTTACCACCCAATACCTTTTAGGTGGAGACTGGAGAGGTAGTCAGAATAGAGTGTACTACAGCACTATATCCAGCCAAAGACTAGCTACAAGCTTCTTGGAAGATTTTACTGCCCTGGGGGACCTCTGTCCAAGAAAACATCATGGGAAAATGGCTAAATTTCGAGGGTGCAAACTTATAAGAGGAGGGGAAAAAAATTTCAAGCGCTTTACAAGTACAACTTTAAGATGCATGGCTAAGGTGTAATACATGAATAATGAACGGTTTTTCCAGTCATAATGAATAACCTACTCATTGATTATGGGCTAATTTTTGGTACGCTTGAAATATTACACAACTCGTCTTCGGCGACTACTTGCGAGGCCTCCGGCGGTAAGCTCGCTTCGTAGCTTTGAAATTGAGGCCGTGCATAGCGGACAGACCAATGTACTGACAGACGGTTTTTTGTGGTTTGGGAAATATAGAATTAGATACAGACAGATAATGTAAAATTGAAAAAATTGCATGATATACAGTAGGAGTCTCGCCTGCATGGCCTGAATAATATGCATGCATGTCGATTAGCTCAAGAACGCGAGTGGTAGTCGGTGGTAACAGCAGCGAGATAGGGTAAAGCCAGAAGAAACTGGGTCACACCTTTCTCTCCTCATCATATCTGGTAGGAAACGTAGGAAACTACTGCCATATACCTCTCTGTAAAAGTTCACCCTTCTATTTGAAAAGAAGAAGAATTGGTCAACCTTTCAAGTTTCAATACAATTTTGTTTGAGATTACTCATTTCGAAGGCTACGAATCCTTTCTTCTTGACCAAGTTTGTGTCGTCAAAGGTTAGCATTACCACCCATCAAAGACCACTGCTGCCTTGAGCTGACAGATGCCCTTGAGCCTTAAGAACTGACATCACTTTTGTTCTTTCTACTAAATGGCTAAAGAAACAAAAATGGTCATCATTACATTTTGGCATCAAGGCCAAAGGCCCTTTGGGGACCAGGCTTGGCTTCTGGCAAGTGTTGTTAATGGCCATCAAGGTCGGCCTACCTTCATACTATAGTACAATAACTGACCTTTTTCATATGAGTAAACTTTCTCTTTTTTGATACAGAATGAGGTGGTAGTGTACACAAGGAATTTTTTTTTGAAGGATGTTGCTGGTTGCCATACTAAATATTTCAAGAGAGAAAGAAAGTAGAGGAAAGGGAAGACAAAAAAAAATATGCCCTTGAAAGCTCTTACTCCACCAAGGCCATGGGGATCCTTTTTTTGCCTAGAACCGAAGGTCGAAAAGAGTCACAAAAAACGGTATCTAGGTCATACTATTGCCAGCAGAAAAAAATGACTAATTGAATCATCAGTTTCTTTCCTTTATTTCTATTCTATCTCATGGGATATTCCTATTTGACGTGTGATTTATCAACTAGGTACTTATGTATGAATGTATTACAAGTACAGTGAATTATAGGAATAAGGTATGTGGTACATAGAGTGTATACTCCGTCTTTTAGGTAATAGATGATACATTTGTATCTGCATACATTACATACACTACTCACTAGGCAAGTTTCAATACTAAAGAGAGAAAATCGAATCTTCTTGGTGAATGAAATGAAAGAGGCTCTTTTTTAAAGAGTCTTAAAGTCTTTCTCTTCTGTTGCTGCTCTAGTCGAAATTACTTTTATTTGACTAGGTGGAGTAGTGTTTCTCCGTCTTCTTCTCTCTTTGAAGCCACTTCAAAAGCTTCTTTTGTCTTTTAAAAGCCAACCAAGTAGTAAAGGACTTTTATGACAAAGCTAGAAAAATTATAGTAGCAGTAGAAAGCAAAAACTGTAAAATAAGCAAAAATGGATCAATAGAGGATACTATTCTATACAGTATAGTATAAGTACACATTTTGGCACACTGGTATGGTAGTTGAATAAATCTCAATGGTGCGTTAACTCTGTTCTATTAGTGGTTGCAAAAATATCTTTAACTTAGCTTAGGTACAAAGTTTACAAAACTGTCAGCATTCAAATGAATACAAAATAGAGAGCAAAGTCTAGCTTACTAAGACTGCTAATCAACAGCTTTTCTTTAATCAATTCGAATTTCCCACCCTTTTGCTGCTGAAAATACAAAAAAGTTGTATTGAGTTCTGACTTTGAATTTTTTTCTCCTAAAATGCATGCTCTAGTTAACTATCTAGACTTTGCTCTAGATAGATTGGGGGTGGTGTCGTCGGCGATGAAAAGGTGTTTATGCCTCAAAGAAGAAGCTTTAGTCAAGCAGACTTACTGAGCTGAGCTTGTTTGTTTACAGTCGTCATATACTGCGGATGTGTATCTTACATTCTTACTATTGATTTTTTTCCTCACTCGCCTTGGCTACTTCTTTCTGATCTTTTCATTTCTGGGTACCTACCTTCACAGTAGTCATATAGGCAAGTGGTAATGTTATTTAAAGAGATGTTTGATTGTAGTGGTAATGGGCTCCCCCCTTTTCTGGGCAGTGGAAGTTATGCTTGGTTGGCTTATCCGAGAAGCAAGCAGAAGCAGGAGAAAGCTACTTTTCGCTCGGATGAGTCCAGCATACAGTAGTTTTGTTGTTGTTGTTCATCATCATCATCATGACTGCTTGCTTGCTTTGGACAAAACAGTTCTTCTCCTCTATCATCTATGCTTTTTTGCTGCCACCAATTATGTGAATTATCTACCCCTTTTCTGCTGTCGATCTGATTCAGACTTAGAAAACGTATTTGATGGTATTTTCTCCTAATTTCAGGCTATTCTGTTTTACGTCCCCCGATGGCTATGGAAAAACTGGGAAGCCGGTAAAATACATGCCCTGATGATGGACCTGGATATCGGCGTAGTCCAGGACGTCGAGAAGCGGCAGAAGAAGAGACTTTTACTCGACTACCTCGCAGACAACCTGAAGCACCACAATTGGTGGGCCTACAGATACTTTTTCTGTGAATTCCTGGCCTTGGTCAACATTGTCGGTAAGAATAAACCATCTCTCCAGCAGCAGCAGCAGCAGTCTCATTTGAATAATTTACAAGCTTTGTACTGCCTCTATCTATGTAGAATGCAGTAGTAGTACTTGGGTCCGTTGAGTACCATCTTCAATCTGAAGCCTTTTATTGGCCTTTCAAAGGCAAAGAGAGTAAGTAAGTAAGTAAGAGAAGTAGGAGAGATGGTTCGTTTTATCAGCAACATTACTTAGTAGGACTAAAGCGCTAGTGAATTAAGGCTACTACAAGATAAGAAATTGTAGGGAAGAAAGAAAGCAAGGAAGCCTGCAAGGGATCCGTTTTGTTTGCAAGGAAGTAGTAGTAGTTGTTGTACATGGGCGGTACGTGGTAGCCAGCAAAAGGGCTATGCCGGTGATTGTAATGAGTAAGCCATCCATTATCACCAATCACCAACTTCTCCTCCTCCCACTTTTGGCCTTGAAGGACAAGTCAAAGAAGGAAGGATGGAGCTTGATGCAGTGAAAAAGCAGTGTGTGAAAATCACCTGAAATGTCTCATTTGACAGCAACCATGCTAGTTATGAATGAGAACTTTCTTTCTCCATCCCTTGGGCCTTAGAAAGCTTGGGTCAGCATGTAGTACAATATTTGTCGAGAAAGACGGCGACGAAACAAAAGTATATGTGTATGTTTATACCTTGTTTCTTTTGGAAATGCTCACGTAGAACATTGTCCAAACAAGGAGATAGAGAGCTTGCTCATCTGGTTGTCCTTGATGCTAGACTACTACGTACCATACAGCTTGGACTTAGGGATAATGTTATGCAGGATTCAGAGTTGATGCCAGCTTAGCATTACAACATTTTCACATCTGCTCAATAGCCGAGATGGCCTGCAAGGCATATCATATACGGGGAATTAAACAAATCCAGGGATAAAGCTGGACATGAGATGATGATGTTGATGCTGCATCATCATCAAGAATTCGATTTTCCCCACCCTCACTTGCAACAGCATTTCAAAAACATACAATGGGTAAAATGGCTTTTTGATACTGGGATTTGTAAGCCTGGTGGTATGTCCAGCTTGGTTGGCTGCTGCTAGAGCCGGAGAGAGAGAGAGGGATACCATTAAATGGCCTCAGCTGCTACTATGACAGTGTCTCTCTCTCTATGTTGTGAAGGCCAAGCTCCCACAACTAGTAGTAGTACTACTACTAGCTTTCTCCTCCTCCTATTCCTCCTCAAAATAGGACGACCTTGACAGAAAAGGCCTTGAAATACTGACAGGACACGCGGATTTAAGCACCACCACGACCAACCTCTTAGCTGCCACCACTTCTGGTCATACTGCTTTGAATGACGTCAATGACAACAAAGTTGAAGCTAAACTTGGTTGCTCATGTAGCACAAAAGTGCTGAGCTTTTCATATGATGCCATGTCAGGTTGGAACAAATGAGCAGGCAAAGGTGGTACAGTGGTTGAAAATCACACCCCAAAGGCCGCATTTATTCATTATCCAACGGATTTATAAATGATGCCCACCAAGTCCTGCCTACAGAGACTTTCCCTTTTTAAAAGCTGGGTGAAACGATGAGACTTTTGGGGTCAAATTTCCCACACTGTGGCGGCATTGGTGCTGCGCTAGTTTCTCATCCCTTGGCATCCTCGGCTCTGCAGTAGTAGCAAAAGTAGTGCAGTGCTGGCGATGATGAAAATTCCTCTTCTCTCATGATCTTGGGTTCTGGTTGACCTTGATAATCATCACTGTTGGTCTTCTGTAGTCCATCATCATTTCTCTAGTAATAGAGTAGAAGGCTCTTCTTTCTCGTATATGTATCTCTTAATGGTAAAAGAACAATAGTTTTGCGCTAATCATTAATAGTAATAGCGCGCTTGCCATGTACCATATACAGTTATACACTATACAGGGTGAGTACAAAGTCTTTGAGGAAGACTGCTTACTCTTCTTTTACTTTTTCAAAGACTTTGTAGGAATCACCCTGTAGGAAGGAGAGAGGAGCTACAGAAGGATGAACAAAAAGGAGAGAAAAAGGTTTTTTGGCTGCTTTAGATGTGTGTCCGGTGGATGGCGCCGGCGGCCTTGCACAGTAGTAGTAGTAGTAATAGCAGCCTCACTAACAATACACATTATCTGTCTTTTACTCGCGCGGCGGAGCTTTGTCAAGCTAGCAGCTCTATCTAGATAGCAGTAGAGCTTCCAAACGAAGGAGACTTAACGGAGGAGGACGCAACCTTTAGAGACCTTCTCGTCATATAGTAACTGTATTTCTAAATGGAAGTAGTCTGTAGCCAAAGTGGAGGAAACAGAAGCGAAGAAAACAAGCACTAGAGCTCCCGTCAATCAGAGAACAAAAGACTGACAAATCTGGCCTTTCAAGTTTTTGTTCCCCCTTTTTTACACGGCGGCTCGTAGACTATATCATGGCGGCCGCCTCGGCCGCTAGAGCTAGAGGAAAGAAAGGAGGCAGACCGACTACTACTACCAAGTCATTCATGCGGTATTTTTCTTCGTATCTCCATTAGCTACGTTATCATAAAATCTACCTTTCCAAAACACTATTGTGTGTACATTTCTATAGAAGTTTAGATCTACTTCTTGATATAATATTTTTTACCCGGCCCGGTGAAGCGGTGACTGCTGCAGTTGCTCCTCTTGGCCTTGAGAAAATGAAAAGAAAAAAAGCAATCGCAATTACGGCTCCCAAGGAAATGAAGTTGAGAAATTAGTCTATGCTATCTGCGTTTTAATACCACCGCTGCCAGCTGGTGATGTGGTGGACTGAGGCGGTAGCCAAAAAACATACGAATCAAAAGGCTAGAATTGCATTCGAGTGCATAATGTTTTTTTAACGAAGTGTGAATTCTAAAAATTTTTCATCTGCGATGGGCTCTGGTCGGCGTGCGTATTATTGATTGAAATCTGACGTCACTCTTCTTTCAGGCCAAATGTTTCTCATGGACCGATTTTTCGACGGGGCCTTTCTTACTTTTGGTTTAGAGGTGATCGCCTTTGCCGAGCAAGACCAAGAGGATCGTCTTGACCCCCTGATTTACGTGTTTCCACGCATGACCAAATGTACGTTCCACAAGTTTGGCACTTCGGGCGAGGTGGAGAAGCACGACGCTCTTTGTCTCCTGCCGCTCAACATTGTCAATGAGAAGGTCTACATCTTTCTTTGGTTCTGGTTCATTCTCCTCAGCATTCTCAGCTTTTTGGTTATTGTCTACCGGGTCATAATCGTCATCAGTCCCAAAATGAGAGCTTACTTGCTCTACATCCGATTCCGACTCATTCGAAGAGAAGTCATCAATACCATAGTCAAGAAAAGTTATGTCGGAGACTGGTTTCTCTTCTACATGCTGGGTAGGCTTCAGTTTTGCCCCAATAATAAGCAGAAATGCAAAATATGATAATTTTTTTTTCTAGGCCAAAATGTTGACTCCATGATCTTCAAGGAGGTGATGCACGAGCTGGCTCGAAAGCTGGGCCACTTAGGCAAAGACTTCACCGATACTTGAAACGGGGACGTATCCTAAGGATAGTCCCGACTAGTCCTCCCTTAGGATACGCAAATTCGATTCCAAATCATCTAAATCTTCTCTCTTGATCACTTGAACAGTTGTCAATCTCAATCTCATCAAATTTTTAAGATGGTGAAGCCAAGTTGCCAAGCTGAGGACAACTACCAAAAGCTCAAACAGATTTCAACAATTCAAAATCATCATCACCAAGTCAGCTTGATTGGGTGCTACTGTCCCTGTGTGTAAATGAACAAGCCTAGTGAAGTGAAAAAACATCACTGCCAACAGCAGCAACAAAACCGAGGACAAAAAGAAAGAAGTGACCAAGACAACAAAGCTGCAAAACACTGCAACGAAATCTTATACTACAACTTTTTGAGTGAGAAATTGGACCATTTAAAAATAAGGCAGCCCTTCAAAAGTGTCAAGTGTTTCTATTGAGTATAGTGAAGCTGCTGATACTATGTCAATGAATTGACATGTAGACAAATTCTCTTTCTCTCTCTCTCTCAAGTGGCATTTAGAAGTTATTTTTTATCATTTCCCGCGCGCCCTCCTCAGGGAGCTATGCCATCAACGCCGCCATCATCATCGCATGACAGGGCGACGGGGGCAACTAATTTCCAAAGCGAAAAGAAGATGGAAGTGTAGTAGCAAATTGTCTTTCTTTCCTATATTCAGAGCCAAGACTGCTGAGGATCATCAATGTCCAATTATCCCCGCCGTTTGAAAATAGAAGCTGAAACAGTTGATGCAGCTGATTTGCTATCTCGAGTCAAAAAAGAAGTCGAAAAGAGTTCTCAATTGACAGTCTCACTCTTTTCCATGACCCATGGGGGAGCTATGTGCGGGTATCTGATGATGGCTAATTCTTCCAGCTTTAAAAAAGATTATTAGACTGATTACACCAGATACCGCCTATGACTACAAGAAGGGACCCCTATGGAATTAGAGTTCAAGAATTCACTCAGTTTGGCAAACTTCAAGACCAGCATCACAGAGCAGCGCAGCCGCTTCCTCTTCAGTCACTTGTGATAGAACTTTTAGCCTTTATTTCCACTCCTTTTTTTTTGTTTAGATGCGTGCGGCGTGCGCGCGACGCGTGCACACGCGCATGCAATTATTAGCTGCTAATGCAAAGCGCGAGCGAGCTGCAAAATAACAAGGATAACGGAAACAGAAATAATCCCTCCCTACTACAATTTGAAGATGAGCCTCGACAAGAGAAGAAAAAGAATAATCCGTGTTCATTTCTACTGCCAAAAACCAAAAAAATGAAGCAACAAAAAATGTTTTCAATTTTTCTTTTTTCTTCGAGAGGAGCAAGAAAATCACGCCGCGTTAGTCTTACACGGAATGCGCGCAATTGAAACCTAACAGCGCACGCCTTTGGGCCGGCTGATGCCAAACGCGCTCCCGCCCTACTAGCGCTGCTTTGACCCTTCTTCCCTTTGAATTTGTTTTCAACTCCCCTAAATTTTATGTGAAAAGGAATCAAATGGCCAATGATAAATACGTATAATAGTGAATAATTATTATGTTTTTTAGACAATCTGTCTAATGAGAAGAAAGAAAAGCATCCAATAATGTGTGTTGTGAAAAAGGGCAAAAAAATCTTGCTAACTCTCTCCTGCTATACTGGGCTGTTTTTGAAAAAAAAAAGTCAAAAGAAATTAAGAAGAACTGGTTATTAAATCTCTCATGATTTCAAGCCCACCACCCAGTCAGTCCAGTGTGTTTTTGATATATAAAAAAAAGCTATTACTAGCCCTCCTCCTGCTAAGAAATTCCTCTTTTTGCCCTCTACTTTTCTTTCTTACAATATAGTGGTATTTTAAAAGTGACAACCTACCAATACCAATTATTAGTCAAAAATTTAGCCCAGTTTCGGTATATTTGAGGAAAAGAAATAACAACAAAGAGAATGGTAAGAAAACCAAAAAAAAAACCAATAAAAAAAAATAAATAAAGCGCATTATTCCATGTGATTCTTTTCCATTTTCCTGATCTCCATATTGTCACTTTTCTACATCGGAAACGAGAGTCACCAAGGAATCAGGGTACACTAATGTCGCAAGAATCCCCAAGGGAGATACCCCCAGTTTTTCCTTACCAAAGGACAGGAAAAATCGGTTGCTCTTGTTCTTTAATTTTTTTCTGATTTTTGGAGGCAATTTTTAGTAAAAACAGGTGGAGGGGGCAGACTTTAACAAGATATGGAAAACATTTGGAAAAAAAAAGATTATCTGTGACTTCATTTTCAGATGTAGGAAAGTAACACTGTTTTCTTTTAAAAAAGAAGAGGGTACTTGATCAATTACTATATACTTATCCTGTCCAAGTCAAGGTTACCTTCTGCACTCAATGGCTTTTTCATGTAGGTACAACTAGCCACTCTACTGCGGCTTGGCTATGGTCTACCTCATCCTCTTCCTCCGCGGGGAAAGGAAATGTTAATCTAGATTTGTTAGATTCAGGAAATTAAAAGCTTCATACAATTTATACAAAATGTCAAGGTATGTATTCGAAAAGAAAATGAGACTTTTCGCATATATGTATTTATTTTTTAGTTCGATTTGTGCTTTTTTGCGAGCGAAGCGAGCAACCGCGACGGCAGAAGCCTCGCATAAGTTGTCGTGGGCAAAATGCGAGTTAGAGATAAGGCAAAGTCATTCGAATTCTCACAATTTGGAATATTGTTGACTATCAAAGAATCAACAATCTTTGATATTTGCTTATCCATCACACAGTGTTTTCACAAATTTTGAGGATTTTCGGCATTTTCTCATTTGTACATATATATTTTTTCCAATAACTGTTGAATTTCTGGGAGCCAGTAACAAAGTACACATGGGGTACTAAATAGAGTACACATTTACAATAGAATTTAAAGTACACATCAAATATTGACAGGATAGATTTAAGTATGCATCCTTCGATACAACCAAAATAAAGTACACATCCAAAAAAATCTTAATTTTGCCTAACTTTACCTAACTTAACCAAATCTAATCTACGCTCGCGTGCACCTAACCCTGCGGGAGCAAGCACTCACCTTTCATAAAAGTATGCTGGCTTGTGTTATGTGTTCCAGAGCTTAGTTAGGCTGGTTGAAGTTGGGTAGGGATAAAATTGGCCATTGGTATTGTGTATCTTAGGCATATTCAACTGTGTACTTTAGGCAAAACCATGTTGAAAAGGTGTGTACGCTAGTTAGTCTAAACCATGTGCACTTTAAGTTTGTGTACTCTGTTGTGGCACCCCGAATGTCTCTTTAAAGTTGGGTTTTGTAAGTTGGACCTTTTTGAATGACATTTTAACACTGTGCATCATCCTTCATTCTGTTTTAAAGATAAGGAATTAGTCACTCAACTTATTCCTTTTTTGACCAAGAAAGACGTTGCCATCATGTTTGACGTCTTTGGCGACGTCAAAAGTCTCGTCAAGCTTGAAAGTATTTGTATCGACAACAATGTTTTCCGGCTTCACTACAAAGCTACCTTTGTCATCTTGGTCTTGGCCTCATTGTTGGTCACATCTAAGCAATACATTGGTGATCCTATTGACTGCGTCGTAGAAGAAATTCCACAAAATGTAAGAACTAAGATTTTGTCCTCTCATATCTAAGCCAGGAAGAGATGGAGGAGAAAAACTTAAAATTTTATGCTGATATGGCAAAAAAAAACCATCAAAAAAGCTTTGCAGCAACGGATGAGCAGAGCTTTCTAAGAAAAACAAGATTGAAAGTTTTTTTTTATAATTATCGCGCGGCAGCCAACTTTCTTTAGATTAACGAAGAAAGCAATTTACAATCATATTTTTATGACCAAAGAATTATTTTTGGTAATTTATTTGATTCTAACTATCGAACGATTCAATTCAATATTTGAACAAAGGACAGAAGAGAGAAAAAGAAGGTACATATAAAAGAAGCGGTTCTCGCGGTTAAAAAAGCGAAGCACAAATCTTGCACAAATCGATGATCGGGCTTAAAAAGACAAGACGATAAATGCTCCTCACGCAGGTTACCGAAAAAACCCACCATAATTCTTTTTTGCAGGTAATGGACACCTATTGTTGGATTCATTCAACTTTCTCTATTGACTCCAGACTGATTGGAGAGGATGGTTATGACCGAGCTCATCCTGGAGTGGCTCCTCCAACAGACTTAGATGAAGGACAGGAATTTAGATATCATAAATATTATCAATGGGTTTGCTTCACCCTATTCTTCCAAGCCCTCTTATTTTACATTCCAAGGTAAGCCGCATCATAGAGTAGCACAGTACAAAAACTCAAGGGAAAGTATTTGATTTTTTTGCGCGTTTAAATGCAATGTTTAAAATGCAATTTTTCAGTCAAGTTCATCAAATAATAGATAGATTTTTGGGCTTGAAAGTTCAAATATTTCACACCATGTAATCTAAAATGTAAGTTCCCGATTTTAGGGGAGTCTTATCTCAGCTCTCAGTTTAGTAGTATGAGCAAAGTCAGAACTCGATACAACATTTTTTAGAGCTAGTAGGCCTGCCATTCGGCCCAGTGCGGGAAAGTTCAAAATGCTGTATCGAGTTCTGACTTTAAGATTATTTCTCCTGAAATCCATGCTCTAGAGGTTCCAAGTAAAATAATTGTAGGTACTTATGGAAAACCTGGGAAGGCGGCAGAGTCAAGATGTTAGTACAAGACTTGCATGAGCCCATCATTGATCCTCAGGCTAAAGAAAAGAAAGTAAGCTTCGTGGTCAACTACTTCGTCAACAATCGGAACATGCATACTATGTATGCTATCAAGTTTTTTGTTTGCGAAGTACTCAATTTGATTAATGTATTTTCGCAAATTTATTTCATGGATTTTTTTCTTGGCGGTAAGTTTACCTCTACAAATAATATGTTGTTGCCATTTCCAACTTGATTCCTTATAGGTGAATTTAGCCAGTACGGAAGTGATTTATTAGCCATCAGCGAGCTGCCTCCAGAGGAACGAGAGGATCCCATGTCTCGCGTTTTTCCTAAGATGACCAAATGCACTTTCCACAAGTTCGGTCCTTCAGGAACAGTGGAGAAGTTTGATGGATTGTGTGTCTTACCTTTGAACATCATCAATGAGAAAATCTACCTTTTCTTGTGGTTCTGGTTCATTTTGGTCACCGTCCTCTCTCTTCTTCAAATAGGTATGTTCTATGTATAAGGACATAGATAATACGAATGAATAATTCCTTTTTTTGGGGGAAATTAGTCTATCGAATCGTGCAGTTTTTCTGGCCACCTGTTCGAGACTACCTTTTGATGAGTCGATGTCGCAGCGCTAAGGATTACAAGGTACGTGGTGTCTGCCAAAATATGCCAATCGGGGATTGGTTTCTGCTCTACCAGGTGACCAAGAATATGGATGCTCATGTGACTCGTGACTTGGTCACTCAACTCTTTAACAAATTCCAAGCCAGAAATAGAGAATAATTTTCATTGATTCGTTGATCTTTATTAGTAGCCGGATAAGCTATTTAGCATGGTTAAGGTGTCGCACAATGGATTGACCACCTCCAAATTAGAATGGCCTAAACTGAAAGCCGTGCTTAAAATGGTATGCAATTGTTCTTGAGCTATTGGTGTCACATCAGGAAGCTTTTCCAAAGCATGCCCGGCAATGTTAGGATCGTCAGATTGCAAACAGTTAACGTATGATTCGCTCATTGTTCTGCTAAGGTTGGGATCATGCCTGAGCAATTTGATGTACAAGTCGTATGCCAAGTTCCGAACATTCTTGGAATCGTGGCTGATCAAGCTGGAAACAGCTTGAGACAAGTACATCAGAACTCCGGGATGTGTTTGACTACATAATTTGGCCATATTCAAGCTTTCCAAGAGTTCTTGATCATCTCCGTTGTCCATGGCAGTTTGCAGATTAGCGGCTAATTTCCCAGCACTCTCCTGGGTATTGATATGCTCTTGCGAGGTAAAGTTGGAGGGTCCAGACAAGTGTACCACCTCTTCGTCCAAGTCTTCGAGCCTCACAATATTGGCCAGCTCTGTCAATGCTGGAGAATTAGCCTGTGCTTTCCAATACCGTGCCAAAGTCTTTTTATGCCTGCCAATGAATTCCGAGGCTACTTTGGGAGCTTGAGACAAATACAAGTGTAAAAATCCCACAACTTTCTCCACCAGACCGGAAAAGGCATCACGCCTAGGAAAGTAGTTGACAAACATGCTCATGTAGCATTCCAGACACTCTTCAAGAGCCACCTTGTACCTGATGTCAAACACATGAGGAGTAGTGACCTCCAGGAGTCCCAAGGCCATGCTGTAGAAAGTCATATGATTTCTCGAGCGGAAAAAGGAGAAATCAAAATCCGTTCGGCCTTTCATACCCGCTGCTAAAAGTGGCAAGTTTCGAAGGATCAACAGAGGATGGGTGGCTGCTAATTTCCGTGCAGCAGCTTCAAATTCGCGCATTTGATCAGTCCATCCTCGCCCATGCTGAGTAGAAGCTAAAGCAGATAAAAGGAAATGGCTGGTGGTGTCTACTTCCGAAGTGTCTTCGTCATCTACATCATGATGCTTGCCAGCTCTTTCAATGTCGGAGTTTTTCAAAACTTGCCAAGGGTGGATCAAACTTTGCGGCAACTTCATATAAATTTGCAAAATCAACAGCTTGACGACTATTGATTCTTTGGTGCTACTGCTGCTGGTGTCGTCCATATTCTTCTTCAACTGTAAATAGGCCATAGCCTTGTTGGCTTTTTCTAAGGTATTCAAGCATGAGAGGATCAGAGGGATTCGTGATTTGATAGTGGACATTGATTTCTGACTATTGTCGCCGTCACTTTGCCTGTCTTGAACAGCCTCGGCGATGGCCAAATCAAGAACACGCTCAACCTGTTCTTGACTCAATCCTAAAACATCTTGGGGACCAGAATCATGTTTAGGTTTATGTTTGTCGTTGCATTGCCATTGCATTTTCAAGTAGACGCAAGTGGCTAAAAAGTCCATCACTGATTTAGCCTCGTAATCCTTAGCTTTTAACTTGAGTTCAGATGCTTCTTGTCCGCATGTGGTGGAGGATAGTATGTCATTAATGGTCTCTTTCAATTGCTTCCAATCAGACAAATGACTAAACACAGTCAAGAGGTGGGGATTGTTGTTGAACAACAATCGCTGTCGCAACTCAGGTGTCAGCCCTTTCAATTCCGGATCTATCTTCTGCAACCAATCGCTGATCAAGCCTTTGTTCGATGAAGAACCCTCAGCATCAGTAATCAACATCTTGGCCATATCTTCAATCAAACGTTTGGTGTCTTTCTTCTTTAACGCATTCTCCACCTTGATTTTGATGGACTTTTCTTCTTTGTCCGCGGCGGCGGCGCTACTTTCTTCATCATTATTTGCAGGAGGTCCTTTTCTTTTGTTCTTTTGATGGCTATGGCCTTTCTTGACCAGGTACGTTTCCAGGAGTAGCCAAAGAGGACTTTGAGGAAAAACACTTTTGCGTTTCCTAGTGTTATCATTGAGAACGGCCTCTGCTACGTTGGTCATAATGGAGGCTGCCGACGACTCCTCTAAACTAGGTCTGACCAGGGCCGAGGTCAACAGTCTGATAAGACTGGCACTAAAGCAGGGATGCTGCAACATGGAAGTGAAAAAGGCCTCTTTCAAGTCCTTTTCCTTGATCAGGATGGCTTCTAGTGCTCTGACGGTAGCATCCAGCATTGGTCTGATAGGTTGCCTACTCCCAATCTCTGCGGTTAAGTACTTTTGCAAAGTCCTGAAAGTGTCCCGTTTCTCCTTCAAAGTCATTCTGCTGGGCGAACCCACATCAAAGAGATGCAAAAGGGTGTGCTTGACCTGTCCTGGAGGAATAATGGCCGTTGAGCGGGGAGGAATGATAATCTCTGGTCTTTGAGTCATCATTTTACTGGGTCGCGGACCTTCCAATTTGACTGCTTGTTTACTGCCGCCGCCACTATTCAAGTTAAGATTAAGCATGTCGGCAAAGGCTTCGCCATAGAGTGCACCTCTTTGATGTTGAACACTGATTAGTTGTCCCATGTAAGACCTGTCATGTACAGCGTTGATGACCCCTTCAAAATCGCTTTGCACAGCTCGATCCAATTTCTGAAGTAGCTTGGACATGCTTGCCACGGGAATGCCAAAACTTTGGATGAACAGAACCAACTGTTGAGGTCCAAGTTCGACCAGGGCCGCATCCACTAAGGCCGCCACTTCAGACCGAATCATTTTCAGTTTCAACCAGTCCGGAATCAAGACCACTTCCTTTTTGGACGCATCAATCATGAATGCTCGGGGCATTTTCCCATTGTAAGGACTCCATATGTGAAGCAATTGGTTGAACAAGTCTGCTGTCGCCTCTAGATCACTGCTTCCATGCTCATTATTCCTGACTGGTACTCCATAAGTCAGCAAAATAATTTGGGCATGGACAATGAAAAAATGAATTATTGCAGTCACGTCATTGAGTTGCCAATGCACCATGATCAACTCCTGCGTTTCGTTATCCATCCATTCCGCCATTGCAGCGGCCGGGGCTTGACCCTGCTGCCTCACCCTATTCATAAAGTGCAAAAAGAGACGAAGTAGGGCAGCATATGTCTCATTGGCCACTTTGGGTGGAGTTTTGCAGAGTGTGGGCCCAGGCAGAATTGCGGGTAACAGCGTAGATCTTTCAACGATGATGCTGGAGATTTCTAAGCACAAATCCGACAAATCTGAGACAGAGTCGGGTGCATAATGGGCCAAAAATTGGATGTACATGGACACTACCAAAGGATCGTTTTCGTATTGGCATGCACACCTAAGTGCATTGGAGATCTGGGGGTAGTAGGTGGCAAAGCAGGGTAGGCGAGGTAGCCGCTTCAAAAGCCATTCAGAGTTTAAAAATTCACCTCTATTGCTGTTATCGCTGACAACGCGGATTTCTTCATCTTCGTCCTCAGGTTCTGTAATTATAGAGGGTAAATTAATTAAACTGTTTTATACCTTGCAAGCCTAAGTGACTTACCAATGGGAGAGAGAACAAGTTGGAGTCCTTTGAGTGCTTGTTGTCTTTGATGCGTCTCCTGTGAGCTCAATCTTCTCATAAAATAATCCAGGATTTCAAAGGCGGATCTTTGTTGTTCGTCATTCAATGGCTGTTGCAAAAGATTTTGCAGGTGGAGCAGCAAATGTTTCTGCTTGCGTTTTTTCTGTTTGACCACGTTTTCGTCGCTTACTGCAGCAGCAGGGTTATTATCGGAATTATTTTCGGGATTAGTAGTCGATGATGATGATGACGATGACGTTGCCGCAGCCGCAATCGAAGTAGCAGTAGTAGTGCTTGTCGAATTCAACAGAAATTCACACAAGCATTGGACAGGTAAGACGTTGAAACTACCTTCGGATGACTCCACCAGATCGGCCAACCATGGCATGGCCTGATTTGATCCTTGTCGTTGCAAAATGTCCAGCAAAAAGTCCGGATTTCTACTGCGGCAAAGCAAATGGCCAATCTTGTAATGCTGGTTAGCTTGTGCCAATTGGTCTAAAACTGCTTGGGGTGGTCGACGCAGCTCACCCTCAGGATTATTGGTGATAAGTTGAGCCAGGAGCAAACTGTTACTTTCGGTAATGGTAGCCTTATTGGTGGCTGCAGCTAAATGGATTTCGAATTGTAAAATATCCTGCTTTTCCATGGTTGAGGTCTGCAATTCTTTGGCTCTCATTTCTTCGGCTTGATCTTTGCCCGAGGCCAAGGTGGGAGGAGGGAAAAGGAACTGGTTGGTGATGCACATTTCCATCATGGCTCTCAACGATGGATAATTCTTCCAGGCCATGTCTCCAAAATCCGAAGGATTGTGGGCGCACAAAAGAACTAAAATACACCAAGCCTTCCAATAGGCGGTAGAAATGGCCATTTTGGGCGGCTGGTAATCCTTGGGCAATGTGATTGAGTCCGGGTAATTGTAAGCCGCCAATTGAAAGAGTATCTCCATGACTTGCGCCACCCGATCCACACTCAAGACTTGAAAATCTTCGGAAATCAGAGGATGCAAACCAGCCGCTCGCTTGACCAAATGCTCCACCAGGTCAATGACGTCTCTTCCATTGATGGGATGTTGCTTGGAAATCCCGATGACAAAAAGGTGGCAAATGGTGTCTTGACACAAGGGGATCTCCGAGGTTGCTTTGATGTAAACATGTCTGGAGGCCTCATCCGGCCACCCATCCACTCGCCAGTATTCTTCCGAGGGAACCATGAAAAGGACCTTGTGCAGACTCTGGGGAAAAGTGGTATTATCAGGTTTGTAAATCTTCAAGGCTGACTCCAGCATCCAAACCATGGTATCTCTTTGGATCAACGCAGTCTGCTTCAAAAACGACTTGAAGGGGCTAATGTCTTTCTTGTCATCTCCTCTGATGTAAGCAGACATCCCTTCCTTCACTGAGGGAGAAATACCCAAAAAAATGGCCAAAGTGATTAAATCCGTGATGGAGGTAAACATCCGCTCGCGGAATTCAAAGTCTCGTGCCATTAACTCTTTGCTGGGCGGCAACTGCATCAAATGTACACAAAACGTGTGCAGATTGATATCGTAGCGCAAAAAACGGACGATTTCTCGCAAAAGAGCTCGAAGGGCACGCAGGTAGCATTCCTTCAACATCAATAGCTCAATGAAAACGGCAGCAAGTGAGGCCGGAGCCAATTCTTTGTCATGATTAAACATCACTTGCAGGATTGACATGTTGTTGGTGTTACGAGCATTGGACAACTCATTGAAGACTGTGTGCTTCAAGAGTGTAGGCATGTTTTCTTTATGAGCTGAGCACAATTCTCGGATACTCTGAAAAAAAAATTGTCATCGTTTCAATTGGAGATGCTTTATACACTCTTTTTTGGGGAAAAAGTAACTTACCGAAAGGTACAGGTTGATATTTGGTTTGTTCTTGAACCTGAATTTGGTGAATCCACCGATGACTTCCACGTCTTGATGCGAGTGGGTATTGCAATTCATGGCCACAGCCATCAGTAGCTCTTGTGCAGCACGTGAAATTTTGGGATTCATTATCCACATTTCTAGCTTAGCAAGAACCAAATGTCGCACCTCAAGGAGTCCACTGACAGAAGTCAAGAATTTGATAAAGCTTCGAGTAATATTATCGCTGCCACCTTGCCGCCTATTGAATTGGTCGCGGACAACTTCGATGACGATTTGCTCTATGGTGTCACGAACACTCTCAAATCTTGGCTGAACTTGAACAGAGTCCACGGGTGGGACTGCCGCCGCCGTCGGGTTCGGGGAAGTTGAGGCAGAGAGGCCTTCAGAAGTTCCGAGATTAACGACATTGATTGGCAAGGACTCACTTGTCACCATCATCATGCCTTGAGAATCGTCATCAGTGCCCGGCCTTGTAGGCGTGGCGGAGCCTGAGCCTGAGCGACTTCCACCTCCTTGCAGCCCTGGAGATTCTCTGCCCGTACCAGCACCTTCAGTCACAGGCGTTTTTGATCCTGCCCCACCACCGGTGGATCCACTGCCGCCGGCCCCAAAAAATTGGGGCATTTTCGTTTCAAAAGCAGTGCAAATATTTTCAACAAATCCTTTGCAGTCTGGATGATCAACCCAAACTCTTTCACCCACAGCGTCTTCGATAAAGACTTTGACCAACAGATCCGGCCATTGCCGCTCGTGTCTTAACGCAGACATGAGAAGATTGGCCGCCAGAACACTCACTAAGGCATTACCTTTGGATTTGTAAGCTTCTTTGACGTCTCTTTTCAGTAAAGAACAAAAGGCGTCAATGATATCTTTGGTCATAAACAAATAATCCTTGGACTTGGACAAGTGCATTAAAGACAAGTACAGCACAGGATCGGGTTTTGCTCTCTGGTTTTTCAACAGCTTAATAGCTCCCAAAAGATATCCTTCAGAGGTGTCTGTAGCTTCGGCCTCTTCAACGCATCGTGTCAGTTCTGTCGGATCACATTCAACCGCCAGATTTTCCCACTGCGTATCAATATTCACTGCAGACACAGCAACCACTGATGAAGGTGGAGAAGGTCGCATTACTTTAGGTTTGGGTTTGCCCAAGGCTGTAGGACCTGCCACTTGCCCTACATCTCTTTTAGCTCCTACGGCTGATCCTTTGATTGAAAAAAAAAAAATTATTACCTATGACGAAAAGATTGAAATAAGTTCATATTGCTCACCAGATTTTGCTCCTAAAGGAATAAAATCTCCTGGAAATTGAGGCATAGACGGCTTTTTTCCTCTTTGTGACATTTTCACTGGGTTTCTGTGTACACTTTCTTCAGTTCATTTTCTTTTCTTTCCTTTTCTTCTCGATATTTTCGGTTTTCCTTTTCGCCAAAAAAGAAAAATCCCTCTTTGTTTACTTTTTAAACCCACGTTAACTGTTGACATTTGAGTCAATTTGACATGATCTCTTTTTAGATAGTGCGCTAATAAGCAAAAACATTTTAAGGCAAATCTTTGGTAAAAATTTTTTCTTCAAACTTTCTAAAAAAGACTTGAGTCACATTTTTGACCAAAAACTACGAAGAGAGAGTATTTCTTCATTGAATACGTTGATTTTCTTAATTTGATTTCATTCATGATATTCATATTCAATGGTATTAAAAGGTTTAGGCTTATAATTCGACCCCTCATATTCAGCACCGACCATTTGCCTAAGCTAAGCAGGCAGCAAGAAGCTGAGAACATTAGTTTACCTACGACGTTGTACTAAAACAAATAAGAGAGATAATTCCAGTTTTTTCCAGCATAGACATCATATTCATGGACGTCAAACTCTCCTAAGGGTAAGTTTAAAAGTGCTGCTCAAGCCCCATCCGCAACTCCAATTCCTCATCCATGCTTTACTCTCTTTTAAAAAAAATAGCCTAGGCTACAGTTTAGAGAGAAAGGGTGTGACTTTTGTCAAATTGTCACTACTATTTTCAAAGTAGCTGAATTTCATTACTATTTTCTTATAAATCAGTAATCATGAGACTTTTCCTGCTCCTCAGGTACATCTTACGTTGGTCAATCCGTTTACAAGCCCTGGAAACTGAATCTTGACAGCAGAAGTTGAAAATGCCCCTTTTTAGCAAGACCAGGTCTCCAGCCGAAATCGTGCGGAACTTGAAAGATGCCTTGAACACTCTGGAAAGGGGCGGGGAAACTAAGAAACAAGAAAAGGCTCAAGAGGATTTGTCAAGGCAATTGACCAACATGAAGCAATTGCTGTTTGGCAACGAGTCGGATCAGCAATCCGACATTGTGCTTGCTCAACTTAGCCAAGAGATGTACAACACAGGGTTGATCTTATCTCTTTTGCGCAACCTTCATCGCGTTGATTTCGAGGGCAAAAAGGACGCAGTGCAAATTTTCAATAGCATCCTTCGGCGACAAATAGGCACAAGGACGCCCACGGTGGAATACATCTGCACAAAACCCGACATCATTTTCACCCTTTGTCGAGGGTAATCTATTCAGCTTTTAGCAATCGTTACATAGAAGTACTTTGTAAGTGATTTCTTTCAGGTATGAGCAGCAAGAAATCGCTCTTAATTGTGGTACAATGATGCGCGAATGTATACGGTATGAAGCCCTGACAAAAATCCTGTTGTACTCGGAAAACTTTTACGACTTCTTTAAATATGTCGAAGTCTCCACCTTTGACATTGCTTCAGATGCCTTTGCCACTTTTAAGGTAAGTACTTCACTTGACCATTGTTCTCTGCAAAAAAACCTAACTTTTTCATCCATTGCAGGAACTGTTGACAAAGCACAAGATGTTGGCAGCAGACTTCCTCGAAGCCAATTTTGACAAAGTTTTTGGCCACTACCAAAAACTGTTGCATTCGGAAAATTACGTGACCCGGAGGCAGTCATTAAAACTCCTCGGAGAACTCCTCCTTGATCGACACAACTTTTCTGTGAGTTTTATTCATTTATTTTCTAGAAAGGCTTAATTGGTAATTCGGTGGTTTTCCCTTCCCTTCCAGGTGATGACTCGTTATATTTCCAATCCAGACAACTTGAAACTTATGATGAATATGCTGAAAGAGAAGTCACGAAATATTCAATTTGAAGCCTTCCATGTCTTTAAGGTAAGGTTATCTAATTTCTTCTTATCAGTAGGCTTGAATAAACACCTTCTCATGATCAGGTATTTGTGGCCAACCCCAATAAACCTAAGCCCATCTTAGACATCCTGTTGCGAAATCAAGACAAGTTGGTGGACTTTCTTTCCAAATTTCACAATGATCGCTCTGATGACGAGCAATTCAATGACGAAAAAGCCTATTTGATTAAGCAAATTAAAGAACTAAAGCCGCTACCGGATCAGTGAAGGCAAATCATCATCCTCAACATCAAAGATAAAGTACACTTATGATACGAATGTCAATAAGACCACGTATAAATACAATAGTGCTAAATTGTTGTCTTAATCATTGAAGAAGTAGCAAAAATGCATAAATCTCAAGTAATTTGAAAGCTAAATGTGCCTCGTGGTGCGAATTGGCTTTATCACTATCCTCGGCCCGCATAATTGTAGACACTTCAATCTCTTCCTCCTCGATTTTTTCAATTTCACATAGGGGAATTGCTTTTTGACATCTTGGGGTTGCTGCAATGAAGCCACAGTGGTCTTTTTTAAGTATTTCATGAATCCAGGGGAGAAAGTGGAAGATGTTCATAAAAAGAGAGGATTTCATGGCAAATTTCTTGCAACTGGGGCTAGCATGATCAAGGATGCCTACCAGGACTTTTTCACTTCTTTCTGGAGGTCGACACATCAATGGACCACCTGTATCAAACTGGGAAGAAACAGAATATTCCTCAATTGTCATGTATTCTTTATGCTCGGTCTCCTCCTCGCGCTTATAAATCTAAAAGTTTTTCAGTCCTCTTTTGATTTTATTACATACCTCACAGGGTGGTGAGGAAGGAAAGGCAGTGCACGTGACACTTTCGATGGAATTGTAGTCTTCTATTACATGTTCCCAATCACGCATACATTTTCCGGAGTTGACTATAAGGGAAGAGTAATTTCAGTTTCAATGTTACCTAAAATTGCCAATAGATGTCGTCTTAGTAACATACAAAACCAAAATTGGAAGTTTGACTTTTATGTGAAAAATTTAGTCATAATTAGTCATAATGAAAGGAGTTCTGCCACTATGTAGCTTAGATGTAAATAAAGTTTCACGGAATTTTTTCAATCAAACCAAAATTGGAATATGGAATTTTATGTGAAAAATTTCGTCAAAATGAAAGGAGTTCTGCACTATGTAGCTTAAAAATGGAAACAAAGTTTCACGGAATTTTTTCAAAAGAAAAATCGGCTCTTGATCTTTTATGTAATTATCAAAACGCCACCTAGTGTACAAAACTGTCATGAAGTCAATCAAAGTTGAACATTACCTATCTGCATTTCAGACATAAGCAATTTGTCGCGTATTCTATGCTGAGGCAACTTCTTTTCATTCGAGTAGCCCCAACCATAAAAATTACACAAGGTTCTAGTCTGCATCAAAGAAAGTAAAAGGGAGGTTAAAATAGGGTTGGTTCCCGGTAAATTCCCGGAAAATCTTGTTCCCGAATATTCCCAGGAAAAATGGAATGTTTTTTAATATTTATATAGCAAGTTTAACCTTGTTCGGGAATTCCCGTTCACGGGAACTGAAAATTCCCGGGAAATAACCAACCCTAGTAAAAATGCAGAAAATAGCTATTCTAAATATCTAGATTACTTTTGGACGAGTGTCTTCAATTGATGGTAAAATACCCATGGAAACAGTTGTAGTCGTTTTAAAACGGCATTGCATTTTCAGAATAGAGATTTGCATATACAGATCCAACTCTGGGTCATCATCCCCAGGAAAGTACACATCAACTACTTTTCCAACTTGTGAATATCTAAAGTCCTCGACATCAAAGACACCTGCAACCACCTGTAATTATTGAGTAGATGAGTAGTAGTCTTGGAAAATATTCTTCTTCTTTTGTTACCATGGTGTCAATCAACACCTCATTGGTGACATTGTCCAACATATTTCTGGCAGATGTAATTACGTGATACGGCGATATAATAGCTCCAGTCCCTAGTGGTCTTAGGATTGATCCATTACGGCACAGATAAACGACCCATGAAATATTTCCATCTGGATTTTGCCCATCAATGATTCTTTGATTGGCCTTCCCTTGTTTCAAAAGGAACACAAATATCACTGTCATCAAGTACACATGCATATTTTTCACTTTGAAGCTGATTTATTAGTCCTTCTTCTTCTTTTTCTTTTGCCTTTTTCCACTAATGCAAAACATCACAAGTTTTAAACTTAGAAAAAGCAACATAAATACAATAAATAAGAAATCCAAAGAAAAATATTGGATAAAGTTCAAGTGTCTGGATGACAATTTCAAATGTTCCGCCCCTTTGGTTCCGGAAAGATATTCTAACCACCAGATGGCATTTTCCATTGGTTTTTGTTTCATACCAAGTTTCATTAATTTGGACAATTGAGAAACGTTTTCTTCATACCTAATTGTAAAAAAAGATACCTTTAAAAAAGAAGCATCTTTGGTAGGTACTCTAGGATATGTACTTACATTGGATTCTGCAAAACTTCTTGAACTGCGCTAACAATTTCTTCCGTTGTTGCCCATTTGCTGATACCTATGCCAATTCCTTTGTCCAGTATTCTAGCTAAAATATCTCCCTAAAAAAAAAGAAATAGTGAGACCTACTATATTTAATACGACGATGGATGATGAGGCAATAGTATTACCTGATCGATAAATACAGGCATTCCGACCATAGGAACCCTATGATAAATTGACTCCATTACTCCGTGCATGCCACAATGTGTAATAAAGAGCACCACATTCTTGTGGGCTAAAATGTCAGCTTGGGGAACAAAGGATTTGGTCATCACATTGGCAGGTACTTGAAGATGTTCTGGAGGATCCAATTTCATGATTACTTTTTGAGGTAGCTGGGCCAAGGCATGGAAAATGGCTTCAATGCGTGAATCAGGTACGGCTTTGGGTTGGAAAATGAAACCCTGTGAAAAAGGAGGAGGATAACGTGTCTTGAATGCGAAGATTGTTAACAAATTCACTTACCATGGTGAAAAGGATGACTCCTTTGTCACCAGCTGATTGAATAAAATCCAAAATGTCTGGTGGGAGTGGGTTGGGAGTCTCGGAGATTTGCATACCACCCACATTGATAAAGGTAGTAGGCTGTAACCTAGGGTAGTCTAGGACAAAATTAGTGTTGATCATGGCCCCATTGAGGTTGGCAATGAGATCAGCCGAACTAATGGAATCCGGATAATATTGATAAATCAGACTGTCAGTGATTCGAGTATGAATCATCATAAAAGGTCTGGCCCAAAAGAATTTGATGGCTGTGTTCCACATGCGTTCCATGAAAGTCATATGATGAGTGACTTGGGACATAAAAGCTGGTACATGAGATGGAGGTGTTGCCATGGTTGTATATTCAGCCTCTCCACTCGAAAAGGAAAAGGCCCAGTAAGCTATCGCGGGAATGTCCAGAGAATTTGCCGCCAATGCTAAGCCACATTCATTGTAGATTAGATCCACGATGACTAAATCAAATTGTTCACTCTTTAATTCTTCAATTAGAGTCTGAAAAAAAAAAGGCATACAAAATACACGCATGCGGGTCAAGTTCAGTGACTCTAGGGTCAAGGGATTCGTCGACGCTGATTGGCTGAGCGTACTACTAAACTAAACAAAAAATTTTAAAGACGCTTCGCTTTAGATAGTTAGCAAAATAGTACCTGATTTGAAAGTAAAGTATGACAAAAAGCGCTGACAACAGACCATGGGTTTTTGGGTAACTTGAAAATAGCTGACAATGTAAGACCTTCTTGCCACAAGAGTTCCACAGGCATGCCGAATTTTCCATGCTTTTCCACAGACACAAAAGGTAAATGCCCATCTTGATTATCTAGAGCCAACACTATTTCCCGATGATCAGGCCCCAAATCCTTCAACTTGAATTGGTGACTGTCGAGGAATCGTAAGGTGACAACTTGATGACCACGGTCAACAAGGGCTTTGGCCACATGATGCAAAGTCAAAACATGACTGCCCGAATAAAAGGGATGTAAAATGAGGTATTTGTCACATCGACTCAATGCTGGCAACAGCAGTGTCAATACTAATGTTTCCAACCAAATGAGATTCATTTTGGGAGTGAACGTAAAGAAGTACAGACTACAGAGTCCAAGCTCCACTCTCCAACTCCACAGGTGATTTGTTTTGATGTTTTCAACATTTTTGATTCATGATTGGGTGCTCACTGGAAGAGTAGGGTGTAACGCCGGCCGGCCGCCTCCTGTTATGACATTTGCATTTGCGGAAATGTATTTTCGGTTAGGAGGAGGGTAAGGATATAGATACCAGATAGGTAACCTCCATCCATACTCAAGTCCTGGTTTCATTGGATGGTCCAAAGTTTAAGAATGGTTTAATGTCCAGGACTCGCAACCTCTCAAAGACTGAAAGTGCCTTGCAACCATTCACACAACCATCATGTAACAACTTCTCTTCTAGTCTTCCAATGCAATTTGGAAATGTGGTTTGCGAAACCGCGTGTTTTTGCAACATATCTCCTGATAATAGTTATTTCACTAACCTTATTTCAACAGGTAATGTTACCAATTACTTTTCTGAAAAGCGTAGAAAAAAGGTTCTTTTTTTTATTAGTTTCTCTTGGTGGCCTTTTCTGATCGAAGCAACCCTCATAAAGTTCTAGACACACCTTCAAAATTTGACAAGGAAAAGTACGACAAGCTCTCGCCACCTCAATTCGATCTCAGGTATACCTATTCGCCAACTTATCTCTTTTACCACATTGAAATGATTTTTACAATTATTCTCCACAGAAAGTGTTCCAAATTGGTCAGTGAGTACTTCCAAGGCAGGTGCTACATCGCAGGCACTGACTTCAGAGCATCAGAAGGCCTCGACCTTAATGACAAGTGCGTCTGTTTGCCAAACTTTAAAGGAGACAACTGTTCCATTCCGGTTCAAATCTACAATGCATATGCTGACTCGAATCACAATACTAACATTCAGAATATTTCCCAAACCTATGATTGGACCAATTCAAATCTTAAGCGTAGGAGCGGAAAGCAAAGAAGACTAATTCATGCCTTGCCAGTCAACTTAGAAATCGAACTCTTTGAGGTTCGAATCGCTAGTCTTTATGATGTGGTAGACGTCTTTGTCATTGGCGAAAGCAACTTGACCAATTCCGGAGGAAGCCGGGATTTGATATTTCTTGAGCTATTGCAAGGAGGATGGTTGAAGCCTTATCATGACAAGATAGTTCATTTATTTCGCGACTACCCTCCTCCAACAGGGTTTGAAGACGGTGTCAAAGCTGATGCATTCATGAGATCAGAACTGACTGCCAAGGGATTGGCAGCGATGATGAATCTGAAGGAGGATGATTTGTGGCTCTACTCCGACGGCGACGAGCTTCCAAGGCCTGAATTGTTGCAATTTTTCAAATTGTACGACGGATGGCCTCAACCAGTGTCGTTCCATTACAAATGGGCCATTTTTGGCTTCTTTTGGCAAGTGGACGAAAGAGTTTTGGGCTCTTATTCCAGGCCCATACCTTCTTTGGTCACGATCAAGACTCTGAGCCAAGTTTACCAAAATGACTCAAGCCTCATTAGGAACCTTCAACGCTACCAAAAATCACGAAGCCAAGATCATAGCCTGGATCTCCTATCGGTACCCAATGCTGGTTGGCATTGCTCTTGGTGTTTTTCCCCCGAGGGAATCCGGTAATATCAGCATTGAACCCATACCAAGACTTGTTTCATTTTTTAAAGGTATTTTTTTTTTCTTTTTTGGCAGAGCCAAACTCATCGATGCTCCCAATTCGGATTTTCCAAGGTATGGAAATGAAAAAGCCAAAACGGGTACAGCCTACATCAAACGGTTAATCAAGCATGGAATATTCTTTAACCTTGTACGATTACGAAAAGAAGGTGATGAAATCAATGCCGGTAATATTGATCCCATAGCAAGACTTGTTTCATTTTTTAAAGGTTTTTTTCTTTCTTTCTTGGCAGATCTTGATCCGGATTTTGCCCCACCTTTTATGCAAAGAAATGCATTAAAGTATCGGTCTTTGCTCAAAAATCCCTATAGGCACATTAACCTTCCCCGAGCATCAAACGGTTAATCAAGCATGGAATATTCTTTAACCTTGTTCGATTACGAAAAGAAGGACTCGGCCATAAATCTCTAGTATTTCTGTTTTGGGTGGACAGACTGTTGTTCTCTCCGCCGAAACAATCTTTCAAAACTTGGAAAAAGCATTGAAATAAAAATTAAACATAAGTCGATTGAACCTGCATCATTCTTCCGTAAAAGGTAAAAAGTATATGTCCGGAGGAAACACTTTTCCGAAGCTTCAGCTTTCCACACAGGCACTCTTTTGTGCATTCTGTAGAATGCATTTATGTCTGAACTGTCTTTTTTTTCTTTTTCATTAAACGAGTAATCTTTTTTCCTTTGACCCTTTTTGGGGCTGCCATTACTTTTTTGAAAAGCCATATCACACAAAACTTTGACAGCTGGTCACCAATTTTCTTTCTTTTGTTGTGTTGCAATTGGGTCCAAATCTAGAGCAATAATGGTTCAATTTGTGATACTCGGATGGCTAAAAAAAAAAATAAAAGACTCTTGCAAGTTGGCAAAATATGGATCAAGAACATCTAAGGATAAATAACTTACGGATTCAAAAACTTTCCTCATTCATCGAAAAATCAAGAGAGGATGGGTACATTGTCTTTCCTGATTCGAGAAGTAGTTGGTCATTCAACCAACATATTGGATTTGTGCCAAAGAACCCTCCTGTAGGTGCATGTGCTAGGCAGGATTCGAAGACGTATAAAATGATGCTTTTGATCGCGGAAGAATTCCTACTGGCTATCCAAAGAGAAGAAATATTATGTCGAAGATACCTGATCTCTCTGTTGAAGTTGAAGTCGAATGATCCGCAAAATTCATCAAGAGTGGATGAAGCCATTTGTAACCTGGAAAATTCCTTACAAATTGAAAGCCATGCGTTAAATTATAGCAGCTGTGATGGTTGGGTCTACGGAGATCTCCAGTTTACGTGTCCGAATGGACATAGGGTTAATTGTGGTCAATACGAAGGCGTCAAGGTACATTTCTTATTTATTTTTTTTTTTATAGCCCGTGTTATCATTTCTTACTTCTTGAAATACTAAGTACTTCTGCTTACTGTTTGTAAAAAAAAAAAAAACTTGGATACTCGAATTGATTTTTAAAAAGAAAAATTTGAAACTTTCATCTTCTTTTGCAGGTACTCGATGACATTTATTCCATGGCAAACCTTACTTCCAACGCAGACTTTATATTGGTATTTGAAAGCCAGTGCAGTCACAAACGCTTAATGCAAGAGGGCTTCAGTAGGGCCATGCCATTCCGATTCATTTCCATCAGTGGAGGAGGGATTCCTGGATGGAGTACCCGAAAATTTATAGAGATTTTATCAACGGTTGTTCCAACAGCACCAATACTTTTTTTTGGTGACTTCGACGTCGGAGCAACCAGAATTTTTTTTAACTACAAATTCGGTACACAAAGGGGAGCAAATTCACCGGCCAGAACATCACTGCCCAAAATGCAATTTATGGGACTAACCCCAGATGACTACTACGGGTTTGATGAATCGGACCTAATTGACATCTCCGAAGAAGAATTCCAACTAATTGGCAAAGAACTTAAGAAAATCTGGGTGCTCAATGAAGATGATGTGCGAACCAACTTAGTAGTACGTTGAATAATTTTTGATAACTCGAGGACAATATTAAAAAATAAAACTTTTCTTTTTTTTCCAGTTCATGCAGGAAAAGAAGAAAAAAATTAACTTTGAAGCCCTCAGAAACATTAGCGGATACGTATCCCAGAGGATTCATCAATCCTTTCCAAATCTTTTTAGGCGCGTCTAAAGAAGAACTCTTTGAAGGCGGCATAAATAGTGTTCCGAAATACAAATTCCATTAAAATTTTTGATAACTTTCTATAAGAGCTCTATATATAAGGATAGGGACTGTGTTTACAAAATCGTGAATATCTCAATAACCATTGGGAGTTCCGGAAAGGTTAATATGTCATTTTAAAGCCCACAAAACGGCCTTTCAGCCTTTATATTTGACAAAAATCGTGATTCCATGCCATTTTGTTGGAATTTTGGGTTTAAATAGTGATCTTTGCTCAAAAATCCCTATAGGCACATTAACCTTCCCCGAGCCCACGTTCTTCGGCGATGACCTTATTTGAGATACTACTTTTAAATAAAACTAGAAATATATAATAATAATACTTTTATTTTTTTTTTCCTTTTTGGCTTCTTTTTTAAAATTGAACTGAAAGACATCATCAAACTTTGATGCTATACTCGGAGGAGTCTGAATGATGAATCCCCGAATCAAAAGAGTTCTGCTTGATATGTTTGAGGGTTGGTGGTGGTGACTTGTCATCCATGTCGATGATGCGCCATGAACAGGGTAAGGACTCTGGACCGCTAGCTAAGCTATTGTTGTTTGCATGGGAGGAGGAGCTTAGACCTCCTCCCCCTCCACTGCCTCCCCCCACAAAAACGCGTTGCCATAAACTTTTGGACGTATGTGGCAAATGGAATCCACGCGTCAAGGTGGCCGACGATCCCGAAGTCAACCAAGTTGATGATGATTCGTTTGCCGATGATGATGTCTTTTTCTTTTGCTGCTGCCGTTCAGCGGATTGCGACCTAAGCAGGTTGCCTGCTGCCCCCTTTCCAGATGCAGACAATGCATTGCGGTTGACGAAATCGTCTGCCACGCGATTTTCCTGAATTCGGTCGAAGGTTCTGAAATAGAAGGAAAGTAGGATCACATCAAGACTTTCTCCAGCAGCGTGGGAAATGTTCAGAACGGGAGCACAATGGAGATGATGATTCAAAATGTTCACACCACTTCAAGCTTCTTGGAAATGACCTCCTAGTTCGTTCCCAGCAGTAGCAGAATCCGGAGGATTTGATGTGTGAAAATGTGCTAATTGTGCAATTTGCAATAATAATCTTGCGTAATCAGATTTGCTTTTGACAAGAGCTACTACATACCTGAAAGGAGATGAGGATTCGGCATTGATCCGTGAGCGACGAGGAGTTGATCTACTTAGGGTATTGCTTTTCTTGTGGAAAGGAGGCCTCAAAAGAAATGACCTCGATCGAAGCATGAATTTCAGGCCTCCGATGACATCAAGGCCGCCGTGAGAAGAAGCATTGGCAGAGGCAGCTGAGGATGCCTCTGAGGCCCCCCCGGATTGTACATGGCTGGCTTGCTCCAAGATTTGGGCGGGTGGCAAGGAAGAATAAAATGCTTCTTCATCTTGGTCCACTTCTTCATCGATGTCATCATCATCGTACTCCTCTGTAGTTTGACTTTCTGAAGCTTCATCGCTAAGGTGGCTTTGACTAGCCTCTAGTTGAGTACTTCGCTGCAATTTCAGCTCTTCCAGTTTGTCATTTAAAGCCAGAAGATTCTTGAACAATTCGTTATCCAGGTGAGCCAAGCTAAGGAGCTCTGTCCTCAACTGGGCTATTTGACTAGGTAGCTTGGAAAAGTGATCATCTGGATTAGAGCTAGAACTGCTTAGTCCTCCTGATGAAGCCACCGACGGTGACGGCAGTGATGATTTCCATTTACTGCTCACTGATGAAGTCAAACGAAGCCTTTTTTCATAAAAGGCTTTGCAGTCTTGGGCCAAGTTTCCAGCTTCAGAAGCCATATCACCTGCACCACACTTGTCCTGAACACAGACTGATGAGATGAGTAGTTCCTCGACGCTCGAAGGTGAAAGTGGCGATCACGCTAGCACGACCATCATGCACAGGGGGCGCTAGTAAGTGCAGCAACGTAACTATTTTTCTATCCTTTACCCATGTAAAGTACTTGTCTTTTATCCTATTAAGAATGCATTTCACCCTCATTTCGATGCATTTTCACCCTCATTTTAACTCATTTTACCCTCATTTTCATCAATTTTACCCTCATTTCAATCCATTTCTCCCTCATTTCTTTAATGTAGTATTTTACCCTCATCTTTTTACCACTTTACTCTCATTTTTAATCCATTTTACCCTCATTTTATTCCATTTGAGCTTTGGTGCCTTCTGAGGATATTGGCCAGTGTGCATATCATCTGCTAGAGGGGCTAAAGCGAGCAGCAGCGCTAGAGCATTGCGCACCATAGCACCGCATGCAATATCTTGAGCTAATCTAGCACCGTATACACATACAAAGCACTGCTGCTGCTGCTGGAGAAAGAGGGCCCAGGCGCGTAGTAGGTACGACCATCATCATCCGCCGCCGCGCGGCAGAGGTGTACGCAATGCCGCCACGGTGCTTGCGGAAAAGAGTGTCAAAGACTCTTTGTGCCGAATTATGAGCGTGCAATTCAAGCACTGATGCCGGTTTCAACCCCAAAGTAAAGTTCCTGTAATGCTTGATGATGACACTATAAGTTTGAAGAAGAAGAACCGCAAAACGACTTGACACTTTCCTGTTTCGACTTATGGTGCAGAGCAGCATGAATGTTTCTTCCTTGTTTTGTGTGCATTCATTCACGAGGAGGACAAGGATGTATACCATTGAGCTATGAAAATTATGCTGGAGATATGGGAACAAATGAGAACAGAGGGGTCAGTGCTAACAGCTTGGAGCAGCAGCATAAGGAGGCAGTTGAAAGCGAGTAGCGGTTCAATTGCAATCGGGTAGAGCGTAAAGAAGTTGCCAAGCAGGAGAACTTTATCCTTGAGACTTTTTTTATTCGGTTAGCGGGAATTTTTGCTCCTCAAAAAGAAGGAGAGATAGTTGGCGCATGAAGTAGACACGAACAAGGAGTAATTAATCTAACTTTCCTTTACTGGTTGCTAATTGGATTGCTTCATCTTTTATTTCTTCTTTTTTTTCCTGGCTTAGAATTCTTGTCTCTTCTTCCCAAAAACTTCATTATTCGAGCATGACGTTAATCACTTCGGAAATAGTATTGGTGTATGTAGGAGACGTTTTAAAGTTGCTCGTGTTAACTGAGGAGGAACTGATGATGCGCGCGATCGATTGCTGGATGATCATTCAAATAAAACAAGACTCAAAACTTGAATCTAAATGTCCGAGATCAATGGATTGGATCACACTTAATTACCATGTAAACAATTTGGACGACATGGTGGACAATTCAATTTGGACAGAATGCTGGACAATTTGGACATAATGGACAATTTGGACGTCGTTGAAATCACTTACTTTTAAATTTGTTCACTCTAGGATTTTTGACCAGTAAACTTGCGAATTTTTTTTTTTGATTCGCAATATGTCCAATCGTTCCGGACCGTTTCCAGAATGATTCTTTTTTGAGTATGATACCAGGATAATCAGCGGCCGATTTTAATGTACGATCTGTTGAAGTATGTATTACTTTGTTTTTTTAAAAGTAGCTTAGAAGGAAGGTTGCGTGAAACACTACATAAAGATTACGTGAAAAAACTAAGAAACATAAACATTGCATATTTCCAATTTCCAATTTTCAAATATTGAAGCAAAAGCAGAAAATACTTGACTTGATGAAGATTTACTGAGCCATTTTTCTTCATTTCAAGATAATGGCAGACATATTTTTATCTAAAGAAGCCCGAAATGTACTGAAGGGAAAACACATTGCAGTAATTGGTGGCTCAAATATGAGGGGACTGTACAAAGATATAGTCTGGCTCATTAACGATGACTCCATCATTCCGAAAGAAGTGCTTGGGGAAAAATTAGAGAAGCGCTTCCCAGACTTCTTCTCTCAGCGTTGTGCGAGAGTGAAGATCTCCAACCGATTGAAGAAAAAGTTCAATGACGAAAATCGAGACTGGCTTTTCAAAAACGAAGGGCTTCATCCGGGTCGTACCTACGCAGAGCCTCGCATTTATTATCACGAAAAGAAGGATATCACTGTGAATTTCAGATTTGTCACACGTGTTTGGTCGAATGATTTAGAAAATTTTCTTCGGACTTATGAAGATCGACACGAAGCTAAATTGGATCTGATTCTTATGAACTCTTTACTATGGGACGTGAACAGATGGGTAAGAAAGAAATTGATCTGATCGGAAAACAATCATTTTATTTCCAAACTTTAGGGTCCATTCGGGATTGATGAGTACAAAAAGAATTTACCGAGGCTTCTGAAAACGATCCAAGAAGTCATGGCAGACAGTGGACAATTCATATGGCTGACTTCTCAGCCTGGTAGCAAACAATTAGATTCTAAAGCAATGGAAACACCAGGGCTAGAATTCCAAAAGAGAACTACGAGGTATAATGTGGTCGAAGCAAACTTTTTCACCGCTCACAAGGTGGCCGAAGCTGGGTTCGATGTGATAGACTTGCATTATTACTTTCTTTTACAAACATTTCGACGCAATCGCGATGGAATACATTGGTCTCCAGAGGCTAATCGTTACGTTACCAATATGGTGCTAACTCACGTTTGCTTAGCTGATCATAAAGAACTGCCTGGAAGAAATTGTGGGGATTTTGCACTGGAAAGAGTAACATTTATGTCGAATGTTGCGAAGGGAAAAGTGAAAGAAAGTGATGTTGATGAAACCCTCAAAAATCTTCAAAGTCTGGCCGACAGCATGATAGTGAAAGGTGCACCCGAAGAAGAATCGCTTAAGACACTTAATGTCTTGCAACGTGAAGCAAGAGATATAGTAGATGATGGTTATAAATCTGGCACTAATGGCCCAATGCGGATAAAGCCTAGAAATCCTCACAGTCATAATCGGCCGGGCCCATACGATCGCTCTTCGTTTCTTTCGAACAATCAAATGATGCCACAAGTTGGACATCGTTTTAGGGGGCTAGACCCAAGGGCTCCACAACAACGCCACATGATGAGAGGGTCTGGTCAAAGGCCTCCACCCCATTATCAAATGAACAACCCAATGAACCATCAAATGAATAACCCAATGAATCATATAAACAACCCTATGCAGAATCAAATGAATAATCAAATGATGGATGGACCAATGTATGAGTTTAATCGTAGACCAGGAGGGGAATCATATATTGGGGGCGGCCATCAAAATATGAATCCAATGGGTGGTCCAATGTGGAGAAACAACCAACCATTTGAACCCTCTTTTAATCCAATGCAAATGCAACATGGAAACGGACGAATGGATCCAGGACTTTTCCAAAATTTTGATATGAACGATATAGATCTAAATAATCAAGTTCGCCAATACAATCATCAAGATTATCAGTATTACTAAAAATTTTTAAAATTTATATAATTCTTGTATTGCAGATATGTTCGAAAGTGTGCATTCAGCCTTACGAATGGATAGAATACCATTTCAAAGCAAATTCATCCATTTAGTGGAAGAAGAAGATCTTCTTGGTACTTTTCTCACATACCATTTTCTACATTTGGCGTTGAGGCAGTCTTCCAATGTTACACTTGTTGGGCTGGAAAATACATTTGGTCACTACAATGGCGTAAGCTCAAAGTTTGGAATTAACATGACAAAGAGCCGAGAGGCTGGCCAAATTAACTTCATTGATGGTTTGAAGCTTGTTTCCGAAAACGTCAACGATGATGGCGTTGTGGACACTTTACCATTATTGAATTCCTTAATCTCGCAAGTGAAACAGTGTGTCAAAGAAAACACAGTCTTGATAATTGACAAGATATCATTGCTACATTCCCTTGGTCTGACGAACAGAGAAATGCTTGCATTGGTACAAGAGTTACAGTCGATTTGTGAGCAGCATAAATCTTGTCTTGTTACGCGAAGTAGAGCATTAACTGGCCTAGGCGAAGATGATAGTCATGATGAAGGCGATCATATTTCAGCCTTCCTTTCTCACACAGCAAACTTAACAATTGCTGTAAGACCATTAGCCTCAGGTCGATCCTCTACTGTCACTGGCAATCTCTGCTTCTTATGGAATATTCCCGAAGAAGGTCAGATTCAACATTTTCAGTTCAGAGTCGAGGAGAAAGATGTGAAAGTGTTTGCAATTGGAACAAGTGGAGCAGTACTTTGACCAAATAAATTGTACAATTGTTTGAAACATCGGTTTAATTTTACTTTGAAAAAAACACGCAGATACGCAGAAAATTACATTTTGAGAGGGGCCAAGCTTTTGTCAATCACATCATGAGGATGAGCCATACCTTCGTAATCTTCAGGTCTTCCCAACACATCGTTGAAACTGATTATGTCATCATTACCCTCGAGGATATCAAGTTGAAAATTGCTTCTGTTGGAGATACAAGGAAAGTGGCCGACCCTGGACACGGCCTTTTTCTCATACATCATCTTCAATGGCGCATGGAGGCCTTGGACTTTTCGCATATTCTCCGCCAAAGCCTTTTCTTGATTTTTATGATAATGGCGCTCAGACATTTGAATGGGATGGATTGGGGTCTGTTTGTCAACTTGACGCTGTAGACCGGTAGACAACTTGTCGTCAATACCAAATTCACCTTTGATTGAGTTCATCTTGATTTACAGGAGAAAGATAAGTCTGTCGAGAAACTGGTGATGATTCTTAGATTTTATACTTTGTTTATGCCGACTCACGAGACAGTTCGAATTTAACCTCGGACAAAATATACAGTGAAGACGTAAATAAAACTAAGGGCTTTTTTACATTTAAATAAACCCCCATTGTTTTATCTGTTATCTTTTAAAATAAAATACTTTTATAAGGCGCTGGACGTTAAGCTTTTAGCAAGAAGACTTTTGTAAATCAACATCATTATTCATTTCCGTCATTTCGTTTTCAGAAACTTGATGTTACGTGACACATTAAAAAAAAAGAATCCTGAATATTGGTATGTAATGAGTTCTGAAAAGTGGATGCTGAAAAGAAATAAGAGTTTTTGAAGAAATGATTGAAAAGAAGTGTATTGCAAAGACAAATTGGCACTGTTTATTATTTCTTTTTTAAAACTTTTACATAATAGGCATAATAGTGTTAAAAGAGCTAATCTTTTGCACTTGAAAATAATCATTTGGGTCGAAAGATAATCGGTAAGACCCATCGTGGTTCAGCCATACTCTCAAACAACATAACGATTTTTTGCCGTAGATCCAGAACGTCTCATTGTATCCTGATGTGCTTCAAAGCCAAGAGCAGTCTGGAAATCAAACGCACAAGTTGTATTATTTTTGCTGGTTACTTTGCTAAGAAAGAAAATAATGTGTCACCTGAGGATCTATGTTTAGACGTTCTTTGAATTTTTTGCCCACGGTAATGATAGATTCAGAGGCATTGGAATCTCCTAGCCAGACACCAATCTTGTCCCCTTTTGTTCTCACTGAGACCACAGCTCCATTAACCTTTTAATACAATTTGATCATTAATCATTAAATTGCAGCCTTTTTTTCTGGCGACTTACATGTTTACTGTGGTCATCAAAGGCTTCTCCTATTAAGCAAAGCATAACTTCTAACCAAAAGTTATCCAAGAAGGTCGCCCGTTGACTTTTGTTGAGGTTGATCACCCATCGACCTCCTCTACGGTTTCTGTCGTCCTCCCACATTGGCTTGACACCTTCTTTAAATAAACTGTAGTCACACCCAGCGCTGAGCTTGGATGACAGCTCAATGTGATTATACAAGGCCCAGAAATCTTCCACTGTGTTGAAGGTGATAATTGAACGTTGATTATCTTCCCAATTTCGATTCTTGTCATTTTTGAAAAACCACAACGTCCATGAATTCTGTAAAGTATCATTGTTGGTTATAGTTCTTACTTCTAAACCTATTTATCATGAACTTTTTTCCTTACCTGTAACGGATGCTTTATGAGCATTTCTGGTGCGAGATTATCTGGGGATTCTGACCTAGATTCTGTGGTCACAATTTTAGTGTCAGTGGTATCGGAAGTTACCTAGATCAAAGATTCCTGTTAAGCTCAATCGGTTGTCACTTTTTCAAATGAAAATTGTTTTACCTGGGCTGTTTCAACATCTGCCATGTTGACTGTTCGATGGTCAATGTTTACTATGAAGATTTCTTCTAACCCTTATTTGGTAAAAATATCTTTACAGCAAATTAGAAGCTAAAATGTTCGGTTGATGGAGATGACGAACTTTAAAAAACAGTTTTTCTTTCGGATTTCCAAAAATATTTCACTCAATTGTCTCTTTTCTGATGTCTGCAGTCTGCACTCTGAAGGGCAATCGTCCACGCTGCCTTTCTCTACAAGTTCGAAAAAAAATGTCAATCCCACTCATGATACATGCATGACACCTTCAAGTCGAAATTTTTGCACATGTCAAATAGAAAATCAACTTAAATCGAGAAAAATCTACAAATGGAGAGCAAGCAAATATCCATTGTCCTATGAGGTGATTTATTTATAGCTCTGATTATTTTCTTAAAAAAGCCTTTTATTTCGCGTAACTGTTATAATTCCTGCCACATAAACTGAGCAATGAATGAACCAGTTTTTTTTTAAACTCATACCCGAACTTGTAATAACTTTCCGTCAATTTGCAATGAGAAATTGTCATCTAAACAAATTTCCCCATTTTTAGAGATGATTTTGTATGCGTGATAAACATCAGTGAAATTAATAGACTAAAAATTAGTATTGACGCGCTCATGCGCTCAGCTGTTGCTCTCTGTGGAGTAGACACCTTTGCTTTTTGCTCTCAGGCAACAGTAGAATTCTATGGCAACTTCTTATCAACATTTGTTATTACGCTCTAAACTGAGAGCAAAAGTGCTCCTTCTTTGCTCTTTCCCCCACTAGACTCAAGTGCGCAGAAGTCCAAAAGAATGTGTCATTGGTGTCACTGATGCACTTGTAGGATTTCATCAGGAAGAAAATGGAGGCTACTGAATTAAGGAAAAGAACGGTTTGTACAACCCAAGAGACTCTCGAAGGTTCTTGTTTATTTTTCCATTGAATTTTCAGACTGTCGATGCAGATGAAGTTGACAGTGATACAGGCCCTGATACAGAGGTGGTATCTGGCAAAGCTGTAGCAGATGCTATAGGCCAAGACGACAATTCAAAGTTGGAAGAAGCTCTGGGATCTTTGCCGCCAAGATGGAAAAATTGGGTTATAAGAGGTGTTTTCACTTGGCTGATGATTGGAGGCTTTGGTCTTATAATTTACGGAGGACCACTAGCGCTGATGCTAACAGTAATGAAGCTTAAAATTTAATTTTGAAACTTTTTGGCTTTAAAAGTCGATATTTTTTTTCCAGACACTTTGCGTTCAAGTCAAATGCTTCTCTGAAATCATTAACATTGGATATGCCGTCTACAGGGTTCACAACCTGCCATGGTTTAGGTCATTGTCCTGGTATTTTCTGGTGACTTCAAACTATTTCTTTTACGGCGAATCACTCATGGACTATTTTGGTGTCCTGATCAACCGAATTGAAGTCCTTCCTTTCTTAATTCGCTATCACAGATTCATTTCCTTTACCATGTACGTCATGGGCTTTGTTTGGTTCGTGTTGTCTTTGGTGAAAAAATACTACATGAGGCAATTTTCTCTCTTTGCTTGGACTCATGTGGCCCTTCTGATCGTTGTGACACAGTCCTATCTAATAATTCAGGTGTGTACCTTTTCTCTCCACAATTACGAGATCCAACGAATCCAACAATCTTTATTCACAGAATATGTTTGAGGGGCTTATTTGGTTCATCATGCCTATCATGATGGTCGTAATAAATGATGTCATGGCTTACATGTTTGGATTCTCCTTTGGAAAAACTCCATTGATACAATTGAGTCCCAAGAAGACTTGGGAAGGATTCATTGGTGGAGGAGTAAGTGTAGCCTTGATCTTTAAAAACCGACAATAACGTATCTCATATTCCCTTTAGATTTCAACTGTCATGATTACATTGGTCCTGTCTCATTATCTTTGTCAGTACTCTTCCCTTGTGTGTCCCATCGGTAAGCATAATTCAAAGCAGGATTTTTTAACGGTATTTTTTTTATTAATGTACCCTTCATTTTTGAAAACTGTATAGAATTCAATGAAGCCTTAGGCAAAATGACGCATTCTGGATGTGAGTTTTCTTTCAACTTTTTGCCCCAAGAATTTGAACTTCCTGCAACGTTGGCAACGATTAGAAGAATGGTATGGTTTGAAATATGAGGTTTGAAATTACAATCAATGTGTGTGTATTTTTTTTTTATTCTTTCAGATGAAGATGAAAGAGACCATAACCCTCTATCCATTCCTGCTTCATGCCTTCTTCATGTCTATTTTTGCTTCGGTTATTGGACCTTTTGGTGGATTTTTCGCTAGTGGCTTTAAAAGAGCTTTTAAAATCAAGGTAGTTTATCATTTGCAAACCACTTTTAGTTTGCCAAATTAACAAAGAATTCTTTGATAGGACTTTGGTGACATCATTCCTGGACATGGGGGTATCATGGATCGTTTTGATTGCCAATTCCTTATGGCAACCTTCGTTAATGTGTATATCCATAGTTTCATCCGTATGGCCTCCCCTCAGAAACTCCTTCAGCAATTCTACATGATGAAACCAGAAGAACAATTACAAATGTATTACTCTATTCAAGACTCGCTTTCCCAAAGGGGCATTTTGCAACATTGAAAGACTAAAAGTCGCATTTCAAACTAAACTATTTTAGAAGAGCTAAATCCTACCATTTTTCTTGATGATTTTTCGTTTTGTACAATTGTGATCTTCTTTACGTGTACTACTGCACCTATGTAATCCATTATAATACCTCACTAGTCAATTAAAAATTAAAAACCTTGCATGATTGTGTGAATGTTTACGAAAATAAATATTTGATAGTCGTCTGTGAGTTTTTAATACAATTTTTCAAAATACAACAAAAAGGATCACAGAAATCACTTCAATTGGCCTCAAGTCCTAATTTCAACTTTTGTTGGTAGCGGTTGGGCGGTGGTAGCTTTACTGGCACTGGTAAATGTCACCTTGGTGTAAATGACACTGCCAATAACACTTATATTAAGGCCTACAAAGTTGAGCCAACTGAATTTGTAATCACCACCGATGATCATGCCCAAGTAGGTAATGAGAATGTTCTTGAGACAGCCGACAATGGTTGTTGTCAAAGCGGAATTGTATTGTGTGCAAAGCACAGTGGCATACATTAGAATGAAACCAAATATGCAACTTAGGAGAAATTCAATGACAAAACTGACCGACCAGTTGTCGAATTTGGACACCGCTTCCAAGTCATGCGTAAAGTATGACAAAGTTAATGTTGGCAAAAACATAAAAAGAGAATTGTAGAACATCAGTCCATACTTTCCCAAGTCTCGAGCATCTAATTTCTTCTTGGTCACAACACCATTTCCGGCGGTACAAAAGTCATTCAAAAGTACAAATGTATAACCCTAAAAGGAGAATATATATCTGGTGAAAAATATGGATTGCTGCGCCGACAACGAATCGTTACCTTAAGACTGAATGCAAGGTCGTTGCAGGCTGCCACTATGGCACCAAAAATCATTAAGTAGACTGACAATTGGATCTTGATGTTTGGATTGACTTTCAAAATGTAGAATTCGCCAACCATTGTCATTAGGATGGAAAACCTTCTGAGAACTGTCATCATTGGCAAACTCAATTCTTTGGTTCCTCCCAACCCAAAAAGCATATTGCCTAGATAAAATAGAGGCAATGGCCAAATCTTTTTCAGTGTATCCCTTGACAAATCGGGAAAGGAAATTATCTTGAAACTTTTGCCAACAAATAAAACAAAGAGCGTTGCAATCATCTGGCCTAAACCGAGAACCTAAAAGAATTGACGCTAACTATAATAAAAATTAGAATATGGTACAAAATGATTTGAACTTACTTGAAAAGAGGGAAACTTGTGTACAGTCAAGACATGCTTATTCACAACCATAATCATAAATGAAGCTACTCCATAAAAGAGTGCAGCGCCAATACGAAGTAGAAAATCTTTTCTCGCCTTTGATGGACTTTCTGTCCTTATCACAGTCACATTGTCTGAGGCTGGAATCAGTTTTTCAGAATCCTTTGTTGACATCGTGTGCTTCTTATTGTTCACCTAAGGAAATCAATGATATTTTATAAGTGACACTTGTGCAGGTAGCTATTGAACAAATAGCTTGAGTTTACTACTGTGAAAGGAAAGGAGAAAAAAAATAATAGTCGACTTTTATTGCAATATCACGAATGCAATTGGTAACTTTTTTGTTTGCTCTGCTACTTATAAACGCCAAAATGTTTACCTGTGCAAATTTTTCATCGTGTATAGCCAAAGAACGTTTCTTCATGGAATGGCTGAAGGTGTGGCAATTAAAAATGGTCTAAAAAGCTAAAGCTGTATGGCCAGGTTTAAAGTAACAAATGCCAACGTGTGATTGTTTCATATGAATTTCCGATCCAATCTATTTTAATGATTCAGACCAGGTGTCATTTCAAGCTTTTTGACAGCTTGCAAACACAGTTTGTTGTTATGGCAAGATTACATTTGTCAAATGTCAAGATTCTTATTGGAAAATAAAACTCACTTTCGCTTCATTCAATTTTCAGTAGTATTAATCTCATTTTCACGGAGATTTAATGACACTTTTTACTTTTTTCAGTCGGCAATCTTCGTCTTTAATAATCGACAACCTGCCATTCTCACATTCTTCTCAAAGAGTTCACATCTCACAGACCACAGTCACAACTCACAGGCCAATAAAAACAAGCGGAACAATTTCCTCGGTGGCACGCAACCTATCAATTTCGTGCGCAAATTGAACGCATCATGATTCAGTCTGGTCTGCTAAAAGTGGGATGCACCGAAAAGACCGTATACACTTTGGAATCGAACCAATTGAAAATTCATCTAAAATTGAGATAGATGCATCAGCAGATATCTATTTATTGGGGATGAAAAAGTTTTCTTTATTAGGATCCAAGGTTATTCGCTTATTCATTCTTTTGAGTATATATAAAAACGACAACAGAAGTTTTTGCAGCAATAACTATTGTAAGTCTATTATTCATACGACAGAAAAAGCAACACATAAACTGCCGTTATTTGAAACTCTTTTGTGGAACGTAGTAAAAGAAAACTGTGAATCACCATTGTTCTCTGGAAATTCCCCCACGGATTTCTCTTGATTACGTTTTGTTAGACAAAGAGGTCAGGTTTTGTTGGCTTCATAGTAATCAACCGATGCAATCAGTGTGTTTGCCATTGCCTCAGTTAGAAAAAATAGAATGGAGTACATCTTAGTTGTTCTAGAAACTGATGTCCATGTCCATGTTACCTTCTTAGACTTTTATTATACAAGAACACATTTCGAGACAAAATATCAGTTCACCCCTAACTTCAAAATGTCCCTGACAGAGGTGAGAGTAGTTTCACCTTAGCAACGCAGCAGACCTCAAGCAGAAAATTATATTATACCAAAGGTAATATAGCAATGTATTCGTTTTGTAAACTATAGAGAGTTGAAGAGGAAATGTTGTCATTGTCAATTGAAGATAATAGCTTTTGAGGACAACTTGACAAGTATTATTGCGTATCCTAGAAAAGAGGGAGTCGTGATGGACTGAATTATAATCCGGAGTTAATATAATCTAGTAGTGATTTTTAACAGCAGTACTATATTGTAAAACACGCAAGTTGAGAAGAAGGTCGGGGATTTCCTCTTTTCTATAGATTTTTGAAGAACCTGTGAAGTAAAAGGGAGGAAGAGAGAGAATCGAAGTCATGCGCGGCATGGCTTGGCACCAGGCAGTGCAATGCTTATAAAAGACACAGTATAACGTTCGGCTATGTTCAGTTTCCCCTTGAACCTGGAAGCGAAGACAATATTTGCCTAGCACTATCATTCAGTAAGAGTAGTCGTTGGGAGAAAATTTGACATTTTGTTAAATTTGGTGCATTCAATTTTGTCATTTTCAGATACTATTTTACAATGAGGTTGATTCTATTCCTAACCTCCTGCCTGCACCTTTCGGCTGGACATGCCGTTGAGAAGCGAGGAGTGGTAGAAGAAATGGGAAACTTATTTGAAGGCTTACATAGCGGTATTGATCACTTTCAAAGATCAGCTCAACAAGAAATTTCTAAACTAAAGCCATGGGCTAAAAATCTGGAAAGAGAAATGAAGCCTGCAATGGCTAGGGTAGAAGAAGAATTTGATTCTGCTTTAGACAAATTTGGGTTCAACTTTGGACAAGATCGGGTGGACAGTCACGTCATGGATACTACAGGTAATACACTTAAAAATGTATTTACTTATAATGAAGGACAATAATCAGAGCTGGTTTGCAATCAAAGGAATACCTGGGTTGGGATCATTGTTGGGTGCCAACTTGGATCCTTTCAGTCTCTTTGGATTGGCACGTAAAAATTGGTGGGAAGGACCCAATGTCTGCATTGAACGCAAAGTCTTTGAAGAAGACGAAGACGATACAAGTGCAGAGGAAACAGGAGAAGCAGACAATAGAAGAAGCAGTAAATTCTTTGCTATGGACATGAGTTTCACTTCCTGCCGAGATGATTTCAACTTCCACGAATGCACCTCTCAAATAAACAGGTACATACTATTTAAACTAGTACTTGAATACTGAAAATCGAAGGTTTCTTTCTTGACTTTTTGACTTTTTTTTCCTCTGCTTGTGTAGAAATGGTGTGAAGAAAACAGTGACTGTCAGACACCAATGCTGCTACGGACATGAGAGATCAGATGATGGTACCACAGGTTGTACGCATATGGTAATGGAAGACTTGTCTTCCACTTTGAAAGGCATGGGAGTCTCCGAATTCACAGCTCTTCTGGAAGAAAATGGAATGATGGAAGAACTGAAGAGCAACGTCACTTTGTTTGCTCCTTCCGACGACGCCATTGAAGATTTCAGGCACGATCTTCAACAATTGAATAGCTTGGAAAACGAAAGAAATTCATACAACATTGATGACGGCCTTAGTTACAGACGCAAAAAGAGGGAATTGACCATCATTGAAACTCCAGCTTTGGACGAAATTTTGAAAGCTCACATGGTTCAGGGTTTCCTTGACACTGCCGATGTTCATGATGAAGATGTTCTCAAGTCCGTCAACGGTCACGATATTCGATTGACAGTTTACAATACCTATCCGCAAAGAGCTGTGATGGCCAATTGCGCTAAGGTGACGTCCAGAGACCATTACAGTACCAATGGAGTAGTTCACATCGTGGACAAAGTCATGATGCCCGCCACCAAAACTTTGAAAGAGATGGTGGAAACGGATATTCAGCTATCAAGCTTGAGAGCAGTTCTAGAAAAGTCCAATCTTTTAGACACACTTGCTCAACCTGGACAATTGACTCTTTTGGCCCCCAACAACAATGCCTTTGGCAATTTAGACCAAGAGACTATTGCCAAGTTGGAAAAAGGCAACGGCTGCAGTAAAGATATTCTCCTCCATCACTTGCTTCCCAATGTAATTTGCACAGGTGTGATTGAGGGCAAGGCCAAAACCATCAATGCCAATGACAAGTACGTCATTCTAGAAAGAAATGTTGAAGATGAATTGATGGTCGACAACGTTAAAGTCACCAGCAGAGATATCATGGGCACCAATGGAGTTATTCACATCATTGAAGAAGTCTTGATCCCAGAAACAGCCAGGACTGTCCAAGAGGCCATGGAAGAAACCCAGATGACTACTCTGAAAGAACTTTTCCAACTGGCCGGCATGGAGGAGGTGCTGGATAAGATGTCCAATGTGACCATCTTTGCCCCTTCAGAAAAGGCTTTGTCAACGTTGCCAAGAGAAATGGTAGAGGACATGACAGCTAACCCTGAAAAGCTTAGGGAATTTTTGATGTACCATATTACTTCGCCAAAAACATGCCAATGCGACATGTCTAACAACAAAGTGCTGAAAACGGGCGTGCGTGACCAGAACCTACGAATTAATACTTATGGAGGAGTCATTCCCATCATGGATAAGACTCCTAACGTCATCACAGCACAATGTGCAAGGATTACCAACCTCGACACCGAAGTTTGCGGGGGAATGATTCATACCGTTGACAAGGTCCTGATGCCTCCGATTGGAAATTTCATGGATGTTATGAAATTAGACCCCAAACATACTGAATGGGTCAGTCTTGTGCAAGCAGCGGAAATGGAGGAAGAACTCAACGATCATACAGGGCCTTTGACAATGCTAGCCCCTACTGATGGAGCTTTTGCAAATATGAATGAAGAGGAGAAGTTGCGGATTTTCCAAGACAAAGAAATTGCAATCCAAGTTGTCAAGCATCATATTCTGAAAGGTACTCACTTAGATATACATACTATCTAATGCCAATTAAAAAATGATGGAATTTCTCCTTCTCTCCTTGTTTAGAGATGCTCTGCTGTGCTGGTATCAATCGTAACTTTATGTTCTTTGATCAAAGCACCAAATTCACCCTACTGGAGGATGACATTGTAAGCGTGAGGCGCTCCAACGGAGGCTATTTATATGCAGATAGAGCTGAACTCACAACTTGTGACATGATGGCTAACAATGGCGTCATTCACTCTATTGATCGCGTCTTGTTACCTTTGGGCTTGAGACCCAACAACAATGAGCAAGAGCAACAACCACAAGAGAGGATCTTAAATAATCAGCCACATGGGTACCGATTGAATCCTTTGGATCTGTTCAAGAATATCAACATCCAATTTCAATAAAATAATGCTGCACTGTTTTGAAATAAAGTCTATCAATTCTTTATATTCTGGCAGCCGATAATGAGTACAGTAAATGATGGGGTGTCTTGCTAATGCCTATGAATAAAAGATACCAGAAGTAGCAAATATTCCAGGAATCAGCGAGACATCCTAAGACAATATAGGTTCTGAATCTTCTTCTTCTTCTGCTGCTGGTAGAGGGGAGACAATGGTCATTGGAACCAAGGGTGGTACTTGCTTTTGGCACTTTCTCTTGACAGATTTACAAGAGAAGGCGGCAGTAAACCGTTTACGATTGGTACATTGCTTGTGGTACCATCTGCCGCAATCACAACCAACCCAACTAGTGGTATAAGTAGCCTTTTTACCGTCATTTTCCGATGGTAAAGGCGGATCATAGCCTTCACAAATACCACAGACAATGTCGTCCTCTTCTTCATTGTATTTATTGGTAACATCTTCAATTTTAGAGCTGCTCTTGCGTTTCTTGGCACTGTGAATTTTGTGGGTGGCGGAAGAGGAAGGAGAACCATTACTTGCCATGCTATCCGTACCATCCACATCGACAAAGAGGTTTGAATCATTGTCGTCGTGGTGTGATGTGCCAACAGTGGAATCTGCGCTGTTCACCAAAATTGGATCTGGATCTTGTGTGGTAACTACTGGATCGGCTGTATTCATGATAATTGCGCTTTCACTATCAACTTCAATAGGTTCCTTTTTGATCTCCACAGGTTTATTACTTCTGATAGTATTCTTGGAATTTTCGCTCAAAAGCAAATGTAATCTTTCCACTTCTTTTTCTTTCCTGTTAAGCTTGGACTGGGAATCACGGGCGACTCTTTTGAGGGTCTCTATTTGATCTTGCAATTTCTTCACATCTCCCGAGCCACTGGTTCTTGAAGAGACCTCAAGTTTTTTGTACTCTTCCTTCAGTTGGTTATACCTCGTGGATAGGGTTGAGACGGTTCGTCTTAGCTCATCGTATTCTTCTGAAATAGGATCGGGTGCTTGATCACGCCGGATTTCTTTTTCCAAGTCTTTGATCCGATTTTGAGCTGCAGTTAGTTTATCACTCATTTCAAAGAGTTCATTGGTTTTGCTACGCAATAAAGCTTGCTGCTTGGCAATTTCTTGCTCCTGTTTGTCATTATTGTTTTTGACCCCCTTCAGTTCACGTTCAATTTTTCTGATTTCGTCTCTTTCTTCGAAATCCTTAAGGCGTTTTTCTAAAATTTGCTTTTCTCTTTGCAGTCCAGAGATCAATTTAGCGTTGGTGAATTGCCTAGATTCATAATCTTGCAGACTACCTTGTAGCTGCTTGATGGTTTTATTTGACTCTTTCTTCTCTTTGTCGTCGCTTTTTGAAGCATTGATCTTTTGCAAGGCCTCTTCCAGATTGATTTCAGCCTCTTCCAATTTGGTAGAAATATCTTGGATTTTTTCGTTCTTGTCCTTGATAACGGATTCAAAGCCTTGCATAATCTTTTGTACCCGGTCCAGACTATCTAAGAGCGCATTCCTCTGGGACTCCAACAGCTTAACAGTGTTATCGTTGTCCTTCTTTTCGGCTTCTAAAGCTTTGACTTTTTTGGAAAGTTTAGACTCGGTCAATTCTTTTTCCATTTGCGAGGCACTTTCACACTCTCGCTTCAACTCTTCGTTTTCCTTGTTTAGGCGAGACAATTGATGTTTTTGATCGTTTTCCAACTCTTTGTGCAGCTTGGTGATCTCTCGTATGTGAGCCATTTTTTCTTTCTTCTCTTCCAGAACTTTTTCATGCTTACTTTTCCATGTGTCCAATTGCTTATTCACTTTGGTCAACTGCTTTTCATAATCACTTTTCAGTCTCTCATTGAGTTCTTGCTGTTCGGATAACTCTTCATTTTTGTTGCTCAGTTGGGCTTTCAGGTCCTTAGATTCAGCTTTCATGTTATCGATGTAACCTTGAAATTCGCACAATTCTTTTCCTAGGACGTCTTGAGTTGTCAGCTTCTTTTCCAGATCACTTTTTTCTCTCATTACTTGAGAGTACCTATTGTGTTCTTCAACGACAACCTCCTCCAAGCTGCTGATCTTGTAGTCTTTCTGCTCCACTTGTTTCTCCATATCCGCCAAGTCCACCTGAGCATCTTCCAATGTTTTTTCCACAACTTGTCTTTTGTGCACTTCTTCTTCAATCACTTTCTCTTTTTGAGATATCCACCTCTCAAAATCTTGAGCTTTCTTTTTTAATACTGCTTGGTGATCCATCTTCATTTGTTCAATTTCTTCCTGTAGTTTGTCGAGCTCAAATTTTTGAGAGTCTATAGATGTACTTTTCCATTTATCCATCATTCGCTGACGAGCTCCTCCAGTGGCAGCAGATTTACTTTCGTCTTCTTTGGAATCTCCTCCATGGAGTTGTATAGGTGGTTTTCTTTCATTGGAACGACCATGGATTGTCCTTCTCTCTTTAGCTGGGCCGTGAATTGTCTTCATCTCTCTGCTTTTAGGCAAGGGCTTGGCTAAGCCATTGACTTCTTCCTCCAGAGATTTTTGAAGGCTCAGAGAGTTTTTCGGTTTTCTGGCTGACAAAGCAGCCTTTTTCTCAAACTCCTTGTCCTTCACATACTTTTCAAAATGGGCCTCAACAAAATGCTTGGTAAACTCGGTCTTGCTGGGAAAGGGCTTGGCACATTTGGGACATTTGATTTTTGTGTTGCCGGAACCAATGTAGGGGAAAAAGTGGGTTTGAGTCAAATGTATCTTCAAAGACTTGGCGGTTACAAATGTCATTTTCCTTTCTTTGCACATTTTGCAGGTAATCTTTTGAGCAACACTTTTAAACATGTCTATCTCTTTGACTTTGGAAGTGGCTTTCCGATACATTTCTTGACTTACACGATGATCAACACCATAGTGCATTACAAGTGTGTGGCTATCGGGTTTGACTTGATTGCAGTCTTTTATTGGACACTTGAAGGGAGGATTGAGTGGCAGCTTCTTTTTCAAATCTTCTATGAAATGCTGATTGGTCAGATGCAAATGAAAAAGGTTGTCGTTTGTAACGCGAGTATTACATAGTTGACAGATGATGGTATTCCTTTGAAATTCTTTCACTGTTTCGTTTGACTTTTTAGCCACTTTACTTGGAGAAGAAGGCAGTCTCCTGCACTCCTCATCGTAAAACTTCAAAGCCAACCGTTCTTTACAGCCGTAGTGTAATATCATTTCTTCATTAGGGTCGTCGGCCGTGGGCATGAAGTTACAAAGCCCGCATGAGTAGGGTGGCATTCCGAGGCGATCTGATAATTGGTCTCTGTAGTGAATCATAGTCAGATGGAGGTCAAAATCATCCTCGGTTTTGAAAGAACGATTATTACATAGACGGCACGTAATCATTTTAGCCGTGAACTCTTGGCTTACTGCCGAACCTTCAGAACTTTGGGAATGCCTTCGCTTGTGTTTAGTTTCTTCATGGGAACCAAGAAGGGAAGGTAACGGGAAGGGTCTTTTTCGGGGATCATTCATGTTTGAAGAATTCATTCCTTGGCCGCGTTTGTCTTCAGTTCTGAAATTCGGCAAAAAAACCCAAAAGGTCAGTCAATTCAACCGAAAATCAACTTGAAAAAAAATAACATACCACATTTGATTCTTAGGTAAGATGGCAGCAATAGTAATTGTGGCATGGCTCCATATTTTCGAAGCTCTTCAAATATGGGTGAAGAAAATCATATTTTACTTTTTAGTTTTCCAATTTCTTTCTCTTCTTGAGTTGTTTGTCTCAATGCACAGATATTAATAAAGAAGCTGAAAAGACGAAAAGTCAATTTCATAGTATTCTACTGTTTTGTTTTGATTGTTTTGAGAAAAATTGCCAGACATATTTGAAATGAATTTAATTACAATTTTGGCATTTTCATAAAATATATCAGCTTATTTGAACCGCTTCATACCGACACCTTGTAAGTTTCGAATAATTTTGAAAAGTTGAGACATGGGTTGAGAGTTGAGACTGAGACTTGAGTCGAGCAAGAATTATTTCAAAATGAAACCAGAAAAATTAGGATCTATCTCCATGGCTGAAAACCCAGAAAAGGATATTGAAGTCGAGACGATTACACTCTCTGACGAAGAAGAGCCTCCACCAAAAGTAATGAAGACAATTGACCCGCCAAAACAAACAGCGCGGAAGGTACACCATAACTTCTTATTTCTATTTGTTGGACATAAAGTAAAAAAAAGAAAGTTTTTACTTGAACTAGTAACCGAATTGTGGTTTATAGAATCCAGATTAGTGTACCCATGTTCAGCGTTGTATTGCGGAATAAAATGGGCTCAGTCTTTTTGTGGGTCAATAATGTTTTAGTGTGTATTTTTCTTTCTAGAAAATGTCGTCCTTCACTCCAAAATTACATCCAATCGACGTTGTTACTTTAGACAAGCCAGAAATTGCTTCTGGTCATCCAGATTTCAACGAGGTAAATGGTGGAGTTACATTGTTTATGGCAGCAATTAAGAGTGAGGTGAATGGTGTTGAACACGCAAAGATTAAAGACAAATTTGAAAAGAGGCTAAGTTGGGTCAGAAACGCACCGCATACAGTCAAGCTAACCGGTTTGACTTGTAAGATCAAAGCTCTGGTGGAAAAAGTTAGTACACACCCAGAAATCATTTTTGAAGTCATAAAGGAACTCTTGGACGAGTTTGGACGCTACAAAAACGTCCAAAATGGCGAGCAGCAAAAGGAAGAGGTAAGCAATCAAGATGCCTATGACGCACAAAAAAACCTCAGTCACATCAAAAAGCTTGAAAAGGCCTTACACAAATGTGGAAAAGCGATAAAGAAGCTTGAAATGAAAGAAATGTCACTGGATGAGCTAGACGACGAGGATTCGAATTACATCAAAATCGATCGCTACAAAAAGAGGTTCATGGTTCTGACCCGAAAAGTGGCGCAAATGAGGCAAATGAGACCAAGTCTTGGTCGTTTTTGTGACAAAAAGTTTGTTACTCAAGCTTCCAGAATTCCCGAAGTTAACACAAGCATCATGGAATTAGTCAATAGACAAAGAAAATTTCCAGACTTTCCAGATATTTTTGGCATTTATAAGGAAGTGAACAAAACCAGGAATACAAAGGAATCGGAAAGCACCTTGGAAAATTATGGTGAGATTTTAACCGTTGCATAAAGAAAACTCTCCCGTTTTATCATTCTTTTAACCTTTCAGCCAGAGAAACATTCAGTGCCGTTGGCCAAGCTTTAAAGAAACGTCGAGTTCATGACGACATGAATGTGATTGAAGCATATCTGCCAGAAGATCATGACGATGATAATCTACCTGAATTTAAATCCAATGAGCTCAAATCTAAATTGGACGAGAACGTAAAAACAGCAGAGGAAAGAATGAACAATTTGTACGATCAATTTGCCAAAAGAGAAGCAGAATTGAATGCCAAAAGCACAGAACTTGAGAAGGATGAGAAAGCAAATGATACCAAAGAAGATAATGACAGAAGCGGAGATGATGATACTAGCGATAAAGAAGATGCAAACGAAGAACAATCTGCTGAAAGTGATAATGATTCCGAAAGAAATGAGGAGGAGGTACAATCTCTGGAAAGTGCTGATGAATCCGACGAAGAACAACAATGTCTTGAAAGTGATGATATATCCGTAGGAGACAAGGAAGAAGATGTGGTCGTTCTCATTTCTGACCAATCCGATACAGAAGGAGAACACTCATCTGCTGCTAATGGCTGCGATCCAAAAGAAGACTTGGATTGAAATGAATAATATTGCAATAGTTCATGATGATATAGCTGCTTATGAATATAAGAATTCTATTTTTTCAATCATCACTTTGTAAAATCCTTTGCCAATGTGGGATGTTCAATTTTGACATTGCACGTTTGTGTTCCAGCCTCGCTTTGGTCGCAATGTGTAAAGGTAAGGAGTGGAATCTGGCCCAATCATTGCTTGGGTCATATTCATGTAAACTGGGCTTTGTTTCCAGAATCCCCATTATGGTTTTCGACTGCGCAATCACCGCCATGGTTTTCTGCTCCTGTCGTCTACTTTGAACCAGACCTTGGCAGAATTTAGCATAGCGCATTTGTGCTTTGCTGTGTAGCTCACCAAGTTCATTGGGAGTAGTCATTGGTGGTACCTTGTTTTTATACTGCCAGTGGTCAATTTCCTGCTGTAGCTTGATTGCACGCTCTTCAGTTATGGGCAGATTTAGAAAGGGTTGGGAACGGGCCAGATTGTCATAGAGTCTTTTGTGCAACCACCTTCGAACAGCATTTTGAATGATTTTTGCTGCTTTTACTTCATCTTCTTTGTCATCCTTCACGTCATCTTCATATTTGGGTATTTCTGTCATTGTAGACTGCTTCAATTGGAACAATGAATTCAATTTGTACGAAGGAGTATTTTTGATGCTTTCAAAGACTCGTTCTTGCTTTCTTCTTCGTTCTTTGACGGCTTGCAATTGCATCTCAAATTCTTTCTCAGAGGTTTTGAACTGCTCCAAAAGTATGTTTTCTCGGGTACGTAATGTTCTACGGACAAGACATTGTAACTTGACAAAACCATCTCTGATTCTGTGATATTTCCTTCGCTGGACAATCATTCTCCAGAAGGCCTGAATGATGAGAGCAGCTGCTGTTTTGAGTTCGATTTCCCTCACTTTTTCTTCTTCTGCCCCTAAAATCATTGCAATACGAGCAACATTCCGAGATTTCATTAAAGTCGAACACTTTGAAATCCATTCCTAAAGTAAAGAAATTGAATCAATCAAGGCCAGATAAGAAACGAAAATATTTACAATAATTGCTGGATTTCGTAAGGCGATGAAAGTGACGACCTCAGCGTTAGAATCAATGATTGATTTGATGAGGTTAGCCGTAAGCTCCACAATTGTTTTAGCCTCTGAAGAGGTGTAAAGTACATCAAAGTTTTCTACAGATTCCTTGTTGTCCTCCTCATGTTCCAAAGACTCATGAGCCAATCTAAGATGCACAGATAATTCGGCCAACAGTTGAATCAAGTGATCTGGAGCTCCTTCGATCAATGTAACAGACAAGTACTTGTGTCCTTTGAAGATCATTCGCACAAATTCCAATAACGGCAAGTACAATGACGCTTTTGAAAAATAACATAAAAGAAGTTGTTTCAGACTATTTACATAGATAGTTTGAACATTATTTTATTACCATTGATATCTTCTAAACATTGTTGGAAATCCGGATTTTTGATCAGTTCAATAGCCACTGACATTGGATTTTGTTTGAGATTATTGCTTGTAGCTTCAATACACTCCGTATAGAGAAGTAGCGTTTCCTGATGACCTGGATCCTCTTGTTCCACCTGCTTTAAGTACTCATTTTTCAAGCTTAGTAGCTTGGCAATGATCCTATTAATGTCCATTCTTCTCATCCCCAAGTCCAACACAATTTGTGCATAATATACCTGTACGAGTATGGATCGGACTTTCTTTACAAGCATAAGCAGGTATTGCTTGCCAACAATGCGTGAAGTAATTTTCTGTTTGCCCAGCATGCGACGATTTCCAGCTTTTACGGTAAAGAGAAAAAGATAGTGATCATCATTTTTAAAAGCAACATTGCCGATGTTCATGCTTGACTTTGTAACAGCAATTTCAGCATTCAGAGTGGCGGCGGTATTAGCTTGTGTGTAGTACTACGTTTCAGGGGGAAAGAGCATGGAATGCTCATTGAGAAAGCTTTTTCAACTTTTGAGGTCCGAGGGTTTTTTCCTGTCCTCGTCTTTTCACACGTCTGCAGAGGTTTTTTCATACCTATGTGTCCTCGGTAAATGCAGAAAAATTACAAACATCTCCTACGTCGAACGTATTATTATTTATTATGTATGTTTCTCAAAATACAGAGTCGCAGATCAGATTTTGAAAGGGCTAAAAACACCCTTACTATCTTCTTTTCCAGCTCTACCTACAACTTCAAAATAAGTTAATTTTTCACTAAAAATTCCAAGGTTCGATACCAACAAGAGTCGTTCATCTTCCATTTTAAAATTATTGTGCAACCCACCCCACCCCCATCAGTGTCTGTCTTCTTCATCTCATTCTTTCTACTCATCCTTCTCCACTACAGCTTCTCTAGCTTGTAAAAGAATTTTGGATAGGCTTTCTTTCTCAAGAGACTTCTGACACTGCTGTCCTACATATTGTCAAAGCTGGACGGCTTTCAAATCTCACGGAAGCGCGTGCAGTAGCCAACTTCATTCTCGGCTTCAAACATTCCTCGCAGTATTTCATCGAAGAGACGTAAGAACAGTGACCGAAAGAAACAATATCCTAAGAATAGACAGTTTTTCAAAGTGACTTCTACTACTGCATGTGATGACAGAAGAATGAATTGGTTGCAATGATTTGAATTCCCCGCCAATTACTGCTGCACCAATCACGCGACTACTTTGGTTTCAACCCGAAATAAAATAAACAGAAAATGAACAGAAATGACGCCTGCTGACAAGTGACAGGCTCACATAATGGAGGACCCTACGGACCGTCCTATTTTTGATCCGGGTGACATCGTTGAATCACCCAATGGAGACTTGTGTGTCAGAATTATTGAACACATTGGTGAAGGACGATGTTGTATGGTTTATTCTGCCAAGACATTGAGAGACAATGCCAAAGTGGCTCTAAAAGTGTTCAAGAAGGGCTCGTCATACGATGGTGCAGTCCAAAGGGAACAGTACATACTGGATCTGTTTAACGAATCGAAGCATAATATCGGTAAGAAATGCGAATGCTTATCACTTGAGCCTTTGGGGAAATTGTTGTGTTTTTTTCATTTTTGGTCACTGCAGTAAATTCTGGCCAGCAATTTTCAATTCAGCTAGCTTTCGATTAGGAATGTTCAAAATGTCAGGAATTTCTACACAAAAAGCTTCAAAAACAGGAAAATTATTTTCAGTTATGTCATTTGGTCAGTTCCTATACAAGGGCTTACATTGCCAAGTAATGGAATTATTGGAATGCAACATTCGCTCAGTCATTTTCAAAAACGAAAGACAAGGACTTTCTCCATGGGCGACTCAAAAATTTGCTCGGGATGTGTTGACGTGAGTAAAACATCTAATTTTGAATCTATGATTGTATTAGTAAGTATATCTCTTGGGATTTCTCTACTTTCAGAGCTTTGGCCAGTCTCCATCAAAGCCATTTTGTTCATGCAGATCTAAAACCTGCCAATATCATGTGGAGCTCATACGATGGTCGTTTTAAGGTCCTGGATTTTGGCCTCACTTTTCATACCGACGAGGAAGATTTACACCAAATCCAGAGTCCGGGCTACAAAGCTCCAGAGGTTGCGGAATGGAACAAGTACAAAGATGAAATGAAAAAACGGCGAAAGAGAAAATTGCAAGGGACTTACAGCGATTTAACCAAAGCAGCACCTGCGTACGAAAGAGGCTTGCAAAATATAGGTGTTCAAGGTAGTGCACCGGTAGTGGTGCCAATTTCCGACTCGCCCATTCCTTCAGGAGCTTCTAGAACGATACTAAGAGCACCTCCTCGAAGAAATAGGTTGAGTGGTGTGTTTTCAGCTTCGTCGGATCAAGGTATGTACTACAGATATCATGAAATGACCGTAACAACCACCACCTTACCTACCTTGCAGATCGTGAGAGTATTATAGTATTAGATGAGTACCAAAGGCATAGTCGTCGCGGCAGCAATAATTCAGTTGCAAGCAATGGTTGTACGGATCATAGTAAAGCCATTGCTGATGCCGCAGCAGCAGTAACTGCCGCCTGCAATAAATGGTTGTCAGAATCCAGTGGAATCTTCACTGAATCAGCTCAAACAGGATCAAGTACAAATAGGTAGCTGTCAATAATTTCCACTCTGTTTGGGAATCTTTGTCATTAATGTCATTGTTTTGTTTCCTCAGCGTTTTGCCTTGTGAAACCACTGCTACAGCAACAACAACCTCTGGAAGCGTCACAACTTCAACCATCTTATCAAGTGATACCTCTTCGATGAATGTTTATGAAGACCAAGATGGACAAGAGTGGCGGAGAGGAAGAACAAAGACTAGGAACAAAGGCAAACAATGTAAACAACCAAGACCGACTTCAGTTTGTGCTGCGTTGGCTGAAAAGGAGAAACCCTTGTTGCCTAACGAATCCTCTGATATGTAAGCTTCTTATTCATATGATATACTGAATACATTTTATGAACCTTAGGTGGTCATTTGGCTGTCTGCTGGCTGAAGTTCTAAGTGGAACCAAAATGTTTAGCGCCACTGACAAAATGGCATCAGTATTGAAACCTCACCAGTTAGTAGAGATGCGCTTGGGCTCTACAGAAATCAAATACCATGAAATTCAACAGGACTCGTTTTTTAAAGATGCCAAGGATCTCATATCAAGGTACGTACATATTTTATGACCATTATATATGTAGAGTTAATTTCAAATTTTGCATTTCAGATGTCTGGATGAAGACCCTTCTTCAAGGTGCAAGGCCAGTCAGGCACTAAATCACCCTTTCTTCCAAGACCATGTGCTGATGCCAACAACCAAAGACATGGTCATACTTCCCTCACATATCCTACAGTTGTACAACGTTTTCAAAGATGAGAAATACAAAGATCCCAAAGAACTAGAAGGTAAGTAATACTTCAAAACGTCCTAGAAACTGAATGCAATTGTGGATTGATCCCTTTGCTGCAGATGCCATCCGTGATATTCGAGAGACTGCTGAAGAGTACGGCAAAATCATGAGCATGTCAGCCAAAAATGGGCATGCCTATATAGAATTCCAAGAGGCAAGTGATTGTCAAGAGGCTTGTGCTGGTCTAACTGGCAAACGGTTTGATGAAATAATTGTCTTTGCCCTCTTTTACCCCATTTCCTTGTGGAATCAAAAAATTTTCACTTAAAAAAAAAATCTGCTGTGTGAGTATTTTGAGAGCTACTAACCACGAAAAAGTATTTACTACCTATCCAGTTCATCTTCTTTTTGAAAGCTTACTTGAAAAGATAATCAGTGGAAATTTCTGTTATTTTTTATTGCAGGAATTTTGGATCGTTTTGTGATGCCTGAAAGATCAATGCAACCCAATGACATTATTATGATTGTGATTATTATTTTCAAAATATAATACATACCTAAGTACATGAATTGCCCTTCGTTGAGACAGTACCCGTGAGCATCAGAAAGGATTGATGTTGATGATCACGTTTCAAATTTCACGGCCATCGCATAAAATATCAAGTCTTCTTCATTCACACATGATTCAAGAGACAACATTTGGGGTTGTAGAGATTGGAAGCAGAATTTAAACTGTTTCATAGCAGGTGGTCTGTATAATTGAAACGCTTCTTCCTTCCTCTTCTTATAATATCTCCCCTCTTCATAATTTTTTGGTTGTAAAATTGACCTTAATTCTCGGGGCGTCTTGGATTTCGGGAGCAGCAGCAGCATTCGCTCGCACACATATCTCATTTCGAAATCACCTTGCCATTAGACTATTACTGAAGAAGAAGAAGACGAGGGGCTGGAGGCGTCTTCTTCTAACTTTAAGGATTTGATGACCTTTCTCAACTTTTGAGCACGCGTTTGACCTTCAACAGAGAGAAAAAAGAATCCTAATTGAGAATCCATTTGAATAGAGCAGCAGCAACGGCAACTTTGCAACAGCATATTCACACCGCTGCTGCTGCAGATGAAAATCACTACCCTCTCTTACTCTGGGGGTCATGTGAGCATTTAACCCCAATTGGCCATGAAAGATTGGTAGCCGTCGTCAACAGAATCCAATGGGATAAAACTTTAAAGGCTGTCGTAATTGATAATCCTCGGCCAATAAACCTTGAGGTGTCAAACTGTCAAAGTGGTCAGGAAAAATATACCAGAAGAAAGGTCACGAAAGAGGCTCTGATAAATGGAGACGTCGTCTTCGGGTTTCAGACGCCAGCTTATAAGGCGATAATAACGCATTTTCTATATACAATGTCATCCTATGTAATGTAACACTTCTTCTTTAATGCCGGTGGTCACACATGTCAGGACTCTCAAGGAGTCTTCTCTGCAGAAAATTCCAAATCATTTTAGGTGTCTGATGGGGTACAGCATTTAAAAGAGTATAAACACCACGCAGCATCATCAGGAGAGAGAGAAGAAGATCGTGATTTTTACTATCAGCGGTTGAAGATGCGCGTCGGCGGTCGGCTCCTGCTGATGCTGCCATAAAAAAATCTGTCCAAAAGGTGTCCTTGAAAGCCGATGCTTTAACAAGTTTGACCTTCTGGAGCAAAAATTACCTTTCTATCTTAAAAGCCTCGAGACCATTATCTTTGGACTTTGATCCATGATTCTAATAAAACATCAATTGGAATTAAAAAACATATTCCTCTAAGTTCCATTTTTCTCATTTTTAAAGAAGTTTTCTTGAAAAACCTTTATCGTCTACCTATGTATACTTAGCAAATCCATACTTGAAGCAGAGAGGTCAGAGTTGAAGAAGAAAGGAAATTCTTTTTTTCCCTTTCAAGTTCAGTAATAGTCTGTCAGACGAGATGGTTCGCTCGAGACGCACACATGAGCCACGAGGAGAAGAAAAATAATTGTGGGTCTTCTTCTTCTATTCAATGCCAAGGGTCAAAAGAAACCTTGAACTTTCTGCAACGGCGATGTTGCCAATTCATGCAAATTGCAAAAGAAAATGCTGCTGATGAAATATATTATTTTAGCATTTTAGCATTTCAATAGTCAGAGTAAAACACATTGGGAGTAAAATTAATCCATGCAAAAGTCCTAAAGACACCACAATGATAACCATGTAGGCGAAGGTGCTGAGGATATAGCTATTGACCAGAAGTAAGGGCAATACACCTAGCAAGGTAGATATACCTCCTTGTACAATGGCCGGCCCAAAAGTCACATAACTGCATTTCATTCTTGAGTACAAATTAGTTCCGGTATTTTCACTGAAAGAGATAATTCAATTGCATAAACACATGTCGTTTCTTTTGGGTAAATCAAAGTTACATAATTTGTAGCACGTACCTGCTGTAAAAGTGGTGACTGAGATGAACACAAAAGTCCACTGAAAAGCCAACACTCATGATTAATGTCATCATTGAAATAACATCTAGGTAAATATCCAATAAAAACATAGCTTGACTTATCAATAGCATAATACTGATGATGGCCAGCATCAAAATAAATCCAGCTTGGCGATCTGGGATCAGGAGAAGCGTGATGAACAGGACTAAAACAATCCCACTGGCTAAACACTTCATGGTATTTGGTTGAACTTGAAGGAATTGGTCAAAGTAAGGAAAATACGGGTGGAAAAAAGTTACATTAAAAGGAGTTTCCAAGTTTCGCAAAGATTGTACCATTTCTGCTTCTTCCATGGCATCTTTGATATCTGTTGTTTGAACCATGTAGCGTGTCAGCATTTTTTGGTCTTCAATTTTGTGTACGTTCAAGGGCAAAGGAGTTTTAGCATTGACTTGAAAAAAGTCTTCAAAGCTCAATTGGCTTATTTGGTACTGACTCAACCAGGATTCGGTCAAATTGTACTGTGAATCCAGATAGTCCAGCTTGGACAAATTTTTCACAAAATCAGAGACATTATCTTGCACAGAACGTTGACTGAAATCTAAGGGTTCGTTGATCACCACATGCACTCGATAGTTAAGATTTCTAAAGTAAGCGTCTTCAGCATGGAAGTAATTGAATGTCGTTGTGTCTTTTCGTGCTTTGAAAATGAAAAGGGAGAAAAAAAAATTATCTTTGGGTATAAAGGTAAAACTGATGTCCTTACCAATTCTGCTTTGCTCCAAACCTTCTTTGATAAACTGAAGATGATAACAGGAAAAAACAATGCTGGCTATCCAAGCCAATAAAACCAAGGTTTTCATTAATCTGTTAGAGACAAATGGTAGCACAATTTCTTCGAAAAATAGATGCGACAATGGTTTTGCATCTTTGACTTGACAAAGAGAGATGATACGACTGTTGCAATGCCATGTAATCGAATGGCTGTAAGCCAGAACAGCACCAAAGAAAAACAAGGTAGACAAGTACACATAAACCAGTCCAACTGCAGTGTACAGACAAAAGATAGAGACAGTGTCGAAACTAGGCAAAATAGCACCAATAGCGAAACTGCAAATGTTGGTAAGGGATGTTATAGTGATGCTAATGGCAGCTTCTTCATAAGTTATTCGAAAAATTTCACTTTTGCTTTCATTGGGATGTTCCAAGCAAATTCGGTGATAGGATCCCAACATGACAAAGGCATCGTCTATGCCAACACCCAATAGTAAAAACAAGCTGGCCAAATTGATGGCTTGCCAGGGACATCCGAACCAAAAGAGGGCACCACAGGCAGAGGCGATACTGACGAAGGCATTGATGATACCAAAGCAAGCTACAAATGGTTTTGAAAACCGAAAGGAGTTGAGTTTGAAGCCGTTGGCAACAGCAAAGAATGTGACAAAGGCCACGGAATACGGTAGAAAATCGAAAGCATTGCCAATATTTTGGGCCAGTTCCTTTTCAAGGCTTTTGGAATTGACAGCGTACACTTGATAATCCACACTTTGCCATTCCTAAACGACGATAAAATATTATTATTAATATTACGAATGTTTCAATTCAGAGAAATAAATGGAAATCTACCTTTTTGGAAATGTGATCCAGGATAGCATTTTGCCAAAGTTCGGCTTTTTCGAGTTTTTCTTTGGCATCAAGAACAAAGTGCAACCTCAAGCCTGTGGCCTCTATCAAAGCATCCTTTTCCGTATTCAAAGTAAGATTTCCCAAGTTTGTAGGCAGAAAATATCTCTCCTTTGTAATAGGATTTTCAAAATTGGGATATTTCCACGTCAGATCCCCCTTTCTGACTGCATCCATCACATCCGTGTCTAAATCTAGTATATGATTTTTCTGGCATTTTTGTCCAAGACTTGATCTAGATTTGGCACAAACGTCCATGAATTGAATGGAACCGTACTCTTTTGTCCGGACTTTCAAGTGATGAATTTCTTGCTCCACCTTCCGTCCAAGTTCCAGGAGACCATCATGATTTGACAGACCGTCTTTCGAGCTTTTGGCCAAGATAATGACTGCAATTTGTGCCAAATATCGCGTCTCATGACCCTTGACATAATTCTTTGAATAATTCAGTGCAAATACTGATTCAAGGCCCTCGCGTTCCTATATTCAAAAAATACTTTTTTTTCTATTTCTGTCCGCCGCGAGAAAATCATATTCTGAGAAGTTTTACCTGAAGTCCTATGGCAGCATGAGGAACGAAAAGACGTTCGTTGTCTGTGACAAATTCCAAATGATGGAATCCAGGAAGAGAACAAGCAAGTAAAAAGCAAAGCCAAAAGGGGAAAAACACCATTGGATCTGCGGCAATTTTCACACCAATCCAACCCATAAACTTTGTCAGCCATTGGGCCAAGCATTTCAAATTACATGACATTTCGGACTTTTTTTAAAAAAATCCCTACAAAATACTGATTACTGATGTGACTTGTGAGGCCTCAGCAGCTAAATTCTCAGTCGAAATCGTTACCAGATATTTCTTCTGTTCTTTCTTCTGAGACTTCAGTCTTTATCGCCAAACTCCAAATCGGTTACATATACGGCTAGGCAAAATTTCGTTTTTGGAGTTTGCATCAGTCTAGGTAAATAGGAAATCCGTAGCAGCTTGAAATGTGCTTTGAAGGTTTCTTCTTCAGTTTAGGATAAACAGTCGACCTTCACCTCCAATTGAGGAAAATGACACCTTTTTTTTCTTCCGTTTATGGATGAGGTATCACATGATGTCCAAATGGCAACCAGCTTCGCACTTGCCAATTTCCAGGACACCGATATCCAAGCCACGAGTACGACTACGCTTCTTTGACGTTTCAACCCGTCCTCCTGGTACATACCTTTACATGGCAGGTAGCAGTCATTTCATGGTCCCTTTTCCAAAATTTGGGCCTTGCTTCATGATTCAAACATTAAGGTATTTTGCAACAATGATGAAGCCTTGATATTTCATTTTTATTTTTCCACGCAGATGATGAAAGCCAATTTCATACCATTTTGCTGCCATCATTGGTCATTTTTAGTCAAAGTTAAAAGTTTGTTATCCGTGGCCTTTGCAAACTCATACATGTCCATGTTCCGTAAAGAGGAAGATGCAATTTTTAGCGGGGAAAAATGCTTGGACAACAACGAGGAAGTCCCCAATAAAATATATCCACATTTTTCATGTTACCAAGCGGCATAGAAGAAATGAAAAAATGAGCAGCAAGCCAAGCGGATTTCTTTGTTGCTCATATTTTTATGAGATGCGTCGCGTGATGATGATGCGTACGAGCGCGTCACACATTGCGCCTTATTGTCCGTGGAAATGCGTCAGTTTGCGTACGTCGTGCCTCACGAGCATGTGAAAATTGCACGGAGCGATCTCAAGTAAGGAAAAACCTTTTTTGTACTTCTACCACTCTAACTTATTTTATTGCTAAGCAGTATTTAAAATGCACAACTGCCATGCCTTTTTCCTAATCACTTATTGTGCAATTCAATCGTTTTCACTTTTACACTCTCGTACGTCTTCAAAAATCGGTCATTTTTATGCGCCGCTGCAATTTTGATGCAAATTGTGTGACCACCACCTAAACGAGAGCACATTTTCGCAATTCTGCTGCATGTACGTACATAGATACTTTGTGGTTAACGGTATTCTTTAGAAATACACCATTTTCGTTTCTTGATCTCCTCTATCTCGCCAGAATGAGATGAACATCTGGTGCTGCACTAAGAAAATAATTCAGACAATGCCCTAAAGAGAAAATTCAGTGCGAAGGAAACATTTATAAATGTCGAACAAATAAAAAGGTTCTTAGATGGATCAGCAAAAATCTTCTCTATTCGAGCGTCTTCATGAGATTCTTTTGACATTTCTGCATTGGAACAGCCTTGAGTGCATTATTTTGACATTTTGAGTCCTTTGAATAGTGAAGCAGCAGCCCCCTTTTTGTCAAGAAATTTGTCTCATCTTTTTGTTCCATTGTCTGTGACAACTGACAACGTGTACTAAGCACAAGATCTGAATACTTCTGTATTCTTCTTGCTTATAATGCTTACTGTAACTGCTATGCAGTATATGCAACTTGTCATCAGAGATGCATACAGGAAGAGATGTTTTTTTCACCCTTTTTTTTTTACAAGCAATCAATAAAGGAAGGAAATGGTTGAACTCCAAAATTCAAAAAGGTGTAAAATATGTGTACTCTTACGGAACTCTAAAAAAATGCTTTGATCAATACTTTAGAGATATTTCAGTACTTACTACTTTTTATTCTTAAAGATACATTATTATCTCCTTGAAATTTCTCAATTTTGATATCAGTCATGGATTGGATGAATAATAGATGTGATGGCAGCAGAAATTGATAAGGAAGGAAAATTGATGAACAACAAGTTCAGGGTCAATCCATCTCATCTATGGCGTGACTTTAGACATATTTTCTGATCATCCAGCATCGGCAGAGCAGCTCAGCTCGAGGAAGTCTTCAAATAGTAAATCCGCAGTCACCTCACATGCATTCAAGGTTTCATACCCCATTTTTTACAGCACTTGTGAAAGTTGCTATGTCGCAATAATGGCAGTGGTCACCCCCGTCGTCCTTATTTATGCCTGAAAAGATTGAACATTTCAAGTTGGATGCAGCAGCGATGCTACTATTCCTGGAACCTTTTTTACGGTAGTAGTACAAATTATTGCCATAGTGATTTTCTTTACCTCTTGAAATAGTTTGTAATAAGATTGCACCACCTGATTCTGGCCAAGTTGGACACATTGTTTAGTAGAGTAGCATAGCGAAAACCGCAGAGATCAACGACAGATTGTGTGTGCTTGGCTTGGAGGTAAGACTAAGCTGCATCAGCCATCAGCAACTGCCCTTGAAAAATCTCAACCGAACGAAGCTTTATCTTCATCATTATGCAAGACAGCAGCAGCAGCTTGTCAGACAATATTCTTCGGCAAAATGTCAAAAAGGTCGTCGTTCCCATTTGTCTGACAATCTTCCAATAACAATAGGCACATCATCATTATCATGCTACTCAACAAATATGAGTGTAACAGTAACTGGAAGCAGAAAATTTCGTCATTTTCCCTCCTTCTGCAAAAGCTCTGCAGGGTGCCCATTAGAACATTCCCTTGAGTGTTAATCTTCAAAGATAATCAATAATACCGTAAAATAGCCTCATGTGTACGGCATCGTATGTAGTTTTAGAGTGGAGCGGAATGAAGGCCCAAGGCCTGAGAGGAGCAAACCAAGTTGGGAAAAACAAAACAGCTTGAAACGCTTGAAACTGAATACTGAATGGCACCAGCCATTGAGGCTTAGATGGAACTTGATTACCTAGGTATCAAAGCTACAATCACACAAAAGACTTCGTGATAAAAAAAATCTTACGGAAAAAGATGAGGAAGGAGAATATCAATTTTGACTGGCTTGAGGCATAAATGCATAGAAATTAACAGGCGTGAAATGTGGCTAAGATGCTAATTAAGGTGAATTTTCCACTGGAGGTCATCTTGCTTAATCTTTAATCTTATTCTTCTGGAGGAGAATAGAGTTTATATGCCTTGGAGGTCATTCCACTATCTGGGTTATTTACTGCCTATTTATGTCGCAGTAAAAATGATCATCTTCACCTTTGCCAGCCAAGAGACTTTCATTAGCAAGGTTTTTTGGTTGAATTTGACTTGAACAGAAGCTGCAAATGGAGATGCGCGATGTTTATGTGACCTTGCCAAGTCTCACGAAATCCCTATTACTTTTAAAAAAAAGAAGAGAGACACAACAACAGTACCAATTCTCTTCAAAACCGCAAAATACATTTTCTGTTGCCAGGAAGTTACATCGAAGAGCAGGTTTTCGTGTGTTTAGAAAAAAAAATGAAAATTGAAAACTCAAGCATTTTAGATTCTATTAAGGCAGCAGCAAGCCAATCGGATGATTTACGCCCGGAAATCATCAGGAATTTAGTCGAGCATTTAGTAGTAGCGGAAGATGATTGACTATCGATCTACGTACTATGTAAATATTTTTGCAAGTTAACGTTTTAAAACTGCCATTTTTTGTTGGTGGTGTAAAGTATGCATAAAACAAATTAATGGAGCGTGATTTTCTATATTCCTCGTTAACGTTTAGTCATTTCTCATCACTTCATTTGCTCTCATGACCTTCAATTACTCACGAGTTTCCTGCATTTCTCGAAAAGGGGCCTTGATGAAGTATGCTGTCTTCATTTCAAACAAAAGAGATGTGTTTATCATTCTTCTAATTAGCATGAGCATCATCACTGACAATGACATCAACAGCAGCAGCAGCGTTGAAAACATGTTTGGGAAATTGATTTTTTGGATATTTTCAGGTTTTGTTGAACAGAGAGACGGAAACGGATTCTGCAGAAGAAGGAACTTTGAGGCAACATGACATAAAGAAGAGATTTCCTTTGGCCTTCAATTTCTAAGCTAGTGTTTCTAAGATGGCTCTGGCTTCTTATTCTTCTTTGTCTTCTTCAGCTTGCACCCCTCTCAGACTCATCTTTATTCTCTGTCTGAGTTTACAGCACACACAAGCCATTGATGATTATTACCTAGATGATTACAACTATTATGAAGATTACAGCGACTATTCTGGTCCTCATCCAGGTATGCAATGAGAAAAATTCTCAAAGGAAGAGGGACAAATTGATTGATTGATGTGGTTAGACAAATCAAATCTGCTTTTGATATCCATTTCCTCTTCTTTTGCAGCCTCTGGATCAGTAGCATCTAGCAAACCTTCTGTGCCATCCTCAGCGTTATCTCACCAAGCCTTGATAGGCCAACTAGTTTCAGCACAATCACACCAGTTGAATCATCAAGCACAAAATGGGAAGATCCTACCCGAGCCCGGATGGATACCCCTCACCGACACCCCTGTGGGCAAGTCCCCGAACCCTGCCATAACATTTTTGCAAGGGGCTGTTACTCCTGCTCACACAGCATCAACGAAAGTCTTCAGATCAAGGCCAGACCAACATGGATTTGAGCAACAGAAGCCAACACATAGGCCTGTCATAGTCTTTCAGCAAAGACAAACAGCTCAACAACAGAAACAAAATTTTGAACAACTCATCAAGTCGCCCATCACTATTGATCCAAAAGAAGATACCATTGTCATCCATTACAATAGTTTAAGCCAAGATCATCCTTCTTCCAGAGAAGAAAGAGAGACAGCAGAATTGTCCTTTGATGAAAGGATTGAATTGCTACCTTCTCCCTGTAATGCTGAAGTCAAGAGACTCATCAAGGATATCCTTCAAGCTCCACTCAGGAAGAGGAACAGCCTGCTAGGGATGCTCAGAATGGAAGAAAAAATAAACAAAAGGAAAAATGACGAGGATGCTAATAATGGCAACAATCGACAACCATTGCAACAGCAGCCAGGATTTACCAGGCAACAGAAGAAGCCTTCTTCCTCGCAAGCTGACAAAAGGCAGCAATCAGACAATAAGCCAACCCAAAATGTTGTCAATCAAGCCTTTTCCAACTTTCCAACATTCCAAAACGATGACAGACGACCAAAAAATTTCAATCCCACAACTACATTTAGACCTCCACCAGCCATCACGCTGGCACCAATCACTCTTCCACCACTAACAGAGCCACCTCCTCCACCTCCAACTCAAACGTTGCCACCAAAACGGTTTGTGCCTGAACAGATCTTTTCTTCTGAAGAAGAGTCTTCAAGAGAGGAGAGCAATACTAGACAAAGTGGACTGTCTATTGAGCAGTTCCTCAAGCGCTACCCCGAGGTCAGAAGGGTATCCTCTAGGTTTGGCGATGGAACCAGCCAAGAGAGAGTCGTAGGAAATCTTTTACTTAAAAACAGTCCAAGAGACGAACAGAAAGAGAAGAAACCTAAGCAACAAAGAAAAAGCAAGAAAAATCGGCCAAAAAATTCCAGACCCCCTCCACCTCCCACAACCAGACCACCACCAACCACACGCAGACCACCACCAACCACACGCAGGCCACCTCCTCCACCCACTACAACATCTAGACCTCCACCAACCACAACTACGCGAAGACCACCTCCTCCACCAACCACAAGAAGGCCTCCACCACCCACAAGAAGGCCGCCGCCAACTAGTAGGCCAAAAACAACTACAAACAGTGCCCAATTTACAACCGGACAATCCCCTCCTCTGACTACAGCCAGACCTCCCCAATCTTCTGCGGTGGACAACTATGACTACAATGACTACAGTGACTACGACAGTGAATTGTCCAGCAATGATTACAGCTATCTTTACTATGAGGAATATTACGAGGAATTAGTTCCTGAGCATCATCGATTTTTGGAAATACAAACCAGAGGACCTACTACTGCTTCCACCACAACCACTACTACCACCACAACAACTCAAGTTCCAAGGAGACGGAGGCCTAAATCACAAAGAAAGAAGAAGAGGAGGAGGAAGAAGAACAAGAAGAAACAAAAACAAGAGTCTGCCGACAATGACCAAGCACCACCACCCTCCAGTAGCTTTAGTTTCTTTAGTCAGCAACCTGCCGATCAAGTTAACAGTGGGTTTCCCAACTTCCCCAACAGTTTAGTCACCACTGAGAAACCTAAACCCACCCTCTTTACTGCTGCCCCTAAAGAAAAACCCGTCGCCATTCAAGGGGCAGGAAACCAAGCCGGTCCTTTTGGCTATGTTGACAAGGGCACCTTTTTCGATGATAACACCATTACTGGCTTCCCAGAAATGATCGAAGTTATCTACCAAGGCTTCGTTTGGGCCATGGACATCAGGTATCCCGATGAGAGAATTTTGCACGGTGGCATTCATGACATTCTCAAAGATAAAGTCAAAAGAGAAAAGGTGTTCCTCAAAAATGACTATATTGTCAGAGTGACAGGACGGGCCTCCCCATACAACATCAACAGGTTGACCTTTTACACTGCCAAGGGCAAGACCTTTGGACCCTGGGGAGACAGGAGAAGCAAGGAGAGCGTAGACTTTGATGTGTCTGCTCCTCCTGGTCATGCCTTAGCATACTTTTCGGGTACTGTTGACTTTGGTGTACCTTTCAGATCCATTAGTTTTCATTGGCGACCTCTTCCCAACTGAAGAGATATTCATCGATAACTTGATAATATCGAGAGAGAGATAGAATAGAGAAGAAACGAAACGATACGAGAGAGAAGAAGAAGAGAAAAATACAACTAATACTTTCAGATTTCATAATAAAGGTCTACATATTGTCTTATGATGATATCTTTTATGTTTATTCATTATCTCAATTAGAGCTGGCCGCTTTCTTAGCATGAAATTCGGCAAATCTGGCTTCCAATTCTGGTCTAAAATGTCTAATAAGTCCTTGTACTGGCCAAGCGGCTCCGTCAGCCAAGGCGCAAATGGTGTGACCTTCGATTTGCTTGGTCAGCTCCCATAAGAGATCAATCTCCTCTGGCCTTGCGTTACCCTCAACTGTAAAAATAAGAAGCATATGCTCGAAAACACTTCTTCTTCTTCTTTATGTGCATCAAAGTATGGGTAACATTGCATTATCGTGACTTACCAAATCTCCACATCATAGTATTCATCCAGTCGCATCCCTCTCGGCAAGGTGTGCACTGCCCACATGACTCATGTTTGTAGAAAAGGGCTAGCCTGGCGATAGCCTTCACCACGTCTGTCTGTTTGTTCATAACGATAATGGCAGCAGTGCCAAGACCTGTTTGGGCAGCTACCAAAGCGTCGAAATCCATCAGAACATCATCACACACTCTGCAATGGAATCAAAACATGACAATTCTCATGCAAGGTAATTGACACCAAAGTATTTATTATGTATGCAACATACTTCTTAGGAATCATGGGTGTAGAAGAACCCCCAGGGATGATGGCTAATAAATTGTCCCATCCGCCAATGACGTCTCCAGCATGCCTCTGGATTAGCTCTTTTAGTGGGATAGACATTTCTTCTTCGACTGTGCAAGGATTGTTGACATGACCAGAAATGTTGAATAACTTAGTTCCGGAATTTCTGGGACGTCCCATACCGGCAAACCATTCACCGCCACGTCGACAAATGTCAGGAGCAACAGCAACTGTCTCAACATTGGTAACTGTGGTAGGACAACCGAAAACTCCGACATCGGCGGGGAATGGAGGCTTTAGGCGAGGTTTGCCTTGTTTTCCTTCCAAACTCTCTGTAAGTCACGAATAAATAGTAAATACTCATGAGATCAAGAATTAGAAATAAATAAATGAATCTCACCAATCAAGGAAGTTTCTTCGCCACAGATATAGGCTCCTGCTCCTCTATGCACAAAGATATCGAAATCGTAACCTGATCCACAAGCATTTTTGCCAAGAAGGCCACTGTCGTAACATTCTTTGATGGCCATTTGCATATTATTTGTTTCGTTGTAGAATTCGCCACGCACGTAAATATAGGCAGCACGAGCTCCCATAGCCGAACCGGCGACCAAACATCCTTCCAATAACTTGTGAGGATCATGTCGGATGATTTCACGATCTTTGCAAGTGCCAGGTTCACCCTCGTCAGCATTGATGACCAAGTATTTAGGTCTGCCATCTCCAGGCTTGTTCATAAAGCTCCATTTCAATCCAGTGGGGAAGCCTGCACCACCACGTCCACGCAATCCAGACGTTTTGATTTCATTCAGAATCCATTCAGACCCTTGAGTGAAGAAGGTTATTTAAAACCATGATTCCTTCTTTCGCTGTTTTGACGACTCACCTTTACACACAATTTCTTTAGTTTTGTACCAATCACCGCGAGCAAGTGCTCCCTTCAATCGCCAATCATGTCTGCCATATAGATTTCTGAAGATACGATCTTCATCAGACAGAGGACCAAATTTAGTCTTTGCTGGATTCTCCTGAGCCGTCGTAGAATTAAGTCGCACAATTGTCGAACAAGCGGGTGCTGCAACGAGAAGGGTCAGTTTTAAAAAGGGTTCCGCTGTGTGACATTTAAGTTTGTACCTTGAACTCCTTGAAGACTTCTCAAAGCCGGAGTAAACCTTGCTATTTTCGACATTTTCAGTTAACTGAACAATGTCTTTTCACCTCCTTTTTATGTCAGATTTCTGTTCTCAAATCTGCTCAGCTTACATAAAATGAAGTTTTATGTAAAAGCACAGAGCTCTACTACTGAACTTAATTCAAGCGTCAGCTGATGGAACTGAGAAGATGGCCTCTATTTTGGTTATTTCAAAAATTTGAGCGGGAAAATTTTTTCCCCTTGGAACTTGTGGAACAATTTACTCTCTAGTTCGATTCAAGTCTCACCAATTCAACTAACGACTTGTTAGTTGGTGTCTTTCAAAATGCACGATTCAAGAATCGATCGCAAATTTGCGAAGCGATCACCATTCCACTTTATTGAGTAACTTGACTTGAAAAGTTGAATGTTGACATTTTTGTTATGTTGTGAATGTCGAGATTAGATAGTACAGCTACAGTGTCATTTAGAAGTCATTTTTAGTTTCTACCGTTTCTACAGACTACAGTATGGCTAATCCGAATTTGACTATCATACCGAAAGTTGCAAAATTAGGCAAGAATATCATCGCTATATTGGGATGTAATCCTGGTCCAATGACTTTGAGAGGAACCAATACCTACATCATTGGATCCGGAAAGAGGTAGGTTAAAACATTGATGTACGGTGTATCGTCACCAATCCAAAATACAATCTGTTTCCTTGTAGACGAATTTTACTAGATACCGGCGATGGTGAGCAACCAGACTATTTCCTCAACTTGAAGAAGTCTTTGAATTTTGACAAGATCACTATTCAAGATGTTATTTTGAGCCATTGGCATCCTGATCATGTTGGGGGCACAAAAGAGGTTCTGAAGAGTGCAGAGGTAAGGTAAACTACACGTTTGTTAACTTGTAAACTAAAAAGTTACAATTTCTTAAAAGAAATCCTGTGGTGTTCACAAATATCCAAGAAGTGACGGAGAAGAACCATACGCTCCTTTTACTCCAATTAAAGGTATTCATAAACATATTTTTAAAGATAAAAATAACTGCCTAATCAGGAACTTGCTTCTAAAAAGACGGTCAAGTATTTGAGACGGACGGAGCAACTTTAAAGGCTATTCATACTCCGGGACACACTACAGACAGCATCGTTTTGCATTTACTGGTAATGCTTTTTTTTCTCTGTGTTTTATTATCCATTTTCGGCTGGCAATCACGAAAAGTTGTTGTTTTCAGGAAGAAAATGCAATTTTCAGTGGCGACACTATTCTTGGCGAAGGTACAACTGTCTTTGAGGATTATGTAGACTACATGCAATCGTTGCAAATAATCTTGGAAATGAAACCAAAAGTGATCTATCCAGGCCATGGTCCAGTTATCAGGGTAACTTTTTTGATGTTTTTGCACCTTTTGAAAAATGTGCGGAACGAAAACGTAAAATACCCTTACTTGCTTACTTAGGATCCAATTGAAAAAATCGAATTCTATATCAAGCATCGAAATCAAAGAGAGGAACAAATCCTAGAAGTTCTGAATTCTAACCGCAATCAAACATTTACGCCTATGGACGTCGTCAAAATCATCTATAAAGTAAGTACTTATATCAGGCTTCAAAAGGTACCTAACTATTTAATCGAAATCATTTTGAAACATGTAGGAAACTCCTGAAAACTTGCACGCAGCAGCTGCAAAAAACGTGCAACATCACATCCACAAACTGATCAAAGAAGGAACAATCACCGGTGATATTCAAAGTTTCCGAATGATTTGAAACCCTTGAAAGTCAACGTCATCAACGTTTATTCTCCTGTCATCCTCATATTTTGCATTGTTGCCAGTACCCTTGGTGAAGAAGCCAAGTACCCGACATTCAGTTCTATCATTTTAGGGATTCCTTTGAAGCGATACATTGAAATGTTTTGACATGTAACAATTTCATACCTATCAATATCATTTTCAAAAATCTGGTCAATCATTTTAGTCGTTTCTATGCAAACTTTGGGATTTTCGTCACAAAAATCATTCCACGAAGACCTGACATTGACATCATTTTTGTGTTGCAAAATCCAATGAATTCCACTTTTAAGAATGGTTTTGCTTCCACATTTGGAGGCTGCACTTAGAGTTTTGGTAATGTCGAGTGAGTGTAGGGTTTCGGCCAAGAAGCGTTCGCAAAGCAAGAAAAGCTTTTTAGCGTTGTATTGGTGAGCTATGAGCATTAGATTCTCGTCAATTTCTTCGATGGCAATACAGTCATAGTAGAAGAACCGCAGTAAGGATTCCACAACTACAGGACTGTAGCCAGAAATAGCAACAGACCCGCTTCCGTTTAATACTGAAATGGAAGAGAACCTTTTTAAAGTAGTTAACAAACTATGTAAACGAAAATCTTTTTACTACCTTTGAGAAGATCACAATGCATGTCTAAAATGAAGCGATGCACGTAAAAAATCTTCTCTTGACAATGAATTTTCAAATCGCTACTGCTGCTGCATTCTCCAGAATGAAAACTGCGTCTCAGGTGGGCGCAGACAGATTCTGTAGTCTCCTCTTCAGCACTGAATTGAATGACGAGGGAGGTTTGAAAAGTTTTATCACTTAAGTTGTGATCCTTTTTGAAAGAAAAGTAATGACAGCCAAGAAATGATTTTAACAAGCAATTCTTTTCAAAAATGACTTTTCCAGCTCCGTCATCTAATGTGACCATGAATGCAATTTGACAATGTAAGGGTACCTCGTTGAAGCTTACAAAACCACATTCAAATTTCTGTTCGTGTTTCACCTCAAAAGCATAGATGGCAAACTTGTACAGGATTTGATGTGGGTCCAAGATTCCAAATTCCTGTAGGATACACACAATTACTACGCTACTTTGACCACTTTGACTGAATAGATTTGAAAGCAACAAAGTAAGTCGACGTTAGTTTTAAAAATAAGAAAAAAATACCTTTTGGAAAAGCTTGATTCGACTCTCTTGAGGATTTTGCGAGGTTGTAATTGGCAAATTCTTCCATACCAATTTGCCATTGGCAATGGCTCTTTTACCACAAACTAACATTATTCGACTGTTGCGGGCTCCGCTGCTCCTCTACAGCAGCATGGCTCCTCCGCACTCTGCAGACTTTTACAAAGAAGAACTGTGTCATGGTCGAAATGCATTTAAAAATCCTCCTTTCGTGTCATTTTCTCTTAACGCAAACCTCAAATACCGTTGGAAAAAAAGCCAATAATGAAGTGACATTGAAGCCATTATTTGGAATAATTTGAATTGTTTGATCATGAATTTATTCTGCATTAGACTACATGGATTACACATTTATTTAGGCGGTAGCAGCCTTCCTACAAAGGGGTACCGCAGAGCTCCATGCCCCGCTATTTAAGCATTCCAGTTTGGATGCACCCGATAAGTCCAAGCCGGGTGCACATTCGTAATTGACTATAAAACCAATAGGATAGTAGAATTTGACTGGAGATAGCATTTTGCCCCCGATAAGGCTACCCGGGTAGACGCAAGCTCGTTGGCATTTGGGCGTTTGTCTCGGGGTCCACTGCCCAACGTTCTGACCGTTGCGAGTGGTTTCGCTACAAGTCATAATGGGTCGACCTGTCATCATGAAGCCGGGATTGCAGTGGAATTTCACAATGCGTCCAACCTTCAGAGGGCCTTCATATTTGATCATGCCATTTTCAGGAGCAGGTGGTCTGTTGACAAATAGCAATCATATTGTCAAATTGCATGTGGTAGCAAATCCAAAGACGGAAAAAATGTAGTAAAGTGGTTGTGTATTGTATTTGTAAGTATTTGGTATCGAAGAAGGATACGTACTCGGAGCAAATAATGGGGTGGCACTGGGGCAACTGATCCTTTTGGTAATTGATGTCCAGCAAAGCAACGGACCATTCCCCGTTCCTCTGGCATTTAGCTTTTTTAGTGCCTACCAAGGTGTGGCCTCGTTGACAGGAAAAAAAGGCATGTCCTCCCGCTCCAAATGAGTGGACTTGAACTTTCAAATGGGGTCTCAAACTGGTGGCCCAAAGAGTTATATTTTCTGGACACACGATGTCTTGGCAGGCTGGAATAGGATGATCCCAAATACCACTGGGGAGACATTTGACTTTGGGAGCGCCAATAAGGCTATTGCCATTGGTACATTCAAAAGTGACCTCGGCACTGAGACCAACAGCCTCTAGGGAACTGGCCTTCAACCCTTCGGTGGCCTCAATATTGGGGCATTTCACCTAATAGTATCGACAAATTAGGAAAGTAGTGTTCTTATTGGAGAAAAAAGAAGAATATAACAAAAAGAAGAAAGAACAACGCAACAAATCCCTGTCCCCATGTACAATATAGTAGTGTGATTAATAAAGGAGCTACATACTAAATCCACTTTGTCTGCTGAGGCATCACATCGCGATTAATCAAGAGACCCACGTTGTCAAAAACTTACTTCTTTTACTACGATGTTGATGGTATGCTCTTGCTCAAAGGGCGTGGCACAGGTGTAGACTCCAGTGTCATTGACTCGGGCATGATAGATGGATAGGCGGTATTCCAAGGAAGAATCCCTGCCAGGAGCACTTGTCCAGCTCTAATGAAAAGTAGAGACAAAAAAGAAAGAAGAAGCAATGGTCATATCAGGTCGAAACAAAAAGGAGAAAAGTCAAAATGCATTAGTTCAAATCCTCCCAGCAGCAGCAAGAAAGTTTACGATAAAAAAGTTTATTTTTTGTTTCTCGCTAGAACATTTGGCTGGCGGCGGCTCATTTTTCGTTGGTTAAGACGAAAAGCCTACTACCTTTTTCCCCTCCATCCTCCCTCCCTCTTACTGTACCAAAAGGATATACTATTGGATTATCGACATAAAGGCCACACAAGAATGAACAACAAAAAATTCTAACCGCATCTGGTATGGCAGCAGCGTTGGCTGATACGCACTAACTTTTAGTTGCGTCGGTGGTATATATATCACTGTGTATCCAATGCTCAATGTGGAACGAATACAGATTTTTTTTCCTTACCTGAGGATAAGTTCGTCCGCTGTAGTTATCAATAAACCAAGTAGGATTTCCGTATTTCCGTTTGAATAAGCACTCCATGTGCAAGGTGGTACCTGGTGCAACGACCAGCTCACCGACATTAGATTGGGCAATAGCCCCATTTTCAAAGCGAAAGAGAATGGTGGGTGGTTCCTCAGTTGAATAGTCATGGTGTTGGCTTAGGCCAACACAAACAGCCTCTTCTCCGTCCCAGGAGCCTCCTACACAACGGCGTCGCGATGAACCTTCCAAACGATACTTGCCTAGAATGCAATTTTTATGTATCCAAAGAAAGTGGTGAGACATTTGGGACTCATTTTCTTCCTAAGTGAAAAGTGAAAGGCAAAAAAAATGTACACTTGGGGCCTTGCTTAATAGACCTTCATCCATCTCCATAAAGGATTCTCCTACTATGCCGCCGACCTACATGCACTAAACTTGATTAAAAAAGAATAGATGACTACTCACCAATGTCTACACATCTGAAAAGGAGTTCAGCTCCGGGCTCGTATATGACCTCCTCCGATCCAGTCTTGACCTCTGAAAGGTCATAAAAGGTGGCCAAGTGGCTGTCTGGTAGGGGTCCACTGAAAGGACATGACCCATTGAAAGTAGGCCTTGAAACTTCGCTGCCATTTTTATCGCAACCCAGCGAAAATCCCATCCATCTTCCGTTGTGGCAGATGATTTTCCATGATCTTTGCTTTGCCTTGATACAATCAAACCGTACTTCAGTTCCGTGAGGTAAACTGGATTGCTCCTCATTAAGGAGGGGTTGCTTAGAGTTGCCTTTGTAAATCAATGTTCCTTCCATATGTTGTGGTCTTTGACAAGCAACTTCAGAGTCTTCATTGGGACTGGGAGTAGCCAAATTGTCGTTGATGATAAGGGTATTGGACAATCTTTCCTCTTCAGGTTTCAAGTCTAATTGAGCTGAGTCTAGGTCCAAGTCCCCGTTGAAGACGACATGTGAGCTAGCAGAGACTTCTAGATTTCCCAGCCAATCACTGGCAGCACCATGTCCTAAGACACCACAGTGTGGATTAGCCGGGATCAGGTGTCCTAACTTGCATTGCAGAGGGGGACTGTTAGGATCCCGCAGATCTCCTGGACACTCGAAATCAATCAAAGCGTCATGAGGTATGACTTGCCCAGCTTGATAGTCGGCCCCTTTCTTGATGCCCCTGTATCGACCCCCCGACGTGCCTGAGATCTTGGGCAAGGTGCAAGGATTTCCTACACACTTGGGCATACCAAAGACCGAACTGGAGCCGCCAGACCAGTCCCCGAACCAACAGCGTAGTCTAGAGGGTCCGCTCAAAAAGTAGCCTGCATGACAAACTACGTCAACATCTTCCCCGTGATTGACTTGAGAGTCGTGTGAAAGGCTTTGTCCCCCTAAGGTAAAGTGACCCCCACCGCCTGCCACTTCCGGCAAGGTGGGCAGAGTGCAGCCTATGGGTACACATTGGGGTAGTCCTGGTCGCCATTCTCCTCGTTTGCATCTTATTTTCCTCTTGGCCAGGTTGAGCTTGAAGCCTGCACCGCATGAGACCTTCAAAACGGATCCCTTGGCATGTGAGGCGCTGTCTCCATTCACATCTCTGCCAGCTTTGATGACCTCAATATCAAGATTCTCATCGGTTAAGGGTTGGCAATCCCTGTCTGCATCACGATTCGCACGTCGGTGACGTTGCGAATCAAGAGTAGCTTCTTCTACTTCGGCTGCTTGCCAGACTCTTGCTCCTCCTGATGGCGAAATATAAAGTCTATGTACTATACAACATACATCAGTAGTGTAATTCATGCATAATAATAAGACAGCAATCACAAAATCACAACTATACACACATGTAAATATGGCACTGAAGAAAAGACTTTTATTTCATAATGAACATAACGAGAGTAAGGCTAGTAAGGCTGCATGGCTGCTTGAAGGATGATGCAAGGCTGCTGGTGAAACCAAGGCTTTGTACAACAACACTCATGTAAGGAAAGTTAGGCAAGTTGCTTAGCATGCATTTTTGATTGCAAATCATTTTTCGATGCATGACATCAAAGCTTTGAGTTGGGCATAGTAGTAGCAACTTTTTGATTACCATAAAAGTTGGAGGAGCCGCCGCCGCTGCTGCTGCTGCTTCTTTGTCTTCTTCGAAGAGATCGTTTGGCTCGTTTAGGAATGCGAATGACTTTCTCAGCTACCGAACGCTTAGAAAGCCAAGCCATCTTAGGATGGTATTCGACTTCACATCGAGGAAGAGTTTCGGGGGACCATCTGAAATTAAAAGAGAAAATGATCCTGATCCTGATAAGCAGAAATACAGCAGATTTGAACTCACTTGCCATCGATGCATGTAGCACCTGGAGGTCCATCAACCTAGTTTAGAAAATAGGATAAAAATTTCGCTTATTTTTAACTTCTTTTAATGCATACCAGTTTTGAGCCACGTCCACACTCAAACATGATTTGCCGGCTGCAAAGAAAAGATATGATTGGTACTAGAACCATCTTTTGGTAAATCCTTTTGTTTCTTTGCTTACTTATTTTTAACTTTCTTAACATATGGCCTGTAATCGTAAAGTCCCATGTTTCCCACCAACAATACTTTTCCTCCTACGATGTATCCGGGAAAAGGGCAATAAACCAGTTGGCAAATGGGTGTTTCTCCCGTCCAATTTCCAAAGTCGCATTTGGTGGTATTTTCTCCCTTGAGAATAAAACCGTCTTTGCATTGGTACAAGCCTGTGCCACCGTGTCGAGTATTTGGCACCTATAATTGTACCTTCATGAAGATGATGATGGCAGATCAAGATAGACACATCATAGTACTGCTGCCAACTACCAGTAATTGGATGTGTACTACGCTTGATTGACACGCATCGAGAAAAAAATGACATTTACTTACCACAACCATTCCATTATTGGGCGGGGCTAAAATATTTGATTTAAATATACTTTTTTTAAAAGTCAATGAAAGTATTACTTACCTGGCAAGGTTTTGCAGCGGGCTGAGAGAAATAAAAAAGTAACCTCAATTATCCGTGATTTTTGTAAGAATGGAACTTTTGATTAAAAGTACTACTATACCAGGTTCACATTTGGGCATCCGGTCAAAGGTTCCGTTGTTGCAAGTGATTTGTGTCACATTGCCTTCCAGTTCAAAGTTCCGCGTGCACTGGATACTGATGTTTTCGCCATGCATCACCGAGTTGCGATAACTAGAATGGTTGGCGACGCGTCCCATAGGAACATCGGGAACGATACAAGGTGACAAACATTTGGGCAAGGGATGAGACCATGTGCCATCATCCTGGAAGGAAAGAAAGTTGGTCAGCATCTCTTGCGCTTGGATAGAACTAAGGAAAATTACTTGACATGTGGTGCTCAGACTTTCTCCTTCAAACTTCATGCCATCGACACACTTGAAGTTGACGACGTCACCCAAATTCATCCTGGCGCCTTCCAACCACCCGTTCGGCAACCTGCCAGGAGAGCCACAATTGATTTCCTTGCATTTCGGTTCCACTCCACTCCATTGTTTGTCTTCGCCGCAAGTTCGAGTGGCATCCCCCACCTGCTTGCAAGCACAAATGAGTACTTACACACTTGAGCAGAAAACAAATCCTTAGTCTTACCGCCATGAACCCATATTTGCAAGTGTAAGTCACTACGGACTTATAGGCCAAAGCAGTGTAGTGAGCTTTGCCATTAGACGGCGATTCTGGTAGTCCGCATTGTACCGGGACGCAGGTGGGCAGCTCGGATGGTGTCCAAGTCCCATCACTCTGGCAGTATCGCGTATCCTTGCCCACCAATTCAAAGCCAGGAACACAATCATATTTTATCTGCAAGAGTAAAGTAAGTGAAACTTGAGAAAAAGAAACCTACTACCAAGGTTTAAAGACCACCAAACAGTGATGCTCCTGCTGCTGGCTTAGATCCCCAACTTTTTACGAGGTATCAATCAATTAGGGTGTGCAGCAGCCAAGTCAAACAGCATGAGAAGAAAGTTGAACCTTTTCTTCTTTTTCTTCCGACTCCATCTATCTACCTCCTATGGCAATTCGCCTACTGATGCTGCCTGGTCAAAATGTTTGAGCACCTACTGCTACAAAATGCCAATGAGCATATAAACTGGAATAGGAGTTAGGACTTAGAGATCCTGAGCATGAGGAAGAGTGCCATTGCCTAGTTGCAATGAAAGAAAGGAGCATGAGGGACATTCCAGCACGTTTTATATGAAAGGGGGGCGTTGAATGAGAGCAATGGCTATAAAGGTACAATTGAAGGGCGGCCACAACAAGAAGAAGAAGAAGAAAAACCCAGCCTCCTTCTATTTCTTCTCTCATTTTGTTTACTTAGCGGTCTTTCTCTTCCAATTTATGAAAGTCAACAAGAACAAGTGTTTCTCAAACCCCAAAGCGTTCTTTTATCATTGCAATGCATTGTAGAGTTACTTTTTTTTTTCTTTGTTTCGCAATTTACAAGAGAAAAAAGAAGAGATTGAAGTTTTGGAAAGAAAGTGTTTCTCGTCCAAAGTCCAATTAGAAAGTTCCTTTTTGTCATTCATGATCAGTCCCAAGGGGGAACAAAAGACAGAAACGAAGACACAAAAGGAAACAGACATAGAAAGCCGAAGAAGGATCTTTCCATTATGAATGCCTACTGCTTGGTCCCAGCAGCCTCTAGGCTCTAGTACATCTTGTTAAAGGAAGTTAAAATAATAGAAGACATGGCAAGAAATTGCACAAGTGTTCTTGTGGTCTGACTTGCACACTTTTAGTAAAAGATGGCCTAAAAGTTCTTAGTTTGCCTTAGGTTCAGCAAGATGAAAGTTGTTTTGCAAATTGCTTTGATTTGTGCCCTGATTTTCTTGAGTTCGTCTCTCAAATGCCAGGTTTGTGAGGGAGGTGCCTCGCCTGGTGTTTGTCAGGACCCTGATGACAAGGGTGTCTCCAAAGAATGCCAATCTTGGGAAACGGCTTGTTTCTTTACCAAAACTGGTACGACAACCTACCGGCGCCGCTCTACATTTGTACCTAGATCTAAGCAGGATCGTCCTCCCCAAAAATCTGAGAAGGGGGCCGTACGCTGTGGTCGACAAGCGAGCATTTTTAAGACAGTAGACAGAATCCTGATACTTTTTAGACCCTAGGATGGAGGATTTACTTCAGCGTACCTTTTACCTTCTTTTTTAAGACCTTTACTATTGCGTACCTTTTACCTTCTTTTTTAGACCCTAGTATGGAGGATTTACAGAAGGGGGGTGATTTCTACAAAAGTAGAGAGTGGTCTCCTCGCTCGCTTCGCTCGCTCGTCGACCTCAATCATCATCGTTTTAATTTCAGTTGTCAATGGAGGTGGCGCAACTGCCTACAGGAATTGTTATATGGCTAACAGCGATTACTGCCAATCATACGCGTACAGCGGGGTGAGTATGAAATACTTTATAAGAGAGAGAGAGAGACCATTAATGGATATATCACCTTCCTTTAGGCGGAAGGTGTTGCTTGTTACTGTACCAGCGATAATTGCAATACCAGCGAGAATTGTGACTGTTGATGGAGTCAATGTGTGGCAGGCGAAAGGAAAAATAAATATCATCCATTTGCGCTTTGATTACCTGACATCTGTAAGTGGTACAGTCGCCCGTTCTTTTTCCATTGAGTATTTCTTCAGGTGGCCCACAATCAATAGGATGACAAGTGAGGTCGGGTCCAAACCATCTGGCCGTACCATTATAGAAGAAACATTGGGCCACTTGAAAACCTTTACGTTTGTAGCCCGGGTCACATTGGTAGGACAGTTCAGTATCCAAGTCGTAAAACATCTAAAGATAATTTGAAAGTTACTATTTTATGTAGTTTCAATCGCTCGCTAACCTGTTCAGAAGATCCATTGTGTTTGGCATGCGGTATGACAGTAGGCGTACCACAGTAGTATCTTGATTGAGAACTGCTGGTACCTTGCTTGCATGAGGGTTGCGTCCCAGACCATTTGCCATTAGAATTACAAATCACTTGCTCCAGGCCTACGATTTGGTAACCGTCATCACAAGTGTAGACTGCGCGGTCATTGAAATGCCTGCCTGTCAAATGCACCTGCCAAGTGGAAGCCAAAATGGAGGAGGAATTACAACTATCATCGGCTGCTGCTTTCAGAAATTAAGTACCTGGCCATGGGGAGGATCTGGGAGTTCAGGACATTCTTTTTCTGGCCTGATGCAAGAGAGTCCGCAGGCACCGTCGCACAAGCAGAGTTTGCGGTCGTTGAGACAGTCGCTGTCACTGGCACATTTTCGCGGGCAGGTTCGTTTTTGGCCGTTGATCCCATCCTGCACCGTATCCGTTTGACGAGGTGGGCATTCATCAGGTTTAGCAAAGTTCCCTAGCGTTGACCTCAGACTTCGAATGAAATCCGCATCATCTACAAAATACAGTATGAAATGTGTAGTAGTATTCCTGTTTCCTTGCTCGCTCGTCATGGTTGCCAGCTCCTCCTCTGATGACGGATCGCGTGCTCTTTGGTTGTAAAGAAATCCATTATTGAAAAGAAAGAAGGGGTTTACCTTCGTCTTCTTCTTGGCTCCTGAATTGCATGGTGTGTCTATTATTGTGCAGAAGGAACCTTTGAATTCTTCTGACCTTTCGGCCTTCAAAGCCTTCATTATGGTTATGATGCAGGCTGCCTGAGGAGAACCCAAAACAAAATCCAAGCAAAACAAGCAGCACAGAAAGCCACCTCCACCTCCGCAAACTCGCCTTCATTTTCTACTTTGCGTGACACAAAGCCGTTAACGACCTCTAAAAAAAACAGAGAGAATAAAAAGTAGAAAGAAGTGGAGTACATAGTAGATCCCTTACATAATTGCAAAAAAGAGATTACTGCCTAGTACAGTACAAGTACAGTAGGCTCCCGATTTAGTCAAGCAACTACTCTGCTGATATGTTATGTAATTTAGTGGAAGTTTTATCTGATGACCAAAAACTTCAACTAAATCGGGAATGTACTGTACATTTAGAGGAAACCTAGCACGAATGGAATGAGGTCAGTAAGATTTACACCTGCTTCACATCTGCTAATTTATGCAGCAGACTACGCGTTAAAATGAAGCTGAAATACATCGAATACATTTTCCTAATGAAGTAGTATTTAGTAGTAGTAACTTACTCACTGGTGAGTCCTTCTCACTGATGATCCGCGCGCTGAGAGGTTCTTGGCACAACTGTTGTTGGCCTTTTTCTCCACATCTTTGCTTGGATATAAAAGTAAGCGAAAGCGCGGTATTAATGGAAGAGAAGCAGTCAGTAAAGAAGAAGGGAAAAACCAGGGCGGAGGCCGGAGGGAGGTAGGAGTCGACAAGGCGGCGGTGCTACTGGTAAAATAGGGATTGCTTTTCAATGTCATTAGACATCTTGCGCGCGTTTCCTATGTATTTTCTTCTGCTAGATGGCGGATCTACAGTCAATAAATCACAGATTCTGCTTTGAAGTCTTTGAAGTTGAAAAAGAATCATGTTGAATGCTGAATTGGAAGGATTCTTTTTGGCTATTGCCCTCCTTTTGCAGCCTTTGGCAAAGGCTGATGACATTACTAGTAATATTTTTTTCTTCTTCTCATAAGATGTAATGCTGCTTTACATTGCTTACTAATCAGGGAATTGGGACTTTGTGGTGGCTGTCAAGTACATGAGAGAGGGATTTGCTTATGAGCACGTATGTATTTTCCTTTTTTTATTATTAAATACTGGATAATTAATTATCATTTAAAGGTCTGCCTGGGTGCTCTGGTAAATGAGAAACAAGTGGTGACAGCAGGTCATTGCTTCGCCGATCGAACACTGTATCTGGAGAAGGCAAGACTTTTCCCCGACAGATTTGGTGTCATACCTCTCAATCTCAACATTGATGTTGACCTCTTTAAATATCCTAAAGATTTTCAACTTTTTACGGTGGACCACATCAACATTCATCCGGATTTCGAGTACACAGCACAAGTTCCATTTGAAATCAAAAACGATGTGGCTATCGTCACTTTGAAGAACTCTATTCCTAGGCCATCGGCTTATCTGGATCTAAAAATCAAACCTTGGTCTTGTACATATTTTTTTTTCATTACTATTTCACGTGGATCATCTTGTTGATGTACATTTTCATTTCTTTCAGCACCTGACAAATGCTGGACAGTGGTGTGGGAAGTTAATGACGTTGATGCCGATGACACAAAATATTTTTTGAGAGAATTTGCCTTAGACGAAGTCGAAAATCAGGCCTGTCAAGCCCGTTACGCAAACATGGCCAAATTTGATCAGAGATTTGTCTGCGCCAGCAACCTATTCAATAATCAATTTGCCGTAATTTCCACGTTTGACAAGGAGCCCCAAACCCAAAGCTAATCACTCCTTTCTTAAATCAAGGTTGAAACCGGTGCGCCAATGATTTGCCAACACTCGAATACCGGTGCAGGTGCCAAAGGACATTATATAGCTGGGGTCATTTCCTTCGTCGTCAGTGATAGAATGGATTTGCCCATGGGGTTTACTGGACTATCACATTACACACCTTGGCTAAAGAAGCACTTCAACGAGGTATTGAACCTTTCCCAAATTATTTCCGACAAAGGGTAACGCATTTCTTTTCTCAGGACTTTGCCAGAAGAAGTAGTAGTATTAAGTTACAATCTCTCTGCATTTGTGACTTAATGTTGGTCGCCACCGCCCTTATTTACCATTTCTTGATTGCACCTAAATAGAAAGTTTCTAGGAGCAACACCACCTAGCTCCCTTCCTACTAATGCCACTTTCAGCTTTCAAGTATGAAAATAGAAAGTCTAATCTTCAAGGAAAAGGTTTGAGGTGAGATTGTTACATAGAATCAACTCTCTTGGGAGGGTCTTGTATTTTCCCCGAGCTGTTAAAAAAGGGATTGATTGACAGAATCACTCGCGAGCAAACACCCAAGTAGGCGAAGGCGAAGAAGGGAGAATAGAACATGAGGGCGGAACACGGTAAATGTAAAAGTAAGTAGCACGTGAGCAGCAGAGGATCAATAATTTTTAAGCTTTGGCAGAACACTTTGGGAAAAAGTAAAGTGATCCTTCAACAATGCACATTGTTTGAAAATTACTCAAAATGTCGCATTTGAACTTTTTAATTTTGGCATTTTCCACCAATTTTTGATCAAAATGTAAACGTAGCTCGCTTTGCTCGCAATGTTGAATGAGACTTTTTCTGTGATTTTCAAACACCGTGACAATGTATAAATAGGTTTCGTTGTCCAATCAGTTTGGTACGACACCTTTTTACTGATTGACGCCCTGTGCATCATGATCAACGCGTCTGGCTCTGGATAAATTCCATTCCAAAGAAGTTGTCGCAAATTGGCACCACATTCTTCCTTGTATACTATTTCATCGATTCTTTCGAATTCGCAATTGGTCTGTCACTATCTAAGTATTGCAGCTGTAACAAAAAGATCGCTCCTCTTGAACAATCGACTGGTATTTGCATACTTCCACCGAGAGTTTTGTTGTCCCTTAAAAAAAGAAGGGAAAATAAGTTTCTTTCCTTTGTAACTCAATTGCCGATATTAGAAAACTTTTTCATGGAACTGTCCATGCACTAGTACTTTTCTAGGCTGGTACAAAAAAAGTGAAAGCTATTTGGGAAATCTGTAACGGTGACTGCACTTGAATTAGGGAACTTTTTGGGTAAGACGACAATGGCCAATGATCATCTTTACTTACTTAGGGAGACAATTAACCCAAAATTTAACTTTTAGAGTTAGATTTGACACAATTGGACCGAAGAAAACTCCTTAGAAATAATTTTATGGACAGAAGGACAATGTCTGTGCTCCAGGAAAAAAAGTAGGAATTTGGCTTACGTTTCAGTGAGTCTCGCTGAAACTGCGACAAAGTTTTGTGTCTTTGGTCCCACCACTACGGCCACTCCTTTTGTTCTTCTTCCAACTGCGGGAAATGCACTTAGATTGTGGATGTAGATCTAAGAAGGAAAAGTAATAAGGGACACGCACATTACCCCCAAATACTAATTGGACTGTCTGCTGCCTCTTCATTACATACGTCACTCCTCATTTCAACACCTTCTTCATCACTAATTGCTTTCCTACACGACGAGACGCGTAGTTTCCCCCGGTCCGGGAGCAACCATTGTTCCAAATGATAAATTGTACTTCAATGAAGAAAAACATTTTTCCAAAAGTCATGATCCAGTTGAGAAGGTCAAAAACTAACTGCAGACTTTCCTTGTGTTGGCCACAATTGAAAGTGCAGCAAAATCCATCACCTGTCGAAACAACTTTAAAGATGTCATTCTTTGATGTAATCTTGACACATTGGATTTGATGGTGGTCAAGTACTTCACAATGGTGACGTAAGGATTCAAACTGTTTTTTAATGCAGAAAAATTTAACTTTTTTATTGACTTTTTTTTCAACCAGAATATAATTTAGATGACTTTATTGCTTCTTTACTTTTTAGTCATAGAAGTTTTAATACTCCAAACTCTCTTCTTCTTCAGCGTTATCGTCGTTTGCATCATTATTGCCATCCTCCTCTGCTTCGGCTAAGTCATCAACATCTGACTCTTCTTCTTCCTGATCAGTTGCTTCGGTCACATCCTCCTCTTCGATCATTATTTGACTGGATAGTTCTTTGCCTTGTATATCACGCTGCTTCAAATTTCCAAGCCAAAATGCATTGACGGCATTGTTCAAGGCCAGCATTTGCTTGACGCGGAAAACGAAGCTTTCTAAGGCTTTTTTTAGCATAGGCACATTGTTTGATAAGGCCACATCTTTTTTGATCTTGGAATGGCTGCATACATACTGCATTTGTCTAGAACTGATTTGCATACATTTAAGGAGAGCCACACAGTCCTCGTGTCTTTCACTAAACAGTTTGTCCATTAAGGGCATACAATGCTTCAAAAAATGCTCGAGGAAAGCACGATAACCTTTCATTAATGGACCTGAAATAAAAAAAAAAAAATTGTAAATACTATTACATTAGAAGAATGTTCGACTTACCTAAAATCGTGCGTGGACTGGACCAATTTTTAATCAACTCCGTTAAAACATTGAGTGACTTTGCCGATTGAGACCAAAGCTTCAATTGTTTCTTGTGATTCTTCGTTGGTCCATACGTGACCTTCTTCTTAATCGATGTGACCAAAAAATTAAGCAGAACTCTATGGGAAACCAACAAAATAATTAGGATACATTTGCTAAAAACTGGAATAATACTACGTACTTGTAATACACTCCAAAAGTGTGCTTGTTTACTGTGTTGAACTTGTCATCTTCATCATCTCCGCCGCCATTGAATTCATCAGCGTCTTCGGCTAACTTGGTCAACCCATTGACTGCGTAGTCGTCGATGATATCGAAAACTTTGTCGTGCGAAGTATTCAAATAAATGACCAATAATACTTCGATGTTGGCATTGAATTTGGCTCCCTTTTCCGGCAATTTTCCATCCATCCCAATCCAATTTCGCGAAAGGTACTCAAGACTTGTGTCGTGAAGAACTTGGCCACCAGCGTCACCTAACTGGTCGATTACTTCTATCAGCTTGATATGCGCATTGGCACATCCCATGTTCAACATGATGTCTGTGAACTTGCTCAAGTAGTTAAGCGCATGGTCGGTCAAATCCTTGATGTTATCCTTGTTATTGGTATTTAAACGATTTGCAATGGCTCCCAACGCTTTTTTCATCAAAGGAACTTGGTCATAGAGACCGTTCCATGACAAAATAGATCTTAACGTCTCAAAGGCATTTTCAAGACAATCCACAAAGACGGGAAAAGTTTCTGGATTGAATAGACATGCAGCATCTCTAATACCATCGTTCATCTCAATCAGATTTTTAAAGTATTCCAAAATAACTTCCATGCCAGCCAAAATATTATCCATGACGGGCACCACATTTTCCATAACTTTTAATGGGCCAAGATGATCTAAATTGGAGAATCCCACACTGGGCTTGGATTTACTGCCTAAAAATGTATTCTTCTTGTTTTTACTGGCCACCAGGATGTGACTTAATTTGGAATTGAGGTCTCTCAACAGCATTAGAAATTCTTTAGGTCGCAACTGGGGATCAGCTAGTTCCTCGTCGTCAGCTTTGTCCGGAGTAATCACCAATAATTTGTAGGTAAGAACGTTGAAAACGCACATGTCCCACTCTCTGAAGAACGGCTTGTAATGATCTAAATCAACCTTGTTGTTGTCTGGGCAAATTGGATCATCTACTGCTGATGTTTGATCAAGAGTTTTGGATAAACTTTGAGGCTGGGAATCCAAATTCGTAATGTCTTGTCCAGCTTTTCTCTTCGTACCTTTCTTCTTTCCCACTTTGCCATTCTTTTTTGCTTTGCCACCAAGGCCGCCAGCCATCTTATGCTTGCTTTCTGGTACATGCCAAGTACTGTTGTCTTCCAGGTGTAGCATAGCTGGAGGATGATAAGACACATTTTGGGCCAGTACTTTTCTTAGCAAATCTTGCATCTCTAGAATGTGCTTTAATCTATTGAGCACGGCCGTTTGAAATTCTTGCTCATTTGAGCTGGCAAAGCTGTTTATAAACTCACGGAAGAGGTTGATTGCATAGAAAAGACAGTCACAAATAGCGTTTAATTCTTCTTTGGAATAAGACTCCAATTTCAGGTAAAGATCTGGAATTGGCATCCATATGGGGGAGAGTAAAAGGGCGTCCAGATCTGCTAATTCATTTGTGCTTTGCATGGATTTAAACATCAGTCTGAATTGCGGGATGAATCTGATAATTTTGATGGATGCTTTGCACACCATTTGCCCCATATCAACTGCAATATTGCTACCAGAAGTATTCAATTCATAAGCCAGCTTTAAAGGCAACAGAAAGTCTTCTTGGATCTTTCCATTATCATTAGTAACATCTGATACAAAGTCTTCTTGAAAGGAATCTGTAATATTGTCACATATCCATTTTTTGATCTGAGGATCAAGATCATCACTTTCAAAAATGCTTGACAACTCATCCTGCAACAATAAAAGTAAAATGAAAAATCATCATAGCAAAATTTATTCCCTTCTTACCATAAAGAGACCAGCCACTGATGGTACATTTCTGGTCGAAGCTTTAACCATGTCCAGCATATCAATGGCTTGATCAGTCAAGGACTTTCTTTGCCTTCCAGAGGAGGAGGAGGACATATTAGAATTGGGTTGCTCTTGGTCAAAATCCGTAAATATCTTTACAGCCGCTCGTCTTGTCATACTTTTAGCCACGGCTTTTAAGAAAATAAAATACTATGTAGTTACTAAAGAATTCTTTTTTAAAAAAATCTTACCAACGGCACTCAAAATTCCGATCTGCTTCAAATTCCTCTGTTTTCCGCTGGCTGTGATTTGTTTTCGAATGGCCATGTGCAGATCATTGCGGATACTATGTAGAGTTTTGGGGCTGTGGTAAGCAAGGATAGAAAGAATGTCCATGATTTTCCTAACTTGTGGCAATGTTAGCGTGGTCACATGATCAAGCATCGATGAAATGAAAACGGCAAATTGAGTCAAAACATTAGTCTGGTCTTTAGCCAAAATGTAAACTGTAGCAATGGCATTGTTTCGTGTTTGGACATTGGTGCCAATTTGAGTCATCAGGTCGACAACAATCTCTTGCTTGCAATATTGGTTCAAGTGAGAGAATGAGTGCAGATAAATACTCGTTGACCACCCTTGGAGTACTTTTTCATGGCTACACATAAGGGATTCAGCAATAGCTTGGACAGAACTGAAAATGGTCACAATGAATTTGGAATGGTTCTTGAAGCAGTGCTTGAGCAGTTCTTCAGTCAATTCTCCGGAACGAATCTTGTTTCGCACCAAAGCATCAATATTTTTCTGCTTGTTGGGCAAATCGCGTAAAAGTAGTAAAACCAAAACGTCTAATGTTTTCAGAGCATCGGCGTGAACAATGGCTTGAAACCATGCGTCTGCAATCTTGATTTCATAAATCGATACACGAATAATGTCCATTACCATGACATCAAAATCATCCCCATCTTGAACTTTTGTGGTGGGTCTTCGGGCTAACCTTTGAGAGGACATTTGTGATAACACATTTTTGCTCCGATCCAAATTCAGATTGGATCTCAAGTTTTCGATTTCTCCCAGTGCTTCCTTCGGCGTTATTGAAGTAGAGACAAATTTTACCATCACAGGCAAGTCTTCTTTGGGTGCCGAGTCTAAACTCTTGATAACCGCGTGTCTTAAATTCATTATGACTTCTGGTTTCAGCGTTAAAGTCCCAAAAGTGTCGAGGACTGCTGCTGTCAGGCGAGGGTTGTCATACTTCTCCTTCAATGCAGTTGCCACCTTTTCATGAAATTCATCAGGTATGATTTCTGGGCAACTAACTATGACCTCAATGAGGACATCATCAGAAGCTGCGTCTATGATTTCCATTAATTTTTCTGTCAGCTCTGTTCCATTTACCACAAAGTTAAGCCATCTAAGACTATTCAGAATCTTCCTATGTAAACCAGCCTTTGGATCATCTTTGCTAAAGTCTTCGTGTGACAAGATGGCAAATTTTTCAAGTAGAACTTTAGCCAAATTCTCTTGTAAGGGTTCAATGTTGAGAAAGATACGAATAAGGCTATCTGGATCTTGTCGTAAGTCTGGTGCACCTTGGACTGGTAACAATGCCTTCAAAACCATCAAATCGTCGTCAAGATATTTGACGAGTTCTTCTTCAAAAAGCCTTAATTGTGAAGAAGACTTCAAATTTTTTTCAAAGTTGTCTTTGAAAACTCCCTAAATGGAAGAGAAACAACGATTCAAATTTCCTTTTTCTTTAAAAATTGAATAAATTCAAACCTGTTCACAATTAAGTGCGTGAGGTTGTTCCAAATCATTGGTTGGGTCTAAGATCAAGCCCGCCTCAGCTAGTGCCTTTTGGAATGCGGGATTAATTCCTGGAATACTAGATTGTTGGCCTTGATGAATATTATCATCACTGGCCTTTGACTTCTTAGGATCCATTAAATCTTCACTTTCATCTTCATCACTGTCGAGAAGACTGCGATTTTGTTGACGCTTGGTTCGCATCATCTTTGACTTTGAACTGTTCGAAAAGTCTAATCCAGAATTCCCGAAGTCCGAACGCGAACGGCGAACCGTAATGTTCAAACTTACAAGTTACAAGTTCTGACTTGATTTGTTTGAAAAAAGGCGGGAAATTCAAACCTCTGCATTGGCCGAACTTTGGCGTTTTTGAAAAGATTCCAGCTCCAGCGTTACCAGAAAACAATAGAAGTCAGAAAATCGTGAAAATCCAAAAAAGAAAAAAAAAAATTACGATGACTGCCTTAGAAAATCGTTCAAGCTTAAGAAAGCTTGATTTTCCATTTTGTACAATAGAGGCGCTAAAAAGACTGCTAGCAACTTGTAAAACAGTTTCACATAAATTGCCCAGTCTTGATCCCAAGGAATACAAAACTGCACCAAACCCTGCAGCGTTTCTTACCTTATCACCCAAAGAAACGGAACTTGTACTGGATATCATTGACGAATTTGTCTTCTTCACCAAGTCTTCTTTATCAAAATCACGAAGGCTTTCTGCTGATGTTCAAGAACTTCACTTGTTGCAAATAATTATCGAATTCTACCAAGAACACTTGGCTGAGGCTCCAGAGTCTCTGACGCTGAATGATAGAACAGGACCATTACTGATGCTTACCAATTACTTGTTCTTAGATAAGAACTCCAAAAGTTTGAGCAATTTTACCATTTTGGCGCTTAGTCTGAAAAACGGTCCAGCGCTGCATTGCATTGGTCTTTGGCTTCAACAACATTTGGGTCATCCTTCGGCTTTGCAGTTAACAGAATCCGTGGTTGAGAATTATATTTCTCTTGTCGTTGATGCTCTAGATTCCCTAGAAAATGTGGTTGAAATTTCTCCTCTTTTTTCTCTCAATTTTATTACATCTCTCACTGACCTTTACAACAAATCTGGTAAGTTTTGTTTGTCTTTATTCTTATGAGAAGAAAATCTAAATCCTGAAATTTCTTTCCAGATAACTGGCCACCAATTCTAATTATTAAAATATGCTCTAAATGGATGGAATCAAGCAAAGCTTTGATGAAAATTTCTGGCACATCGATACTTCTAGGACTAGCACGCTGGACCATTTTACATCCATTGCTATCGAAGAATGACCATAGGGAAAACACGCTGTATGCTCAACTTCATTTGTCAGTATTGGAAACCATAGCTGAAATCGTTCCCAAGACTGTGACTATGACCAATAAGTCTTTAGTGATTCTTATCACTCGTGTTGAAGAGTTTGAGAAACAGTACAACTCATGCGATCTAGGCAGTGCTAAAGAACTAAGCTTTGATCGGCTTGGACAATTTTTACATTGTTGCACGGCAAGTGGATTCGTTCAAGGCAAACTTAGTGAAGTGTGCTCAAGCTTGAAGAAAATTTGTAACGGAAATAGGCTTTTAAAGATGTATTTAGACAAATATCAGTAAAATAACCGCATGTACATTTCTACTTTTCAGTTTAGCTTTAGAGCATAATGGCTAAATGTGAGGCACCATGGGTAGCATATAGGTCTTCAAGTCTCTTCAATTCTGCAGACACATGGTTGCGTTCTTGATACACTCCCAAGGCATGGTACAATCTGGCTTTCAAATAAAGGACATCCTTTGCTCTGTGGTGTGCTCTCAGCGATATAAAATCCTCAAATGCTTTATGTAAATGTTCAATAGCTTTAAGTGTCGTTGCACGTTGACCACCCTTGGAGGCCACTAGACATTTAGCTAACAAAACACGAGCGCGAGAACCTTCAAACAAACTGCCATGACTTAAAATGACAGGCAAGGTGACTTGAACGGTTTGTAAGGCTCTGGTTGGCAATCCCAATTGCAATTGAATATGGGCTGTGTGTAATCTAACCAAGCTTGACAAGTAGTCCAAATGTTGTGCCTGGGCTAGTTTCATTGCTGACATTAACGGTGTGATTGCATCTGGATAATGTTGGGTAAGACAAAATACTTCTGCTTGAAATAAGTAGGCCTGGACTTTATCAAGATCAGGCATGGAATCCAAGTGTTGGTCATTCAGCTCTTCGCATACTTCTGAAGCTTCGTGATCTTTACCTTGACACAAGTACAATTGGAGCTTCATAAACAAGGGTTGCCATGGATGTTTTGCATAAGCCACAAAACTTTCGAGACTATGTTCAGCGCTATTCCAATCTGTTTCATGTAAACATCTTTGAAATTCAATTTGTATCTAGATAGAATGGATATCAGGTTTATGCTAAGTAAAACGCAAAGAAGATGTTATATTAAAACATACCTGAGTAGATTTCCAAAGGGAACCACAATGGCTGGATTCTCTTGGAAAAATATTTTTGCACAGATCGAGAACCGAGTCACATTCCTTGTTGTATCCGGCGTCAAATAGTCGTTTAGCTACATTGAGCATGCCAATAGCTTCTGGTTCTCCTGTCATGTACAAATTATATCGTGAAGGATCTGAAGAATCCAAATGAAGCAACAATTGAGAGACTATGCTGGCCTCATGACCTCTACCGTAAAAAGTCCAAAAGGCAGCTTTTTGTGCATAACTGTTCAAGATCAAGGCAATCAAGGAGTGTTGGCAATTTAACATGTCACTCTTGTTGAGCAAATCCATGATTACTGAAGGTTTCTCATGATCGAGCACTTGGGCTAAACTTTGCATTCCTAAGCTGGTCAAATAGGACAATCCGAGAGTGTTGCATTTACTAATACATCTTTGCATCAGGTACTCTTGATTTTCTGGTTGGATCTTGAACAGCCAAGTTAGGGCATGTTGGAGGCAAAGGTGGTCATTGGCGTCTTGAGCCATCATGATAGCCTCTTTGAGAGCAAGAGTAGCTTCTTCATTGTGCTGAAACCGAGCATGTAAGGCTGCCACATTAAGAGCAGCATATCTAAATCCTCTATCAACATCTTCACTCAACTTGTCGTTGTCGTTGACTGCGTCTGGATTCAAAAAAGCTTCTGACTGAAAGCAATTCCTATCTGAGCTCCAATATAGTGATTTGACAGCTTGGCAAAAATCTTGCACTCGCAAACTGTTTAGGTAACTCAAATAATGTACTTGACTCATATCAGGATCATTACTGATTATATCCTGGACAATCTTGTCGATTTTCTGAGGGTCGTCAGCCTGATTTTCACAGCTTTGTATCAAAGACACTTGCTTAGACACGTACCAATCACTTTGTTTTTTCGTCCATCTGGTTGATGGTAAAATCAGATCATCTTGAATAGTGCTTGTCAATTCATCCTCCAACACACCAAATTCCTTGTTCAAATGAACCAACTCGAAACTCTCGTCGCCTTCTTGTAATTCTAAATCTTCCAAGTTTAATGTGAACTTTCTAAACTGTTTCACACCTTCCAGAATATAATTTTGGTAAATCATTGCAAAATTCGACACTTCATTGAATGATAACTTTTCAAACCCCAACATAATTCTTCTCAAGAACAAGCCACTGAAACAAAGAAAAAAATAGTAGATTTTAAAAAATCCCACTCAAATAGACTATGGAACATACCTGACAGAGCGTTTACAGATAAAAGGCATCTCAGCAGTATCCAGCATTAATCGTTCAATATCGTTCATCGCAGCCATGATTCCGGACACAGGGTCTTGTCCAAGCCTTATTAGTTTGTACCTCCAACAAGTTTTCAGTGTCACATGAATTTCATACTCCTTGCTTAACATAATATCTTGACATAATTGAGACAAGGGCTTGTCAACGGTTTGCATCAATCTGAGGAGTAATCGACAGAAATCGCGGCGGTGATATGTTTGTAATTTACACATTGGTTTCAAGTTGCACAAATTTTGAACCGTAGGTGAGTTTTTTAGTGTCAAGACCTCATCATTTAATCCCATTTTTCGTCGGTCACGCAAATTCAGAAACTCATACAGGAACAAGGCCACAGATATCTTGTAAGGAGTTACATACTCTATCACAGCTAAATCACTAGATTTTACTTGCAGGCTTTTAACGCTATTCATTTTCACAATTTGGAAAATTGGAAATTTCGGAATTTTTTGTTGATTTGTTTGAATTTGAACCGACGGAACTTTTTCATTCTTATTTTTCTCTCACAACCTAGGAAAAATTCATACAAAAACAAAACAACCTTTTCCGAATTTCTGATTTCTGAAATCTGAAGAAGTGAAGACTGAAGCTGAAGAGTTTAGATGAGTCATTTGGAGACTGAAATCTGATTGCTGAATTTTATAGAAATATTTCCAACGCCTCCAATTTTCAATGTTCAGCACCACTGAAAGACTACGATTAGCCCGTGAAAAGTCCAAAAAACGCAAAGAATTATTGGAATGTACTTTAGGTAAAACTATCAGAAGAATGTTGAACTTTAATTTCAGATGATCTAAATTGTGTGTTTAGGTTCAAGTTGGTCAGAAGAAATAGGAAATACAACCAAACGAAACATAGAAGATGATAGTTCGGCTTTGATTTCTTCAGCCAATGCCCAAGATCACCTTGAAAGAGATTGTACGATAGAATCCAAAAGTCGAAAAAGATCAAGTAGTCTACAACAGCCATCAGATAATGACGAGAAAACAGAAGAATTCAGGGATTCAACTGCTTTTTTGAAAGGAACACAATCTTTAAATCCACACAATGATTACAGCCAGAATTTTGTGGATTGTGGCCAAAGACCACAAAATTTCATCCGTAAGTTTTGATTATCGCTTTTTGCAATTTGGATGTTAAACTTGATCTGTATCATACCTATCAATTTAGGTGATGTGGGTTTAGCTGACCGATTTGAAGAATATCCCAAACTCAGAGAACTCATTCGTCTCAAAAACCAACTTATCGATGAGACAGCGCACCCACCAATGTACTTGAAATGTGACTTGGAAACTTTCGACTTGAAAAGTTTGGATCAGAAATTTGATGTTATACTCATTGAACCACCTTTAGAAGAATATGCACGGTCTTATGGAGTCACCAACGTCAAATTTTGGGATTGGGACAAGATTATGGCTTTAGATATAGCCGAGGTGGCGGCACAAAGAGCATTCGTATTTTTGTGGTGTGGATCATCCGATGGACTGGATCTGGGTAGGCTCTGTCTGCAGGCATGGGGATTCAGACGATGCGAAGACATATGCTGGATCCAGACTAACCACAAAAATAGTGGCGCTGCAAAAATGCTTGAACCTAATGCTGCCTTTCAACGGACTAAAGAGCATTGTCTGATGGGTATCAAAGGTAAAATGATAAATCATTGGTACCTAAGTATCTTTTGGGATTTCACCATTTTCCCCTAATTTCAGGTACTGTCAGGAGATCAACTGATGGTGATTTCATTCACGCCAATGTTGATATCGACTTGATAATTGACGAAGAACCAGATCCAGGCTCCCTTGAAAAACCCATCGAAATGTTCCGAATCATTGAACATTTCTGTTTAGGTACTCGCAGGCTCCATATTTTTGGCCGAGACTCAACCATAAGACCAGGTTCGGTTTTCAGTACTAATCAATTTGTTAGAACCTAAATATGTATTTTGAAAAATATTTTCGTCCTAGGTTGGTTTACCATTGGAGATGAAGGACTTTCTTCTTCTAACTATGACCAAGCACTCCATAAGAGCTATTTTGAAAAAGGTTTAACAACTGGTTGCTCCGAACGTATTGAAAACCTGAGGCCCAAATCGCCACCTGCTAAATCAGGGAATCGGGGCAAGGGACCAAGAGGTCGTGGTGGCACTTCTGTCGATCGAAGGAATAGAACCTGAATAAATATTTCTTTTACTTAAAAATCTGTATCATATCACAAAGATAGAGATTCAAGAAACAAGTTTTCAAATAATCTTCTTGCTTGTGTAGTATGTGACCGTCGCCGCAACGCGTTTTCCCTGCGGCGCGGCGGCAGTGATTACTTCCGCAAAGTTTGACCTGTAGGAGTAGGTTCATTCATAAAGTACTACGTAGCGTAGTAGGTACCCATGTCAAGCAATTGTTAGTCTCAATATGTACTTCCGTAAAGTAACAAGAACATTTAGATTGAGTTTTCTAGTGGTCCTAGTATTTTTCAAGCTCACTTCATCTAGTGCTATTCAAAGAGAATCCATCACATTCGATCTTGCCAACGATCTCAAGAAGGTAATCCAATACGTCTTTCTGCGAGGTTCGCCAGATTATGAATTGGCTCGACCTGTACACAATGGAGGTTGCCGCCACATATTCCCCTTGTTAATCGTCAAACCGTTGAGCACCCAAGATGTGTCGCACGCAGTGAAAATTGCTAAAGCTTATGGGGCTGAATTGAGTGTTCGGAGCGGTGGTCATTCGTATCAATGTGAGTTTTCCCGTAAACGCAATTGTTGTCGTAGTCTTTTCTTTTTATGTGTCTGAAAATTGTTTTAGGTACTGGTACCAAACACGACTCTGTTCATTTGGACTTAAGGCGGCTGAATCAGATTGAATTTAAGGCACCCTATCATGCAGTCAGGTTGGGGCCAGGCGCCATCTTCAAGAATGTGCTGAAAAAAGTGCCTCAAAAGAAATTTACTGTGATTCATGGGAATGCACTTAATGTTGGGGTTGGCGGATATCTCTTAGGCGGAGGTGTTAACCCCCTTGGAACTACCCATAGGCATGGCTACGGAGCCGATAGTGTTTTGGAGTACACTATAGTTCTAGCCGATGGAAGGATTGCAGTCGTTAATGATGACAATACCACTATCATCCAGAACGAATTCGGAGACTCCGTACATCACGTGCACCCTCACACTCATGATACCAACCTGAGGTACGCTCTGAGGAGAGCAGGTGCTAGTTACGGCATTGTCACCGAGTTCGTCTACAAGGTCTTTCAGCACCCAGAGACATTGTCAGTAGTAGCTTTGGCATTTCTAAAAGACCAATATGACCTTCAGAACCTGGTTCGTGCCGGACAAGAGGGTCGATATGCCATTTCAATCACACAGCCAATGTTTTACCGGAGACCCAAGCCAGCCCACTTGACGGCCTGGGGATTCATCAAAGTTCCCAAAATCGTCAAATTCAAGGCGGGTCAAAAGGTGTTACCTACAGCTGTGTCTATTGTTGACTTGAAATCAAATAATGGCAAGACAGATCCCGGATCAGCATTGGCCTTTCTGCAAAAGTATGGTATTGAAGTGGCCGAAGCGGGCGAAAAATTCATGGAAAGTTTTGGATTTGACCGTGTCAACCTTTCTGTGGATGACAATGAATCTGTGTACATGACTCATGATGAGTTAAAGGCCGAAGGGTATCACACTATGACCAGCGCCAATGCTAATGGATTCCAGAGCTTCAATGCCATTGCCGACATATTCTTGTATCATCCAAAGTTTGGCATGTTGAGCAGGTATAGACTGATGAATTCAATTGAATTGAAATTAATTACCTCATTTTCCAGAGAAAAAGAGCCAAGTGACAGTTTTGTCTGTGATTTCTGCGTTTGGATCCTATACATTGGCCATCCCGGAAAATTTGCAAGTGTCATGCTTGATACTCAAATTGGTCCGTTGTATGTTGGCCTGGATTGTACGTTTAATTCGCATGACTCCCATAAAGCTAAATATTGTCCCAAAGAAGTAGCAAAGGTTCAAAGATCCATGATGCAGAATGCTCTCAGGCTTGGGGAAGTGCCTCATCAATATTCAAATACGCCTGGATGTGACAATACCTTTTTCTCCTTCGGCAAGCGTTATTGGGGAGATTCATATCCCCGCTTATTGAAAATCAAAGAACATTGGGATCCCCAAAATACATTTAATTATTGCCATAGCGTCGGATCAAAAGAAGAATTTTGTTGTGTGACTTGAAACAATCTTGAAAAAAGGAACAGGTTCTTTTTTATTGTAAAAATGCAAAGAATCAATACATATTTATATTATTAGGGATTATGTGATGTTGTTGATGATGATGGTCTTGTAACCTGACTAGAAGTCAAAAAATAATAGTTGCCATTCTGCATTGGTTTTTCTTCTTCTTTTGACCTCAAGACTCTGTTTTGCTCCGTTTCACTTGCTCATGCGAACATTGATGCAATTCCAAAATTTTGGAAAATTTGTCCATTTCACGTTGAAGCGACTGAACTTCACCGCGTAATTCACGTTTCACCTCTTCAAGTCTGTCAACCTCATCTTGAAGACTAAGGGTTTGGTCCATTCTTCGTTTTCGACACCTTGCAGCAGCTTCTTTATTTCTCAGCCGCCTCAATTGTTTCCTACGGTCCTCGTCAGTGTGGCCTTCAAGAAAGCCTACATTAGGGGCCTCTCCCTCTATCACATTGTTGTTGTTATTTTGTCTACTTGTACTTGTCATGGCATCCTCACTTTTCACTAATGGCACTAAAGGTGATTGGCTTCTTGTCGAAGCTGAAGCTTCTGCTGCTGCCGAAGGGCCGGAATCAGGCGGAGGCGGTCCTGGGAGTGGCACGTCTGGCACTACCAATGAAAGAGCTGAAGGTCCAGGAAGAGGAATGGTGATTGAGGTAGGACCCGGGATTGGTGCCGACAAAGTCGAGGCCGAAGTCGAAGAGGTAGCGGAGGCCGGCAACTCCATTGCGACGGGTGGAGGCACAAAATGGGCGGCATTTTGGTGAACAATGGGATGTTCAAGGTTTTGATCACTGGCTTCAAGAAACATCTGTTCGATATTTCTTAAAGTTGTCGGAGTTAAGGTTGGGGTAGTTAAGGTGGGTGCTCCGGCGGCCGAGGAACAGTCCAAGCGGAGCTGGCCGTTGGTGGCATCTTCGTGGCTTGCATTATTATTGGAGGTCATATTGAATCCATCTGAAACAGAAAATAAACAAAAGTGATCAAATAGGTGCACTGGCCAAGGTCATCGTACAAGATCTTTAGAGACGCCTTTATATTTGTTTACATCATCAGTATCGGCCTCCGCCGCCTCCATAATAATCACTTGAGGCAGAGGCTGCCGTAGGCTGCTGAGCGTAACTAGCACTGGCAGGAGGATTAGCACTTAAGAGGTTAGGTCCAGACTTAATCAAACTGTCAATGGCTTTTTGTAGTGACGCGCTCAATTCTGGCGCCGCCGCACTGATTTTGGGAGCCTCTTTTTGCTTGTTTAAAACCTCCATGATCTTGGCCTGTAGTTCATCTTGCTTGGATTTGGTAGCCATATCCAAAGGAGGGCCGATGGGTGGTGTAATCAAGTTGGCCGGAATGTCTTCGCCGTATTCATTTTTCAGAACATTTTCCCGTTGTTTGACCAAGTATTTTATCAACTTGTCATATTCCATCACTGACAAAGGCCGATTATCCATTAAAAAACCAAAAACATTCTTTACGTCTTCCGGCATGAATTTCTTAGAAATGGATTGATCCTCGTTGAACTGTTTGCCGCTACTGTTGCTGTCTAAACCTTGCTCAAAAAGTTGGGCAATCATGTTGATGGCGTCTTCCAGAGGCATATTTCGATGTTCTTGCTGTTGCCCTTGTAAAATGTTCAAGGTCACTGAATTATGGTCTTGGTTGAGAGGTGTGACGAGGATGGCGAAGGTGACGCCCCGAGAGGTTATATTTGAGAATATCTTGGCTAGATCGACTTTGGGATTGGGAAATAATACATCTACTTTCAAGCCAATCATTGTTAGCCGTGACTCAATACTTTCCGCATATTGTCTTTGGTTTCGCGACACGCAGACAATTTCGCAATCATTTGTAGGTCCACTTTTGGGTAATAGTGGTGGACCTCCTTCGTTAGTCTGTTGTTCACCACCATAGTAATCATTGTTGTCATAATTATTGTAAGGCTGTTGAAAGCCGCCTCCACGAGGTCCTCCACGTCCCCGACCACCTCGGCTTCCACGGGAATGACTATAGTCATCATAGTAGTCATCATAGTATCCTCCACCGCGGCCACGACCTCTTCCTCGTCCACGGTCACCACCACGGCCACGATCACTACCGCGGCCGCGATCACCTCCGCGGCCACGATCACCTCCGCGACCACGATCACCTCGGCCACGATCACCTCGGCCTCGATCTCCACGATTACCTCGACCTCTAGGTTGCCAGCTGTCTTGCTGTTGTTCATAGTCCTGGTGATGAGGCCTTCCTCCATAGTCTTGATATTCTTCTTGGTAATCCTGATGTTCCTGATGATGTTTATCTGCTCCAAATGAATCATTGTCTTGCCTATCTTGGGATTTAGGAGGGTGTTCCTTGGAACCCCGTTTGGCAGGTTTGACATCTATGCGTTTTCCAAGGAACATGGAACCATTTTCCTTTTCGATGGCTACTTTGGCTTCATTTGAATCTTCATATTGTACAAAACAGTATCCTTTGTGCACAGCCACACCAGTGACATTTCCATGAGTCTAGATAAAAAGAAGGGTTATCATGGGCAAGTCTTTTAACATATTAATGGTAATAGTCAGCATACCTTAAAATGCTGTTCAATTAGATCTCGATCGGTATCGGGAGCGACATTACCGATGAAAATGCGTGAATTTTGACCCTCTGTGCTATCCATTATCAGTTCTTTTGTGGTTTGATCTTGATTTTTTTCATCAAAAAATTTTTCTGTTTACTTGGCATCAAAACAATTCTGTCTGAACTATCGAAGAAAAAGTACAATCTGACGTTATATTAGTTAAAAAAGAAAATTATCATCATAAATTCTCAAAATAGTCGCAGATAATTAGAATGAATAACCAATTAAAATCAAAAGATTTTCTAAGAGATGTAAGATTTCCTTTTCAAAACGAAAAAAAATCGAAAATAACGAAAATGTGTCTTACATTTCTTTTCAAATACTCCATAATCAACTAAAGAATCCTTTTTAAGGCACAATTTTATGTTCATCCCAGGATTTTTGAACTCATCAGAGGCTTCTTTCAACACCTTTGTAGTCTTTTCAATCTAATGTGAGGTTGTCCAAATGATGTTCACGCCTCTATTTACATAGGTTTCGATTTATGAACATAAAAAAGGATAAAATAAGCTGACTTTAATTCCGGTCTTTTATTTTGTAAAAATCGCCATTTTTAGTAAAGTACTTAGGTACCACAGGAGTAAAAACTAAAAAGTGAATTTGATTGTTAATGGCCTCTACGAGGCCTAAAGCGTTGCCACCACCTTCGCCTATTATTAAAGCTTTGTTTTTGACTCGTCGGTAAGTTTGCTTGAAGTCTCATACCTATGGCATTTGACAAGTTTTTGTGTTACAGATACTTTGCCACAGTCGCCTTTCCTGTCGTCTGTTTCGGCCTCATTTATTTGGACTACAGTCATACTCAAGAATTCAAAAGGCAATTGACTAAAAATGGGAATTAATCCAAGAAATTTGAAATTTCGTACTTGGACTACACCAGCGAAGTCACTTCAAGCATTTGCCGTGACAACTTTGGGTAGTCTTTGGGTCCTATTTTATGTTGCCCCTCGGGAGGCAAGCAGAATGACTAGGTTCAGAGACAAGTCAATGTTGTATGGAAAACCCAAAAGTGAAAATGAACCACCGTCTTGGGGAGGAGACTATTGGTCTATTTGTACGAAATGAAGACTCTTTCAAAAGTTTAGAAATAAATTAGATTAAAAAAGTCTATGGTCTTCTATGGTTATATTTTTGTTCCATCTTGGATAATCGGTTGTCAACTCGAGAAAACATTAATAACATTGAATAACATAAGTTAAACCTCGTTGAAGTACAGTACAAACCTCACAAAGGTATCTTAATCCGTTTAACAAATTCCTAAGGCATAGTTTATCATAGTGTGCTCTCATCAATGTCGAATTTTGATCGTACCAAAGTCATCTAGGGATGACTGATGACTTTGGATCGTACAAGAGTATTGAAACAAAGATTAACGTATGTACTGAAAGAATATGTAAGAATTAATTTGTGCCTTTCAAAAAAGCAAAAAATTTACTAGGAAATCTGTACATCCGGAACTACTTTCTATTCAGAATTCAAGATCAAGTACAGAATTTTAACTATTAGCCACTGTCATGTTTCCTTCTTGGATCTCCTTTATTACTTCAGTAAATATGTCAGTGACAAAATGTAAATGGAAGTAGCGAGTAGCGAGTAGCGCTCACTTTCAAATGGTCTTGTTTTGTAAACATTGCCAGCTGTAGTTTGTAGTGTAATCACAAATTTCAAAAATTCAAATTCAAAGATATCAGATATGCCTGGACATAGTTGTCTTGTGCTTTTAGCCGAAGGCTCTGAAGAAATGGAAACTGTAATAGTCGTAGATGTCCTCCGTAGAGGTGAATGAACGTAATATTGTATTCTAACACAAGATTGTCAGTCTTGTTCTTCTTTTTTTTACACAGCCAAAATCGATGTCGTTCTTGCTAGCCTAAGCAAGGACCTGGTGACAACATGTTCAAGATCAGTTAAAATTGTAGCTGATTGTCCCTTACAAGACGTAGCCGATAAAGACGTCTTTGATTGCGTGGTATTGCCAGGTGGTGGCAAAGGAGCCGAGATCTTTGCCAATTCTCAAATCGTCCGAGACGTACTTGAAAAGCATCAAGCTGCTGGCAAATTTGTTGCTGCCATATGTGCAGCCCCAACAGCACTACTGGCACATGATATTGGAAAAGGGAAAGAAATCACATCCTATCCAGCCTTTAAGGACAAACTATCAAAAGATTACAATTATTCTGAAGATCGAGTAGTAGTGGATGGTAAATTAGTTACCAGTCAAGGCCCAGGAACCACTTTCGAATTTGCCTTTAAACTTGTGGAACTTCTCCTTGGAGACGCCACAGTAGCAGATGAACTCAAATCTCAAACTCTGGCACTCACAGCTTAAATATACCATTTTTATTTTAATTTTTAAAAACAGAGATGGGGGAAGTCAATAAATCAAACTGTTGCTCCAGGATAACGCTCTAAGATCATGCCTACTCCTTGGCCTCCAGCAGCACAAGCAGCGATAAGACCAAATTGACCGTCTTCTTTGATCAGCCTGTGTGCAGTGTGCATTGCTAACCTCACCCCAGTAGCCCCGAAGGGATGTCCAATGGACAAAGAGCCGCCCCAATTGTTCATCTTCTCCATGGGAATTGTCCCCACTTTGCCGGAAATACCCATGATGTTGGTACAAAACCAATCGGAATCCATGGCCTTTAAGTTAGCCAGGAGTTGTCCAGCGAAGGCTTCATGGTACTCAAAAACACTGATATCACTCATTTTCAATCCAGCCATATCCAAGACTTTGGGTGTGGCATATGCTGGGCCTGCAGACAATTAAACAATTTGTATGCATTATTAATAATCTAGGCCAAATTTTTAAAGAAATACTTTAATCACTTACCAAGTAATAATTGCTCCTTAGGATCTTGTGATACGTAAACGTACTCTCTGAAATAGGCTTTGGGTTTCAGTCCCAAAGACAGGGCCTTTTCTTCAGTCATGAGGAGACAAGCAGATGCTCCGTCAGTAAGGTATGAAGCATTGGCAGCAGTGATAGTGCCATGAGGCTTGACGAACGCGGCTTTCAATTTTGCCATTTGGGCAGGAGTTGAGACACGAATACCGTTGTCCTTGTCCACAATGCCAACTTTTTTGCTGACAACGATTGGTTCTACGTCAGAGAGATGGCCTCCTTCTTGAGCCTTTTGAGCCATTGTATGCGACCTGATGGCAAATTCATCCTGTTCAAGACGACTAACAGCAAAAGTAGCTGCCAGCCTGTCTGCAGAGTGACCCATGGTTTCGTTGGTAGAGAATTCAGCAATGGCAGGTAATTCTGGTGTCAAGTAGGCCGGTCTCAATTTGGACAGGTGAGCCAACATCTTGACCGGTGTCTTCATTTTTTGAGAAGCCAACATCCACTGCCTCATTTTTCGTGAGTGGCGAATGGGGACGTCTGACATAGTTTCCACACCTCCAGCAATACAAGTGTCGTACACTCCTGAAAGTAGAGAAAAAAATTAATCCAAAGGTACTATACTTCAATGTCACAATACAAACCTTGACTCATTAAGCCAAGACAAGTGGTGATGGCTTGATTTGAGCTGATGCAAGCCATAGTGACAGTGTGAGCGGGGATACGATCACTGAAACCGGCCCCTAGAGCTGCTTCACGAGTGACGTTTGATGTCTTGACCTCTTGAATGACAGTTCCAGCCACGATGTAGTCGACAATCGTAGGATCGATGCCAGTTCGACGAAGAAGTCCTGAGAGTGCTTCCCGTTGAAGATCGTGAGGCTGTAACTCCTTGAAACTTGTGGAGCTTTGTGTAAAAGGGGTGCGAACACCGTCTACCAGAACCAAGTTTTTCTTTCCTTTGCTTGAGGCTAAAGGTGCTGCTTGGGCACTCAAATGCCTGGCCAAACTTGGCTTCAACATCAAGGCTTTCGAAGTAACCGAATGCATCTTGCTCCTGTATCTGTGGCAATTGACTTTTGATCGAGCAATGGAAGAAGCAAAAAATTTTGTTACCAAACAGAACTTTGCACTTCAAGAGAAAGGACCATAAATAGGTCAAGCTTGGTATTCCTCCATTTATAATCTCAAATATGTGTGCAAAGTCTCATAGGAAACACAAATATCTCTTAAACAATTGCCCACAAGAAAACGATTAGCGTTTTTTTAGCGCAGACAAACTATACAAATTTTATTCGATGGCAAATCTGATTAAGAAAATACGCTAAATTATGCCTGTAAAAAATGCAATAGAATTATTTTCAACCTTGAAGCAGTGTATTAAGTTATCTAAGACATGGTTCTCACTTTTTATGCAGAGAAAAATACGAAAGCTATGCTGTCAAGTGCCATTAATAGAACACGAAATAAATAAAATACGTATTTTTTCATTGTGAAAAATCTGCAAAAGAAAACGTTTGAAAAAATTTTTGAAGAGAGCATTTGGGATTCGTGTAGCTTTTCGAAATTCGAAGTGTCATTGCCGTGGCGCAATTCAAAATTGTAAACAAACTTCTCTTTTCTGCTTGTGCAAAAATCTTGAACATTTTGAAATCTTTTATTTTACTGCAAGATACAATCTTCAATACCAAGATGTCATTTGGAGATCTACTCCAAGCTGCGGAACAATTGACGGCGGATTTGGATCCGTCGGCTGCCTCTGACTTACCTCGTGTTGAAAGAAATTTACACCAGATTGTTGAAGCCGGTCAGCAACTTTTTGCCAAAACTAGCCGAGATGTGGGTTCTCAGGATGTCAAAGCAGCCATTCTATTGGGATCAAGAGGGATAGACTTACCTTCTATTACCAACAAACTAGAAACAATATCCTCAGGATTTTCAACTGTCACTGAACCTACGGAGCCGCTACGTGACACAGACGTGGTTGGATTTCTAAGGTACTTATTAAAAAAATTGGTTTCAAGATTTAATTTTTAAATATATAGTATATATGTATTCAAGGAATGAGAGGGAAAATGCGTTGCTAAGCGTAATTGAAGAAACGCGTCACGATACATTTGAGTCCGCTGAAAGGCAGCATTGGGAAGCTGTATCTTCTGAATGGGAGGCGGACAAGATGAGGATTCTCACTGCTCTTAGTGGCGCCAATGCCTCCGAAGTAAGTGACAATTTCGTCCCGAGGAAAGAGACCACTAAGATTCACGAAACAACCTTGGGGATTCGATCATCAATGGATGCGGTAGAAATGAGTTATGCCAGTCAAATTGGACGTTTCAACGAGATGGTCACACAAGGAGGATTGAAACCTAATTTAGGCGAAAACCTATCATCCTTGTTTCCAGAAGATAAAGATGCTGAAGTGGCACGAATGTGGGAAATGGTGATGAAAATGAGCGAAATATCATCACCTCCGCCAAGTAAAAGAGTTTGAAAAAAAAAAAAAAAATGTCGACATTTTTAACGAATATTTATTTTTTTAAATAGGCATGGATCCGGCAAAGTACCGAGTAAGTCCTGGTGTGAACAGGGCTGTCATAAGCAAAGCTAAAGCGTATCTAGAATCAGCCTTTCTCAAGTTTGTCCAAGATACTGTGTACACCAACCTACAACAGGCTCAGTTGGGTGGGGTGCCAGGAACTTATCATTTGGTGCGGAGTTACTTGAATGTACGCATTTCGCCTCATACACCTGGCCTGGAAGATGGACTTGTGGATGGCGTTCCAATTTGGCCGTTGATATACTTTTGTATCCGCTGTGGAGACATGGCAGCTGCGGTTCAAGCAGCAGCCCAAGCAGGCACAGGATTAGACGAGATCAAGAAAGTTTTGAGTGAGATTGCTTCCAGTGCTGACAAACGGCTCAATCCCCATGCTGAAAACCTGGTCCGGATCAACTACAAGAGGACCTTGCGATCCACAACTGACCCTTACAAAAGAGCCGTTTTTTGTGTTTTAGCAGCCTGTGATCCATACGACGAGCATTCTGAAGTGGCAACCAGTCTGGACGATTACTTGTGGATCAAAATTTCTCAAATCAGAGAAAAGGGTGAGGGGAGTGAGGCCACCTTGATCCTCAGCGATTTTCAAAAACAAATGTCTGAAGATTACGGAGAGACTCATTTCAATGCCTTTGAGCGACCATTGCTGTATTTTCAAGTCTTATTCCTCACGGGACAGTTTGAGCTGGCCTTTGAGTTTTTATTTCGTGTGGATCGGCTACGACCCCACGGCCTTCATATGGCTTTGGCAATGTATGAAAGTGGCTTGCTCTTGTTACCAAACAACATCCAAGCCCAACTCATTACAGCAGTCCCCGGAAGCATTGCCAAAAGAATCAACATTGCTCGACTCTTGCTTCTCTATGTGCGCAAGTTCGAAGATACCAATGCCAAGGAGGCTCTACATTACTTCTACTTTTTACGGGACTTGAAAAAAAGTGAGGATGACAAATCATCATCGGGTAATCTATTCATGTCTTGCGTCAGTGAACTGGTATTGGAGTCGAGGGAGTTTGATCTTTTGCTGGGCCAGATTCTGACCGATGGATCCAGATCTCCCGGTCTCATTGACAAATTCCAAGGAAACAGCAACGTGGACGTCCACAGAATCATTGAGCTGGTAGCTGAAGATTCCGAATCCAAAGGCATGTTTGAAGACAGTGTGCGACTCTACGACTTGGCTAAAAAGCATGATAAAGTCATTGAATTATTGAACAAATTGCTAGCCCAAGTTATTTCATTGCCACCCGTACCAGAATCCAGGAGAAATCGGCTGCAAAAACAAGCCATTGAAATTGCCAAACGATACCGGGCCAATGGTTTCACTGCATCTGAAGAAGCATCATTCTTCCTTTTGCTTGATCTCATGACTTTTTTCGACCTATTTCACAGCAAAAAGGCGGACGATGCTCTTCAAATTATTGCCAAGATCAAGGTGAGCCATATAAATATTCCCTTGAAACCTAACTTGATATCAATCTTAAAATATCTTTAAAATTGCGTTTAGATCATACCTCTGGCTCAAGGAGAAATCGACTCAATGGTTGCCACCTTCCGAATGTTGAACGATGAAGTGCGACGTAACATTCCCGACATTCTCTTGGCCACTATGAACGTGCTGTATTCTAACTACCGTGACAGCAAAAGTTCCGCCTCAGGTCGAGGAGTAAATCAGGATGGAGGCCTTCGAAGTCATTTGGAAAGTTTACGCAGTCAGGCCAAAGCGATAATAACCTATGCTGGAATGATCCCTTATCGCATGCCCGGTGACACCAATGCTCGTCTTGTACAAATGGAAGTTTTAATGAACTAAGGAAATAAAAGGGTCAAACGTTTTGACAAACTAACAATCGCTTAAAAAAATTTGAAGATTTTTTTCAGGTAAAAGAAAAGATTTATTTTCGCGTAAATTAGATCAAGTACAATATATCTGAGGCCTTCATGACCTTATTCATCTCTGTCATCTTTTCGATGCAAGTTTCCAACTGTGCCTCAGTCAAACTGGTTTTACCAAAAACAACCTTTTTGACTTCTTCCATGGGCAACTGCTGTTGATGGCTGTCTTCAAATGCGGTAAATAAGGCTGTCTTAAAATCTTCAAACTGTTGATCGTTGACTTCTGCAGTATCTTGCCTGGCCTTTTTAGCAGCCGGTGGTTTAGCCACGATAACTTCTTCGTCTTCGTCATTTTCACTTTCCCTTTGAGCAGTAGGCTCTTCGTTCTCATTTTCGCTTTCTGTGTCATCGTCATCATCATCATCCAGACTGCGCTTCTTCCGTTTCTTCTCCACCTTTTTGAAGTAAGCAAACTGTACGAGGTTAATAGCAGTTTCGGCATCCTCCCTGTCGATACTCTTGGACAATCGAGCTTTGGCATGTGCGGTAGCCAACCGAATCAAGGTTTCTAATGCTCGAGCAGTGACGGGTTGAGTTCGGGCTCCAGAGTCACCACTTTCAAAATCTTGAGATCTCAGTCTAGAGTACTCTTCGCTGATCATTTCACAAGCTTCCTCCGTCAGTACAGGTTTCAGGCACTTGGACACTTCAATGTATTTCTTCACAAAGTCCAAGTGAAGCATTCGTTCATTGCCTCGTTTGGGTCTTGCGCCACCGTGAAGGAGGTTATCATGCTTCTCCCACATGGGTGTCTCTTTGACTTCTTGATCTTGTTTTCCTGATGAAGTCGAAAGATCGTCGGCGCCAGTGTTGATTTGAGTAACTTCGCCATCCACTTCGCGAGGAGACCTGAAAATAGAAGAATTCAATTAAAAATGTTCGTCAACTATTTTTTCCCCTACTTTTCTCAGGAAAAGTCAAGCTAAGCCGTATTTTCAGAAATCATTACCTGTATCTATGCACTCGAACGACATGGTCACTAATCATACGGTCAGATTCTAAATCCACGGTATCCAAAAGAATAAAAACTAAGTCAAAACGGGAGAGGAGGGAATCTTGCATGCCAATGTTTTGCATAGGAGTCTTGAAAGGATCGTAGCGACCGTAGACGGGATTGGCAGCAGCCAGGACTGAGCAACGAGCGTTAAGACGCGCATGGATTCCGGCTTTGGAAATCGTGACACGGCCTTGCTCCATGACTTCGTGAATGGCAGTTCGGTCCATATCGGTCATTTTGTCGAACTCGTCAATGCAGACAATACCACGGTCGGCTAGTACCATGGCACCGGCTTCCAACCTTCTGTCTCCAGTGTCTTGATCAGTTGTCACCGCAGCTGTCAGACCGACACCGCTGGTGCCTCTTCCTGTCGTTGCCACTGCACGGGTTGAGGTGGACAAGACATAGCGTAACATTTGGGACTTTGCAACACTAGGGTCACCAATGAGCATGATATTGATATCTCCTCTTAGTCTTGAGCCATTGGGCAGAATTTTTTCAACTCCACCCAAAAGCTGGCAGAGCAAGGCTTTCTTTACCCATTCGTGTCCGTGAATAGAGGGAGCTAAAGACCTTGCCAGAATGTCAAAAATCTTCTTTTTTTCCCTCTTGGCCAAATTCTTACACTTGGCGACATCATCTCCAGAAATAGTGGGGCCTTCTTCAGAACCTCCACGTAGAACAATGTTGTTGGCCAACAGAATGGTCCGGAAAGTACCCGAGGTGTATCCATTTTGTTTTCCAGGCAAAGCCCGAAATGATGCGACGATTTGTACACGATCTCCAGGCTTTACCTTGTCAACTAAGTCTTGCTCAACAATGACATCCGCAGAGCGTGGAAGTTGGCCAGTGGGAGCTTTCTCGGGTAATTCCTGAATGGTCAATGTTTGATGATCCTTGTACGTGGAAAGTCCAAACTCTGTTTGCAGCGGATTTCCATCATCATCTTGCGTAGGATAAGCGGCAGAAGTAGGATAAGCGTCCAGGCTAGTCAAGTCAGAATAGTTTCTTTCTTGACTTTTTCCAGTGGTTGGGCAATAGTGCACCGAAGTAACAACTTTGGGACGGACCAATGATACCTTAGTGACGATACCTTCCACACAGACGAGGTTGTTGATGTACCTGGATGTCAATGTTCTGGCGGTCAGATGACGATTGCCAAAAGATCCTTCAAAGCCGACGAAAAAGTCTGGAGTTTCTTTGGCATAAGAAGGGTCGATGGATCCCACGTATTCCTTAAGCGCTCGTTGGATGGCCACAATTTCATCAAAGGCATTCTCCAGAATATGTTTGGCCCGCTCAGGCAAAGCCTTCCTCAGATCATTGATACTTACGTTCAACCTTTTGCCTTTTTCTTTGATCAGATCGCCAACGGCCTTCTCGTAAGTACCTTCAGCTTCGCCATCATCCAAGAAACCCACGTATTGCCTTTGGATTTGGCGCAAGTACTGTTCACGTTCTTCTACTGCCATATCGTCTCAAATTGGGTAAAAAAGTTAAAAATGTGCGTCGGATTATTTTGCAGCAGATTTTTACGGGAAAATGACTTTGTTATTGTGCTCTTTCCCGCCACAATCACATTGAATCGTTATTCTAAATGTGAAAGAAATAGTCAAAGATGTTTGAAAAAAGCCTGAAAACAATACAATTTATACAATTTTTACCGGTCTTACATCTCTTTCATATTTCTTCCCGCCTTTCGAAATCAAAATAAAAAAATTAGCATTTCTATTTTCATTTTACCAAAAATAACCTTCTTCGCCTTTTTCAAGAGTCAAAATGATCATCGAAGTAAAAAGTGAAGGCGTGTCAGAAAAGACTCAAGATCATTTCCTACAATCAGTGCCTATCAAGGTGAAAAATGAAGCGTCCTTTCAAGCTAATATTCAACCTTTTTTCAACGATTACATCCAACCATCTTCAAATGCCAAAGATAACTCTAGTTTCTCAACTGTATTTCGTGGTCATCCATTGAACGGTCAACTGGTTAAACTTGAGCAAAGACATGCCCTTGTTGTCAAATTGTCAAAAGGAAACGCCTTGAACGATACGGATTCAAGTGAAATGGACCATGATGATCCAGAGGATAAGATTCAATGCCATACGACTGCGAAAACTTCAAAAATAACTTCATGGAATTATGATCTTCCGTGTGATGACTCAAGTAACCCTCTTCAAAAGGCATTATGCTTTGCACGATTAGCTGATGTAATGAGTAAAGAGGATTGATTTATCCCATGATAATAAAAGCAATATTAGACAATACAGTCACCATTCTTTTAACGGTTCGATTACCTAGATTTAGTTAGAAGAGGCCTCCCTCGCTCTGAAAGAAATCAAGAATTTGGGAAAAAAACTTCAATTTATTTCATTTATCATTTGTATCTGATTTTGCTTTGTGAATCCTATTGATATGGTTATAAAGAGTGGCTTTTGTTGGACAAGTCTTTGAGCACAGATCACAGTGGTATGTCACACCCTCATGAGCTGATTGAACATGAAGCTTCAATGTATAACTAGTTGCAAACTCCTTGGCACATTGTCCACAATTGTAAGTCACACCTTTATGTACACTTTGAATATGATCATGGAGGCCAACACCAGAAGTGTAAGTCTTTGAACACTGATCACATTTGAATGGAACACCTTTGTGAACACTTTGGAGATGGTCATGAAGACCATGTCTGGAATTGTATGTTTTTGAACATTGATTGCACTTGAAAGGTATACCTTCATGGACAACTTGAACATGGTCCATCAAGGCACCTTTTCTAACATAGTCCTTTTCACATTGGTTACATTTGTATCTCGTCGAAGTATCTTTCTTTCTTCTTTCTCTTTTTTTAATAGTTCTTTTGTTCTTATGGATTGGTGAATCCATAGTTTCATCAGTTTTGATGGTATCACAGGTATTGTCTTCAAGTTCCATATCTGATATGGTTTCAACTTTGCAAATTGATTGAGTAGTCATACTTTGGTTTGAATATTCTTTTTCGTCAATTTCTGTTTCAGAAACTTTAATTTTGCTCTGACAGGATACATCATCGAAGGAATCCAGGTCTGGTTCCACTTTCAAAGTAGATTCAACCATACTTAAGGGATCTTCAAGAACTCCTTGATCATCTTCTTCAAGTGGTTCTGTCTTTATTCCTACATCGCCAATTGTATCAATGACATCTTCTGACATCTGAAAAGTTTTAAAAAAATTGCATGAATAGAAAGCACAACTTTTCTTTGGCATATCTGCAAAACCAAAAGGAATGGAAATATTATTTTGTGATCTTGAAAAATGTGTATTTTAGTTAACTTTATATTCGTAAAGGATCTTCATCTTCAAGTTTTAGATCATCACTGAGAACACTTTCTATTACTTCTGTTTTGCGTTTGGAATCACTAAGAGGGTCAGTATCATCTTCTTTAATGTTGCCCAAGAGAATAGAAGTCTCAAGGACGAGGTTGAGTCCATGGTCTGCAGTATCTTCTGACAGCTGATCTTGATTGACTATCACTATTTCATGTTGAACTTTTTTAGACAAGTTTACATGAAATAATATAGAATCTCCATAATTATGGAGATCAAACGAGTTTATGACTTTGTCATTATGGAATTGTCTGATGTGATTAATTATCTCTTTCTTGGTATGGTAGATGGCATCACATTCACATCGCCAAAGTGTTAATTTTTGTACTTCCGATTTACTTTTTTTGGAATTTGGTGTTGATATTCCACTGATTTGTTTTTTAAATTCCAATTTCATTAATTCACCAATAGTTGGTTCCCTTGGTTCCGTTATCTCCAGTGTTTCTTTGTAATGCAGTTTAGGAACTTTAAGCTGGTTTCCTCTTGTTCTTTTTGGAAGCACTATCACTTTATCGATCTTCTTTCTTGGTTCTGGTTTTATCGGTTTTATGCCACATTCTTCGGGATTCGATTCAGCTTCTGGTACCAACTCCAAATTAGTCAACTTATTCAAATCTGTACCTTGAGGGAAATGTTTTTCACACACATAAGTGTTTCTAGTGACATTGTAAGATGGTCGTTTAAGCTTTTCGAACCATATTTTGTACCTTTCCAGATCATTATAGGGTGAAACAAATCTTGTCCATTTTAATGTTGGATCCTTGCGGCTATTACTTTTGCAAGAATAGAAAGCACAACTTTTGTTTGGCATATCTGCAAAAGAAAAGAAAAGAAAAATATTTGTAATTTTGAATTTCAAATTCTTAAAGGATCTTCAAGTTCTGAATCATAACTAAGAATACTTTCAGTAGGTAATTCACAGCTGTCAATATGTTCAATGACTTCCACTTTGCAAAAATTTTCTTGGAACTGATCTTGATTGACCTTCACTGACCATTTAAATTTTTCACATAAATTCACTTTGAACACAATTACATCCTCTTGGAAATGTACTTGAAATGGTTTATCACTGGAGACCTGTTTCTGGCCATGAATCTTCATAATGTGATTTAACAAACTTTGTTTGGAATAAAAACTCTTGTTACATTCACATTGCCATTTGATTTTCTTCTTCTTTCCCTTTACTTTGTTAGATATTTGTTGAATATTTTTTATATTTGCTGTTGATATTTCTGTAGTTTTTATTTCACCGATTTGATTTGTGTGCTCCGTATTCTGGTTCAACTTTTTAGATTCTTCAACTTTACGTATTTTGTGTTCTTCAAGCACTATCACTTCATCTTTGTCATCTTTTGATTTTTGATGAGGCTTTCTTGGTCGTAAGATTTTCACTTCATACTCTTCCGGATCAGTTTCAACTGCAGGCATCAAATCCGGATTTGTCCAATACTTCAAATCTGCATTTGTAGGGAAATGTTTTTGACAAACATAAGTGTTTTTTGTGACAGGATAAGATGGTCTTTTGAGCTGTTTGAACCATTTTTCGTGTCTTTCTTGATCAATTGTTGATGGAACAAATTTCGCCCATTGAAGTGTTGGATCTTTTTTGCTGTTACTATTGCAAGAAAAGAAAGCACAACTACGATTTGGCATCTGCAAAAAACAAAACACTATAAACATTTTACAATTCGTGAAAATACAGTGGTTTTGTGCTATTCAACTGTTTTCTGCTTTAATTTCACGGAAAAATTACACAAAATTCGCGAAAACGCATTTGTGCTATTTAGCAGATTTCAACTTCGAAAACAATATTTTGAAGATTTTTTTTTCTCCAGAATTGTCCCAAAACGTAAAATTAACCAATAAAAGGTGGAATATCCTTCTTCTTTTTGATCTGATGATCTACTTTGCCTTGAAATATAACTTCATCAATTCCCTTGATTACTGTCTTGGCTATTTCTTGAACTGATTCTTTTCGGGATCGCTTAGTAGCGTCAACACTTAAAGATTCTTGAACCACGCATCGATAATTGTTTTGGTCTTCTTTGAATTTCACCAATGGTCCAAATGAAGGTGAACTAATGTGACTCATGATGTATAATGGATAATCTCCCTTTTCCACTTTTTTGAGGTAATTTCTTGCCCAATTATCAATGGCTAATTGGTTAACCGATGACTTATTGAACAATTTTGAAATGTTTTGAAGCAAATATGGCGTTGTCAAAAAACCATTAACTTCGTGTAGGACACAACCATATATCCTGGAAAAAGTTGTGCAAAACTGTCTTGAAGTGAGATGAAATTGAACATTACCTATTGGTACCTTTGAATTCATTGAATTCATTGAAATGTCGGAATAGCGAAAATCCCAAATCATCAATGCAATGAAATAACAATTTTTGTTCATTTGAGCCTTGAGTCTTCATAATATCTTGGAAGACTTTTTCACTGAATTGTTTCTCTTTTTCTTGATTAATATTTTGTGGCATATTGACTATGTAAGTGCCTAATCCAAACGTGTTGCCATAAATTTTTGGTACGACCCATCCCAATATTTGCCATAAATTGTCACCAATATTTTCTTTTGCAAGTTTTGACTTTGTAAAATCGATTGATCCGGGTTGAATTTTCCAGATTGGTGGACATGCCATGACCACAGATACATTTTTAGCTGATGGTTTTCCAGATGGTTTCAAGTATTTGAATGAGATTGTTGACATCTTGAATTTTGAACATTTTTCATAACTACAGGGTGTCCCAACAAGTCTTTTTAACAAACATCTACATAGTATGGGATTTTGAAAAAACTCGTCAAATTGAAAGGAGATTTGCGGTGCTTAGCTTGAATGTAAACAAACTTTCAGGATTTTTGTCGCCTTTATGGACGTTTTTCCTAAAATGGACAAAACTTGCTGGGACACCTGGTAGGTTGTGAAAATAATCTTAAATTCTTGCAAAAAACAATCATTTTTTCTAAAAATTCTTCAAAGTACCAAAATCCGCAAAATCCAAAAAATTTGGATTTTCTTCGGACTTTTCGTTACCAGAAAACAAAACCCAAAACAAATCCAGAATTCCTTTATTATGGCGTTGTCCAAGATTTTTCGTGTATAAACTATTTTACAAGTGCCGAATGTTGAAAATGAAATGTAAACAAAAACAAAAACAAAAAAATAATCGTGAAAAAAAAAGATGTCTTGTGAATTTGAGTCTTGGTTAACTGGAAAATTGACGGAATTTAACGCTGACGCAGAAGTTTTTTCTTCGTACATTTTAGGAATTTTAGACAGTGATGAAAGTTCGGACGATAAAGTGACAAATTTGCAAGATTTGTTAGAAGGTTTGGGTCTGGATGACGGACAACCTGATGCATGTCAACGGGTGGAAAAAGAAATTTGGACCCAATGGACCAAGAAAACCGATGCCAAAAATGACAGTGAAGTTGAAAAACCCAAGAATTTGGCGGATTTAGGAGCCACTGTGGTTGCTCATGCCGAGTCACAAACTCAAGCTTACAAAGCCAAAGGACCAAGTACCAGGTGAAAATCAGAATCAGATTAGAATTAGCCTATTTAATGAATGTTTCAATTTGACGATTTTTTTTCCTTTTTAATTTTCAGTTCAAGAGAAGACAAGGATAAAGAAGCCATCAAAGCCGCAATTCTGGCGCAATACAACAACGTTGTCGAAGGTGACGAATCCGAAGGTGACGAAGAAGAAGACGAGGAAGAATTTGGCAAAAATACCAATGCTGAAACTGTTGCCAAAGCTGCTGTAGAACAACGTGAGCGGTGCCGGATTGCTGCGGCAGAAAAGAAAGAAAAAGACAAATCCGACCGAGAAAAGCAGAAAAAGGACGCAGAAGACCGGAAAAAGAAGGCTCAAGAAAAAGCAGCAAAAGGCGAACGAAAACGGTGATGTCATGAATCAACAGCAAATTATACACTCAGATTTAAAAAAGAAGAATTGAAATGAAATGAAATGTTGAAAAAAATTGTTAGCTTTTTAGTTTTTTCGATAGAACGGTGCGGTGGCGTAGAATCAGAATCTAATTTTCATCTTTTGGACTTATGGCTAGTGGCGCCTCTAGTGGCATTTAGGAACACTAGAAAAATAACACACGTGAAAACTGAAAAACAAAAACTTTGAAGTTTATTTCAGTAAAATCAAATTCAGTTCCTAGAAGTAGACAGATTTGAAAGAAAGATGGGAGGCATCAGAAAGAGAAATCGACACAAAAACCCCAAGAAGAACGACAGAGAAAACTTTAATCCTAAAGGCGGATACAAAGATATAGTTCGTGAAAATGCTGCATTTGAAGCCTTTTACAGAAGTCATGAAGGAATGTGCAAAGCTGAAGAATTTGATAAAATGATGACTGCTTTGAAAAGTGATCTTCCCGCATCTTTTAGAGTGACCGGTTTCCGGTCTCAAGCCTTTGCTGTCCGTGACCTCATCGAAGGCACTTACTTTACAGCTCTTACCAATGCTCTCAAAGCTGCTCCTGAAGAAGGAGATGTGGGGGGTGGCGAAAACGCGGCTAAAGCGATTAGTCCTCCCAAGTCGTTGCCTTGGTACCCTGACAGACTTGCATGGCAATTGTCCATTACAAGGAATGACATAAGACGCGAAGAGACTTTGTATAAGTTGCACAACTTTTTGATTTCGGAAACTGAATCAGGTGAGTGATGAAGTAAAACGAAAAAAAAGTGAAGGAAGTCTAACTAATCAATTGGATTATAATTAGGTAACATTAGTCGACAAGAAACTGTGTCAATGATTCCTCCAATCGTCTTGGATGTGAAACCACATCACAAAGTTCTGGACATGTGCGCTGCTCCCGGATCTAAAACAGCGCAACTGATTGAGGCCATTCATGCGGTGGAAGATGTTGTGCCCAAAGGACTAGTTGTAGCTAATGATAGTGACAATAGCAGGTGTTACATGTTGGTGCACCAAGCCAAAAGGTTGCAAAGTCCTTGCGTGGTAATAACCAATCATGATGCTTCAATCATGCCAAATCTCAAACTTTCCAACGGATCAGACTTACGATTCGATCGCATCCTCTGTGATGTACCTTGTAGTGGAGACGGCACAATGCGCAAAAACGCCGACATTTGGCCGGTGAGGAACAGTTAATTTTCAGACGTGTTTTTTTAAAAGAAAAAGGATTTTTCCTTCTTTGTAGAAATGGTCCGCCGGAACAAGTACCAATCTCCATGGAATTCAATTTCGAATCCTTAAGCGAGGAATGGAACTTCTTGAAGTGGGCGGAAGACTTGTCTACTCAACATGTTCGCTCAATCCCGTGGAGGACGAAGCAGTAGTGCAAAGGTTGATTCTTGAGGCTGGAAAGGAGAATGTTGCCATTGAAGACCCCACTCATCTCGTCCCCGGCTTGAAATTTTCACCCGGACTGACTAAATGGAACGTGGGTTCCAAGGATGGAGATATTTATTCGACTTGGAGTGGTGTTGCAGAAAAGCATCACAGTCAAATTCGTCCATACATGTTTCCATCCGAGGAGATTGACCAGTTGAATATCAATCGATGTCTCAGAGTCCTTCCTCACCAACAAGACACCGGAGGATTCTTCGTTACGGTTCTGGTGAAGAAATCTCCTTGTCAATGGGAGAGTAAGCAGAAGTTTGATTCTAATGGCGAAAAGAATGGCAACGAGAACAACGACGCTAAAGGAAATGACGCCAAGCCAGAGCCTCCGCCACGGAAAAAGCCCAGAAGAGTACATCAGGGATTCAAGGAGGATCCCTACATATACTTTGACGCTGAAGAACCGCTCTTTAAAGAAATCAGTGCCTACTATGGCCTGAAAGAATTGCAACCACAGATGTTTCTAACCCGTTGCAAAGACACCACCAAAAAGAACAGCTTGTACTACACCTCTGAAATCGTCCGTGACATATTGCAAAGTAACGAGGATCGGGTCAAGATCATTAATACTGGAGGTTAGTCCATCCCTTCGAAATGAACATTTAAAAAAAAAAACCGCTCAAAAATCTCGCTTAAAAAAATATTGCGTGAATTTTCGAAAGGGTTTTTTTTTGCGCGAAAATGCAATGGTTTCCTAATTTGTTATTTTTTTGCAGTGAAAGCTTTTACTCGATGCGAAAACAAAGGTGCTTCATGTGATTTTCGGCTCGCCCAGGAAGGCGCATTAATGACTATTCCATTCATGTCGCGCCGAATTGTCAAGCCCACGTTGAAAGACTTGGAAGTTCTGCTACTTTGCAATGACGTTGAACGCCCTCCAGACCACGAGCAACTTGCACAGTCGACGCGTGATCAAATTGATAAATTAGACACAGGCAGTGTCGCCCTCATGTATGAGGAGCAACGCCAAGGATACGCCATCAAGCTTGAATTTGTGGGCTGGAAAGGGAAGAGCTCACTCCGTGCTTACGTACCCAAAAACGAAAGAGTACACTATCTCCGTCTAATTGGAGGCGATACTTCCAAGTATGAAAGAAATAAGTTTGAAGAACGTCGAGCTAAAAACAACGATGAGAAGAAAGAGGAGGAATGCAGTCAAGTTCTTGAAGAGAAAGATGATGATAAAAAAGATGTTGAAATTCTTGACAATGAGTAGTACATAGTACTATTTTGTGTGTTTTCGCGAAAATAAAATACTGATGAAAGCGTCAAAGGAAAAGATTTACTATCAACATTTGAATTTTCAAAAGACAAGTTGCGTGATTTCTGACAAAGTTCCGAAATTTCCGTCTTCCATACAATAACAGAATTTTAGAATGTGAATTGAATTATGATTTGAAATTGAATCCATCATGAAGACATAAGCAATCAACAAAGACGACGACAAATCAAACATTACCTAAGAAAAATGTCGAACAAAGCAATCAATCTCCTAGATCGCTTCAGAGGTTGTATGGTGGGTGCAGTAATTGGGGATTGTTTAGGTAAGACATATTGCAGTGTTTCAAAATGTCCCAAAAAGTTGTTGCATTTTGAATAAAAATATATTTCTAAATCTCTAGGTTCCCCCGTAGAATGTCAATTTTGGGAAGGTATTCCAGTCACTCAAGTATTGTCCTTATTCAAGAAATACCAAGAGTCCGATCATGAGCAACTCCAATACACCGATGACACAGCAATGGCCAGACAAATAGGTGATTCCATTATAACTATGCGATCCGTCGACCCCAAAAATCTTGCTGAAAGATTTGTCAAAGAGTATTTTCAAGAACCACATCGAGGTTATGGCGCAAGCGTGGCAGAAGTTTTCAAAAAGTTGAAAAAATCCCAATGCAGTGACCCCTTCCAACCGGCAAGCGAGCAATTCAATGGATCTGGATCATATGGAAATGGCGCTGCCATGAGGGTCCATCCTGTTGGAATGTTTTGTTTTGAAAAATCAAATGAAAGCATTATTGCAGAGGTAACGAAAAGCGCCAAAGTAACTCACACTCATCCGGATGCCATCAATGGAGCTATTTTACAAGCTGCGTGCATCTCATGGGCCTTGCAAACCCACAAACTTTCAGATTTTCGACAAAAGGCATATGAGCTATGTTCCAGCTTTGACAAACCGGACAATGATGATGACGGCAATGACACGTACGCGAAGAAACTCGAAAAAATTGATGTCTTTTTCGATGACAAAGAAGAAAACATCAAAAGCATGATCGAAGCTTTGGGAAACGATGTAGCGGCAATGGGATCTGTGCCCACCGCCTTATATGCCTTCTTAGCAGGCTCGCAAAACCATTCATTGCCAAGTAAGCCCATTGTTTTTTCTCCTTTACTGATAATTTTGGTCAACTTAGAAGATATTTTTTGCAGGTGGCCTGGAGACTATTGAAAATGGTTTCGAGCGAACCCTACACTTTGCAATGGCATTTGGTGGAGATTCTGATACAATCATGAGTATGACAGGAGCGTTAGCAGGTGCCTATTATGGTTTCAGTGGCATTCCATGCTACATGAAAAGTATTTCTGAGGGAGTGTCGAATGCTGTTAGACAAGGCGATCAGCTACACAAATTGGTGACTCAATAAATTCACAAGAGATTCTCAATTTATTTTCAAAGGGATGACGTGGTTTTTTTCAACCAAGTCTTGGCTTTTCCACAGTTTGCATTGGTACACATCGGGCATCTCAACAGCAGTTGAGGATTGATTCTGGGTCCGTTAACTAGTCTATCCTTGACCAATTCGGCTAAGCCTTTGACAAATATTGGGTTATCATTAGGAGTTGGACACCGAGCAATTTTTTCAGCGCCTACTTCTTGACCGACGTCATGTGCGTATTCAATATCCAGTTCATGTAGAGTTTCAATATGTTCATTGACAAATGCGATTGGAACAAGGAGAAGATTCTTTTGGCCTCGTTTCACAAGTGCTTTTGGAAAAAAATAAGAAGCCAGCAGTACGGATTTTATGTACCTTATTCATTTTGAAAAGAAATCTTACCTTTGATGGTTTTTTCGGTGTCTGGCTCAAGCCAAGGCAAGGGGCCAACCTTGGATTGCCAAACTAATCTGTAGGGATTACACATTTTCAATTCCTGCATGACCAGCTGAACAGTGGCTCCAACCTCTGCCGGGTAGGGATCGCCTCGATTCATGACGTATTGAGGAATGGAATGAGCAGAGAATAAAATGATAACTTCGTCCCGCTTTTCTTCGTCAAAATTGGCCAACTCTTTGCGAATATTATCTGCAAAAGTTTTGATCAAGGGTGGATGAGTGGCCCAGCGGTCAATCACACTCCATTTCATTTTGGTAGGTTCACTTCTCTGGGCATAATGTTGATAGATAGCAGTCATGCTTGAGCCAGATGTAGTACAACTGTACTGCGGATACTGACTGAAAGCCACGACATGCTCAACGCCATCCTTTTCCATTTCTTCGAGTGTGTCCTCTGTGAGAGGACGAGCGTAACGAAACCCAATGTAAGGTTTGTGTGGGGCTGTGTCAGGAGATATTTCATCCAAATGTTTACACATCAGCTCTCCTTGCCTACTAGTCCATTTGAAAATTGGAGAACCTCCCCCAATTTCATTGTATTTTTCAATTATATTTGGAGTCCTCTTTTTAGCAATTCTTGGACCCAGCCATGATTGAAAAGGCAGTTTGATAATGTCTCGATCCATGAAAAGTCGAGTTAAAAAGTCTTGGACTTCATTGGCCGTTTGTGGTCCTCCCATGTTGAGCATTAAAACTCCTGTTTTGGCTTTGCTCATGGTCGACATTTTAGCTACCGCAAAGTTGTTCATCAATGACAAAGGACGGACCAATGACATCATCTTCTTTCCTTCTTTTGACACTTGTCACTTGTAGATGTTGTGTAACTCAAAATTATTTTTCTTTTCACAGGTGGTATGTAACAGCAGTCTCAGACCAGCCAGACAGGCCAGAGTTGCCAGAGGCCGGCAGAGCATGACACTTTATTTCATAGCAAAAGAATTGAGATTCTGATCATTCTGATTGATATTCACAGGAGAGAAACTATTCTGTTGGGGCCAAAGCAAAACGGGATGGTGAAAAATGAGGTTATTAATTTGATACAAAGCCTCAATTGGGTACAAAGGAGCAATGACAGGCTGATTTTGAGGAGAAAGACTCGTTAACTGTCCAGAAACACCTTTCACCTGGCTCCCTTTCGATTTGGCATTTAGAATTTCAGATTTAGGGATCGCCATCTTGACCTCAACAAATTTCCCCTTGACAGCTTGAAATCTTACTTGACAGGCAGTGAAAGCAAAGAAAGAGTGTTTATATGTGATGAATGCATAACCCCGTCTGTTCTTGATATCAGCTGGCCAATCAATGCCACTATATGGACCAAATTTTCCAAAATGGGTTTTCAGATCTTCTAAAGTGGTCTCCTGAATGAAGAAGGTGCAATTTGAACTATATTTTGCTCTAAAAACTTCAGTATAGAGATACCTACTTTTGAAATTCCACCAACGAATATTTTGTTCTTATTGTCCTTGTAAACAAAGGGCGACTTTGTCCCTACAACTGGTTTGACACCGCCATCTTCAAAGGACTGTTTGAAGGCTCTTCTTATATCTGTGTAGACATTTAGTTTCATCAATGATTTGATCTTAAAATTAAAAAGCAATTAACCACTGCTGTCGCTGTCAGTCAAACGAATAAAAACTACATAGATTGATGCTTTTAATTGACAAATCATTGATGAAACAAATGATTTCCCTAGTTTCATGTTGTCTAAAACTTGGGTAGATGGATCTGCATTTAATGCTGCTTCGACCGAAGAGTTGGCGCTAAATGAAACAAAGCCGAATCTTCGACTTCTCTGCGTTTCAGGATGTTTCAGGATATTTACGTCGGTAACCTCTCCAAATTGACGGAAATGATTCTTAAGGCCCTCTTCGTCACTATAAAGGCTGAGATTTCCCACAAATATCTTTCTTTCCTTGTATGATGTGTGAGCTCCAAACATCTTGATTCCTTGACGTTTTCTAAAGTTTACAATTTTTTCCCCCAGTTCTCAGCGCTAAAACTGAGTTGATTGCCTTCTGTTAGCGTGTTATATCGAAAAAACTAAGGCCTAATCTAATCTATTTCAACATTCCCAGTTGCAAAAATCTTGGTACCAGCAAACCCGACTATTTAGGTAGTTCTGTTTTTTCAAGCATATTATCTGGGCGACATTAGATAACCAATTCTTTCAAAAACAAATCAAACATACAAATGAATTGAACCTCAGCTTTGAGACTGTTTTTTTTACGTTAAATTAAGATGACTCAGTTTTGAAAGCCTTTCCGGTTTGTTCTGGTGTACTTTACGTAGTTGAATTTCTTTTTAAAAAATTGAAGCGAACTGCAAAGGGACAGAATTGATAAGTAAGTTGAACGGAACAATTGAAATAATGAGTGAGCCATTACAAAATCCTACTACGATCGTTGGTGATGGCGAATCCCAAATACGGTTGAGTGAATTAACAAGTACATTTAACAAGATCATTAACCGATTGACCGCCAAGGAAAAAGAGGTCAGTATTTTGCGCCACAGTCTCACGGGAAATGAAGACAGAGAGGACGCTTACAAGGCTCTCAAAAAAGTTTTGAATGCTAGCCAAGAAGAGTTGTATTTGGTCAAGAATCAATTAACAGATCGAAAGGCTCAATTGGAATTGATGAACCTGGAACGGGATCAACTAGAAAAGAAAGTGATTGGCTTGGAGAATACGCTAAAAATTAACATCGAACACCATCGCATTGACAAAGAGTCTGCTTTGACAGAGGAAAAAATGAAGCACCAAAAGATGTTGGGCTCTTTAAAGAATGAAAATGAAGTCAAAGTCAAAGAAGTCAGTCTAACGACCAAAACCCAAATTGAATTCAAAAACAACGAAATTCAAGATCTGAAGCGAAAATTAGCAAAATTGGAAGGGGACAATAGGCAGTTAGAAAAGAAGCTGTCGAGTCACCAATGTATTTCTGAGACTTGCAAAGCAGAGAAGGCCAGTCAGAAGCAATACTACACTCAAGCGTTGGCAGAATTAGAGGAAGAACTTCAACGTGCAAGGAAGCGCACTTCTAGCCAACAAGATTTTCAACAGCAAATTTCAAAAAAGTCTAAAAAGGTTACTTTCGACGATAATAAAGGAGACAACGTCCCGAGCCAAACGCCATCGCCTACCCAAGTGGCTGTCGCAACTGCAAAGAAGACCATTTTGAAAAAAGACGAACGAAAATCCCACCACAAAATTTTTGTCGACAAGTTTCTGCCAAAACAGTACAACAAGGGAGATTTTGTACAAAAATGGTAAATAGTAAATTTTCTTTTGAGTTTGGATTTATTACGTCTGGGTCTGTTCTCCTTCAATTTCCGCTTCACTCATGCGATATAGGTTAAATAATTTGGCTACTTCCATCAAGTCTTCATATTTTCGATGTTCATTGACAATTCGACGTGCTGTACTCATGTGATTAAACACATTCCACATAAGCACACCTACTACGACATCTTGGGCATCTTTGTAAAAGACAACTCCTTTGACATATTCATTGTCTTTGTCAGTTTTAGCATAAACTCCAACCGTTTCTAAGGAACTATCGATTCGACCGGTGCCCTCAAGACCAACATCATTACCCAGGTCAGACCAGAACAGAGGATTAACATTGACTGTTTTATGCTCACCAGTCATATTTAGACCGGCAATTTTTCCGGTAACAAGTGCGTTGTCATGGTGTTCGTGACGTATTCTTCCGTGTTGACTGTGAAGAAATGAAGCGGCGTCACCCGCAACATAAACATCGCGAAAGGCTTTCAATTCTTCATCCACTTCGAATCCACCATAAATTGGATCAATAGGAAGACCAGCATCCTCGGCCAATTCTGTGGCGGGGTCAATGCCCACTGCTAAGACTACATGATCGGCCTTTATAACATCTTGACTACTGTCGAGACGCAGCTCTATTTGATTATTGTTCGTCGATTGAGCAGCACTAATGACACTGCTCTCTGTATGAACCTGAACACCGTCTCTGACGAGAGTCTTTGTTGCCCACTTTGACAGGTAAGGTGGTAATATTTTGGCCAAGTGACCTTTTTCTGGTAGGATTTGCGATACTGATAAGTCAATGTCTTTAGTATCCTTGGCAAAGATCCCCAGGGAAGAGGCCAATTCGGTTCCCAGAAAACCACCTCCGACAATGACTACTGATTTGGCTTGACCAGATTTGATTCGTCCCTCTAAATGTTGAAAATCTTGAACGTTGCGAAAAGTTGTTACGCGCGGATCGTCTTTGAGGTTTTCGAATGCTTTTGGCACCTTAGGACGTCCTCCAGTGGCCAAGAGGCACTTTTTATACTTGATCAGTCTACCATCTTCTAATTTAACTTGATTTTCATTTGGAATCAACTGTGCGACTTTTACTCCTTTCAGAACGGCGATGCCCCCTTTATCATTGAATTCGATGGAATCCACAGGTGTGTAAAAAGCCTCTTTCTCAAAGTACAAATTGCGTTCTCGACCCGAGAATGACTTGAACATGAACTCTCCCTCGGACTTGTGATTCTTCTCAAAGTACCACAACTCCTTGGTCAAAGGAGGTCGCATGTAAGGTGTCGCCTTTTCTTCACTGATTATAAGAATTTTCGCAGTTGGATCAGTTGCCTTGATGGAACGATATGCGCCAAAAGCGGCCGTTCCACCTCCAACAATGAGATAAGTAACTGCCTCTGGGATACCATTTGGACTCTTTTTGACTTCATTTGATTGTTCATCTTCAATGTGTTCCTCTTCCTTTACTTCATTATTGACATATTGCATAGATAATGAAGGGGCCGGCAACGAAGTCTGTTCCTCAGCTACAAAGTTATTGAATTGCCCCCGATACGGCTGCAAACTTTTAATCACTTTGTCATATCGTTTAGAAAAAACTGGCAATAAATCGTGTAATTGTGTCCACCACAAAACTCCTACAAGAGCTCCAACTCCAAAGGCTAATTGGGTATTATTTCGAGTTTGATTCAAAGCCAACGCTTTTTCAAATGGCATTGTCGGACCCGGCATTTCGTCCATGGAAGGACGTCTCCAATTTTGCATGGCTTTGCCTCGTCTTTGTTGGTAGAGTAGCCTTGGCACCCTCTGCACTTTGGAAAGAATCATATTCTAAGTTGATAATCTCTCACCGAATTTGGAATCTGGATTTCTGATCAATCTTCAGAAAATGTTTACACGTTTGTTTACATGCGTAGATATAAAACGCAACGATTTCCGCAATGTACTCGCAACCTCTCAACTCAACTTTTATGCGTACATTTTAGTTCAGTTTTTCAGCAAATTATATTCAACCGTTACTTAGTAATTTTCAAATTGTAAGTCTGACTTACACAAGACTTTTGAAGTAAAACTGTTCTCTAGCAAAAGTGACAATGAAATATTTAGTTCTTTTGGGGTTTTTTATAAACGTTGTGGTCATAGCCGACCAAGAAATTGAGAAAAGAAACGAGGTAGTTTTATACTTATTTTTTTCATTTTTCTATTTTTGTCTAATGTAATTTTGTTTTCCAGACAATTCAAATTTTTACTGCAATGCCAAAGGTGAACTTTACGGTGAATCCAGATGCAGCTCCTCTACATTCAACTCGTGGCCACCACAAGGGCCTAGTCAAATCCTACCAAGACTGCTTTGGCATGACACCTGAATTCCATGGCAAAGACAAGCACTGCATATTTCCTTTTATCTATCGTGGCATAGTAATGAGTTTAGCAATGAATCAATATTAGTACTCAATATTAATCATTTGGACTTCTAGGTATATGAGACGTGTACTTATGTGGCTGATTCTCAACCCTGGTGTGCAACTGCTACGGACGTCAACGGCCACATGGTCACCAACGATTGGGGATATTGTACGGCCGAATGCCCTGTCATGCCTCATACTCACTGTCGCACTGTTCAAGGAGGACCTATCGAAGGAGCATTTTGTCGCTTTCCTTTTCGTTACAAAGATGTGGAGTACAACATGTGCACACGGGTAGATCACTATTTAACTCCAGACGCAGTGGAAGCTGGTGTCAATTCAACGCAAGGATGGTGTGCGACTAAAGTTGATGCGCATGGAGACTATGTGCCTCATCATTGGGGTATTTGCCAACGCGAATGTCGCCCCCCTAAGAGTAATTTTTTTTAAATTAGTTTATTCTAAGAGCTTTCACCCTTTTATAATCAAAAATCCCTTGAATTGTAGCCGAGAAAATGATGACGCTTGAGATGCCTACTACACCTGGCGACAATTCCGTTGCTACAACCGGTGCCACTACAATTACTGTTACAACAGCATCGATCTCGAATACTTCGTCGGAAGAGAGCACAACTTCAACCCCTGTAACTATTTCTGAAAGGATTGTTACTCCGACGCTACAAAGTAGTCCAAAGGAAAGCACGACTTCAACATCTACTACCTCTACTACTTCTACTTCTTCGGCTTCTTCGTCAGACAGAAGTATTGCAACCAGTTCTCTGCCTCCACAACATATTCCAGCAGATCAATTGCCTGTTAAAAGTGACCGAGCAACGTACATACCTAAAGTTTACTCGGATCCCATTGGCGTAATTTTACAAGAGAACGGGATTGAGTTGGATGGAGTAAAACAAGAACTATGATAGGAACAAGACCCATGATTTTAGCTTTTACAACCGCTTTATTTTAGAGATTGAAAACCAAACATATTCTTTTTTTTTTTTTTTGTGAATTGCCAATGTTTTGCAATGATAATAGCAAATACATGATCATCCCGGTTGGTCCACGACGCACAGATTATTTCAATTTTTTCCCCCTTCTTTTTTTTTTATTTATTTTCTAAATCTAAAACATTTTCTTGGTTAGGGTTTTTAGCATACTCAGATAGGGTTTAAATTGGTCGACTTTTTTACGCATATATTTTATATGAAACTTCATATTTTGATGGAAATCCTTGTCATTTTCATCCATCCACCACTGCGTTGCTCTATAAATAGCTTTGATAGCTGCTTCGGAATTGACATAATTCTCAACATAGCCATAATCGACAAAGAGTTCCTCTCCAGCTTTCATGTCTCGTAAAAGTACTAGACTTCGTATTTTTCCAAATCTTGGGTGATCAATCATGCCGAACCAACAATTTGGCGGTGACTTGTGATTGACCAGGTGACCTAGAGTAGCATTGAACATGTTCAAGTCTCGGTACTTGGCGGGGATATTAAGGATCTCTGTAGGTTTAGCCCAGTCATTATCCATACGATAGGCGCTTTTACGATCCTCAACCTTGACTTTGGATTCCAAATCTGTCATTCGTACCCCATTATAGAATCCCACTAGGGTTCCATTGGAGCAATTTCGCTTCAAAAAAACTCCTCGTCCTGCCGCTTTGCTTGACAGGGTAGAGGACGAAACTTGGATAAACTTTGCCTCCATGGAATCTCGCTTCAATGGGAACGGAATAAAAGTCTGATTGGAGGGGGAATAGGTCAACTCTTCATTCTTCGAATTTGGCATTAGGCTTGGAATTGGTTGGATTAAACCGTTATTGGACTGTTCAATGGCCACTAACTCCGCAGATTGCCCGGAGACGAGTGTACCGTCCTCAAAGTTGCCAACAATCATGGTTTGAAAATCTGGGTATACATACGCAATTTCTTGTCCTGTCAATTCTCCTGATTGGGCATCAACAACTCCAACCACAAATCCACCGCCTGTTTTAAACTGATAGGATATTCCATTGCGAAGACCATTGACAAAGACAGAAATCTCCTTCAAATACTGGGCTTGGCTCCATTCATGGCCAGAATCATACAGATTGCAGGCTCCGAATTTGCATTGGAATCTCAGGAACAATCCATGCAAAATACCATGCTTGAAATTGGCTTGGGCAAAGCTGCCATCTTTGTAGTTGATTCTGCACCCTCCATGATAATCTCCATTGAAATCCTTGCTTCCTTTGATGGCTGCTTCGTCATTATGTTCAATATTATATTTGATGGCTTCAGTGGGAGGTGAAAGAACTATTGCTTCTGAATGGATATCCAAAATGGTATGGTCGGCTTTGATGGACTCTAGCCATTGAACTAAAGCCTCTGAAGGCTCCATCTTATTTTCATCTCTTTTGATGATGATGTGGCGATTTTCCAATTCTTCCACAAAAGGAAAGACAAAGACCAGAGATGAAAATGTCAGGTAGAAGAAACTAAAGGTTGCTACTATCTTTCTGTTTACTCTTGTTGCCATTTTGAGACATCATCTTCAAGTGAAACCGGTGCCGCGTGAGGAAATGTAACGGTTCAATAATCTGTCTCAAACGCAAAAAGTACCGCAATATCTAACAGATATGAATTTATGGGCCGTAAGTTAAGAACAAAAATCACATTTTTATTTCTTTTTCCCTTTCTTATTATTCCCACTCACTTCTTTTGGATCTTTTCCTTGAGCCAAGGCCAATTGCCTTTTCAATTCTAATAGCTTGTCAACTGCTGCTTTAATGGCATCTTTTTCGGCTTTTGATTCCTTCAGACCTCTTACAATGTCACCTTGGGCTGTAACTTCATTTTCAAGCTTTTGTACAGAGGCTCCAGAATCTTTTGCAGGGACTGCCGCCGCTGCAGGAGAAGGTTTGGATCTACCGGCAAACCGTTGTTTGAGGTTTTGGATTTCTTCAGGCTTAATTTCTTTGATCAGAGGAGCAGGTTGACCAATTTCATGTTCAGGCTTGAGAAACAATCTGAAAATTTGATTTTAAAATAGATTTTCAAACATTGTGCAGATTATAGCAAAAAATTACCTGAAGAGTCTTAACTTTGGATCAGACTCGGACAAAATGTTAACTTTTTCCAAAGGAATGTTCAATTGGTCTAATAAAACTTGTGACATGTTTGGCATGAATGGTTGAATCAAAACTGCCAGAAGACAAGATATATTTGCACATAAACTGACCACGGAATAGGCTCGTACGAAATCTTCGACAACCTTGGTCTTGACCAATTTCCAGGGTTTTTCAGCTTGCATCAATTGATTTCCTATTCTTGAGATGCTGAAAATTTGACTAATGGCATCTCTTTCACGACATTTTTCCAGCAAATCCACATACTGTTTGATGCATTGATTAATTTGCACCATGAGTACTTGGTCTTCTGGAGTCAACCTAACCTCTCCAATTTTGCTACCAAAATTATCTTTGGTGAATTTCAAGGCTCTGTTGACAAAATTTCCCAGATTGGCCAAAAGTTCAGAATTGTTTTTCAACATCAAATCTTCCCACTTGAAGGCAGAATCCGCATTTTCCGGTCTGGTATACATCAAGTAGAATCTCCAGATATCCGCCGGAATCCCAGTGTCTCGTGCATCATTGCCAAAGACTCCAATTCCTCGACTTTTGGAAAATTTGGCATCCTCATAGTTCAAATATTCGGTCGACATCAAGTAGTTGACCATAGTCCATGGGCTTCCGGTACCCAATTGGGTGGCAGGGAAAACCACAGAATGGAAGGGAACATTGTCTTTGGCCATGAATTCGTAGTAGACAACATTGCCAGGATTCTTCCACCAGGCCTCCCATTTGTCGGTGTAATTGGCGGTGATGCTCATGTAGCCAATTGGCGCATCAAACCAGACGTAAAATACTTTGGATTCGTATCCTTTCAAGGGCACAGGAGTTCCCCATTTGAGATCTCTGGTGATGCATCTGGGTTGCAAGCCGCCTTTAAGCCAGCTTTTGGCAATCACGCGGGCATTGTTGGTCCAATTGACAGAGGTGGCTTCCAGCCAATCATTTAATTTGGCTTCGACTTTGGGTAAATCTGTAAATAATTTTGCCTATTTTAAAACGATTCTTGCAATATGAAACAGTATACAAACTAATCATTACCTATGAAGACATGTTTAGACGTTTGGACTTGTGGCCTGCAACTGCACAATTTGCATCGGGGCTCTTTCAATTCGATGGCATTGATCAGTTTGCCACATGCGTCACATTGGTCACCTCGTGCATCCTCATACCCACAAAAGGGACAAATCCCTTCGACGAATCTGTCAGCCAGAAACCGGTCACATTTGTCACAGTGCAATTGATCCATAGCATCTTCGATCAAATTTCCACTTTTATGGAGCTGCCAAAAGATGTCTTGAGCAATAGCCGTTTGCTTAGGAGTGGTTGTTCGGCCAAAATGGTCAAAACCAATATCGAACCATTGGTAAATCTCAGAATGAAGTTTGTGATATTTGTCACAAATATCTTGGCAGCTGAGACCTTCTTCAAGTGCTTTTGTCTCTGTTGAAGTCCCATATTCATCAGTTCCACAGATGAAAAGGGTGTTGTAATGGCGTAAGCGACAAAATCTGGCAAATACATCGGCGGATAAAATGGCCCCAACAATGTTTCCCAAATGGGGAACATTGTTGACATAAGGTAAGGCAGAGGTGATCAACACATTTCTTTGTCCCGCCTTCGGAAGTACCTTTTCTTCTGTAGGCTTGGGGCTTTTCTTCAGTTTAATGGGGGCATGCCAAGCCTGCATAGTTTCTTCCAACTCTTTATCTGAGACTGGAGGTTCTTTGGGAGCGTCACAAATGGCGGCGGACGACAAGTTAGATTGATCAACCGATTTCACCTCTGAGGCTTTCTTCATCCAAGTTGCAAAATTCCACTTGATTTTCTTTCCCTTGGATATGATGATTGTTTCCAGTCCTTTCTGAAAAGTATTCTTTGACGACAAATACGCCATCCATTGCTGGACTCTGGGTAAGGCTTGAATCAATTCTGGACTGTCCTTCCAAATAGGATACAAATCACACCAAATCACAATATCGTTGGCTGATACTATTTCTTTCACTTGTGGATAGTGGGTCAATTGATCCTCACTTTGGTCTAAAATTGGCAAAATCCGACTTTTCAAGGCATTTTTTATTTCCTCACCATTTTTCTTGGTTGAGTGATAGGTGAGTAGCAGAGGTTTGAGCACTTTCATCTCCCAATCCAAAAGACCCTCCACAGCTCCTATGGCCTTTTTCTTCAACAAGTCTGGCTTTTGATGCAAATACAGACAAGCGGCATTGACACTGAAGAATTTAGCATCGCCATCCACCAAACAAGGAACAAGTCCAGAACCTTTTTCAATACCTAGATTTTGCTTAGCTTCATTGGCGGCGATGATAATTTTCAAAGCATCAATGTTATCATCATTGGTTATAAGCCTCATGTTGGACAACTGTAGGTGCTTCTGTCAGTCTGTCACTTTCACGTTTTTCCACGTTTTAGCCGGAAAATGCAATGTTTTTCTAAGCAGACTTACTTACTGAGAAAAGTCAACAAAAAAACATCGAAATTTAGAGTCGAGCACGGAAGATGATGAAATACCTATTTGAAAAAAGGCAGCCTTTTTTTTAAAAAATATGATATTTATTTGGTAAGAGATTCGTTTTGAAGAATTTCATATAAATCTGCCATTTCTTTAGCCCTCTGAAGAATCTGTTGTGGCAAATTGGCCATTTTACCCACGTTAATTCCGAAGCTGTTGCTAGCTCCTCCTTGGCCAATTTTATAAAGGAAGAGAATGTCATCATTGTCATGGATGTATCCCATAGTTCCAGCTCTAACATTGGAACCCAAAACTGATGTCAGGCACCTGAAATGCGTCACAAAAAGGGTGGTACACTTGACGTTGTAGACAAGATATCCTAAGACACTTTTGGCAATTGCTGTCCCGTCGTGAGTTGCCGTTCCTCTTCCTAATTCATCCAAAAGTACCAATGACTTTTCAGTCGCTGTATTTAGTATCAAGGATGCTTCTTCAAGTTCAACGTACAAGGTACTTTTGCCTTTTGCCAGTTCATCTTTAGCACCCATTCGGACATAGAGTCCATCAAAAATTGGCATATTAGCCGAGTCAGCTGGAACATAAGATCCCATCTGGGCCATGATGGCCAAAATACCAACTTGCCGAACATAGCAGGATTTACCGCCCATATTCGGACCAGTTAACACAAGAGCATCTCCCGCTTGTAAATTTACATCATTGGCAACCAGATGACATCCAGGTGTACTTGTAATGGCTTCTTCGACCACAATATTTCTTGAGTCTTTCACCTCAAATTTTCCATCAGCATTAAAAGAAGGCCGACAAAACCCCGATCTTTGGGCTACACTGGTCATAGCTACAATGCAGTCCAAGCTTGCCCACGACTTGATAAGTCTCAATAGAAGCTTCAGTTTGGGGATTTGATCTTGTAGGTACTGCAACCATGCCTTCTTTGCTTCAATGTCCAATCGTTCATTTAGCCATTGCAATTGAGGCAGAATTCTTATTATCTCTGGCGTTCGGTATCGCCCAAATCGCTGAGTCCCATTCACTTTGGTCCAAGAGGAAGGAGCCGTTACAACTCCGTTACGGATTTCTATCAAGTACTCCAAGCCAGATACAGTTGAGTATTCGAATTTCAATACGCCTAGAGTCTTGCAAATGTACTGCTTGTGGTTTTCCAATTCATTTTCCAGCTCCTTGATTTGCTGCTGTAATTTTTCAGTTGCTTCAGTTTCCACAATATCACTCTTTAGTAGAGGTATCAGTAGTTCTTTTGAGACACTTGCAAAATTTTCAATCAGATCATCGATCAAGTTCTTTAAAACACTTGGCCAGCTATGTTGAGATAAAGAAATGCTGGCTAGCCCAGCAGCAATGCTGTTCAAAGTGTTCAAGCATAAAATGAACTTTTGACGAGGGATTCTCTGATGAATGGCTGAGGTCAAAGACATTTCAAAATCAAATGGGTACTTGGACAGAAGATTTTTCAGTAGGATACAGGTTTCATTGTTTGATAAAAGATATTCGATGGCATCCAATCTACATTCGATGTCAGCTTGAACTGTCAAAGGACTCAACAACCAATTTCTAAACAGCCTTTTGCCCGGTCTGGTTTTGGCCACATTTAGGATCTTGGCCAATAAATGAAGCTCCAAACTTTCAACTGTCATGGAGGGCAGTCTCATCACATTGCTGCTTACAGAGAAGTTTGAAGTCAAGTCCTTGATATCAAAGGTGGAATTGAATATCAATTTTTCTAATCCAAATTGCTTCAAGTATGCGTACATCATTTGGAAGGCACTGATGTCGTCTTGGTTTAATGTTGGCCAAATTTGCATTAAACCTTTGTTGCTCTTGCTCTCATCGAAAACAAGAGATTCTAAATCAACAGGAGGAGTGGTTTTGATGGTTTCTAGTCTAACTGGGTTATTACGAAAGTGGCGTTGGTCATGTACAAAATCTTGGACAATATCACATTCGTCTCCAATAACAATTTCAAAAGGTTCCATGGCATTTAGTATATCTTTCAAGCCTTTAGCTGTTGTCTTGTGTAGGACCAATTTGCCCAAAATTGGGGTGAGTTGAAGAACTGAAGAGGAGTTGGAGATAGACATGATGTGAAACGTTCGGTTTCGTTCATCATAAAGCTCCTCTAAAAATGTTGATGCAGTGTACCGTTCAGAGAGCTGACGAGAAAACGGTCCACTGTTCATAGTCTGATTGACAGCCTTCTCCGCAGCCGATTCTGTCTGTGACACAATTCCCACTTTTTCGCCTTCTAATACTAATTTTCGGACATAGTTCATTGGCCCATTGAAAGTTGGAACACTTGCTGTCATCCCCAATTGACCAGATCCAACATTATCCGGATGAGCAACAATATCTAAAACTTTTGCTGCAATTTCTGCATCTTGACCGAAAAAGCGATAGCGGTAGCCAACCTCAACCATGATCAACGTATCAGAATGTTTCTCTTTTATTGCTTTCACTTGTTGCTCCAAAGGCGTCAACTTCTTTTTGGCGGATCCGGATGCGTCAAGAGTTTCTTGTACTTCCTGAGAATCCACTTTTGATTTCTTGTTGCACTGACGGATAGTTTCGTAAGAAGACGTTGGTACGTCCGATTTAAAATGGTCCAATTTACGTTTTAGTCCTTCGTCAGCCACCTTGAATGATGGTCTCGGTTTTTCTGTAGTACTACTGGCAACCTTGGGAGCAAAAAATGCAGAGATTGTCTTTTGACCCACCTTTGTCGTGTTCTTCATTTTGACTGATGCTGGAGTGTCAAGCTTTTCTCCAGGTTCCAATTTCTTCTTTTTCGAATGCATGAAACGAAAGTATTGAGATTTCTTTGAAGAGTTCATCGTCTTTTTCGTTCTTCGCAAGAAAAGATAATATTACTTTTTCTGTGACGCAAAAATGAAGTTATTTTTTGTTTACTTTTATTAAACACCAGATCGAACTGAGTCAAGCAAAATCCGCTTCTCACCATATTCTCTTCAGTTCAGTTTTTTGGACTATGAATTTTTACTTCCGTTTGTGTTATTGCATCATTTTGATTTTTTGATCGAAAAAAACAAGACAAAATGTTTCAAAGCTTCATCAATTTGAAAGGATCGTTTGTCAACGATGAGTACGTTGTCAAAAAGTTTGAACATGTTCATTATGACAAAGAAAATGACTGGTTCCAAAAGTCGAGGAAGTTATTGACAGCATTGGATGATGATTGTAATGACCAGTCAAAGGGATTTTGTATTTGTGATCGGTTGCCTCGCCTGGTAAGTAAAAAATCTTTTTTGATGACTATTTTTAATTTTCTTTTTAGTCGTTCTAAAATACTTTTTGGTGATATGGTTTCAGGTGGTATGTGGCCTCTGTGGAGCCTGCGGTTATGGTCGAGTGGCTAAAGTCTGTACTGTTCACCCCTACAAGAGTATTGAAATCAAGACAGATCTTCAAAAATGTCCTGTATGTCGTTTTGCCAAGTTCCTTGTGGAGTGTGCAGGATGTAATAATTGACACTAAGTTCATATGTATTACCAACTTTTATAATATATTTCAAGAATAAAACGTGAAGAGTTTTGAAGATACTCTTAGGGATCTTAGGAAGAATATGGCTCACTGACAAGCCGATACTTGAACTTTAAAAGTGTCTTGGACTTGGTTGTCGGATTGTTCAACTCTTGCCGACTTCTACCTACTCTCTCCTGATCAACTTCATTTGTGTTCCCTTCGAAATCTCCATACTCTGGATAATCTTCAATTGTAGAAACTTCACCATCATCGTCGTCACCATAGTCATATTCTTCATCATATTCATAGTCACCAAATCCTTGTACGTCAAACTCCTCCCCCGCGAACACATCGGGCCCAAATAGTCCTTGTTCTACTCCTTCTGGAGGAGGAGCGGCTAGAGACAAAAGCGCTTGCAATTTGTCTGGCGACGGCAACCCTTCTTTTGCAATTTGCTTAATGATCTCCGGATTATTCTCAATGAATTCTTTTACCTGAGGATTCTCCAGAAGGTCTGTAGGTAACGCGGCTAAAGGATTACTTGGATTTGGGTTGGAAGGCTTAGTGGTAGTAGTAGTAGAAGTAGTAGTAGTAGTAGAGGCAACAAACGACGGCTGAAATCTTTGCTTCAGCTTCATCAGCTTTGCAATGATTTGACCTCTCACAACTGGGTCAAGCAAGAGCGAATCAATATTCAAATCATTGTTTCCACACGCTGAATTTGGTGTAGGATTTCCTGCTGGGCATAAAAACTGGGTGTCACAAAAAGTTTTGAAGAAAAATTTGAGAGTTTTAAGTGTCACATTGCAATTTGGCTGCATTTCGTGAGACAAATTCACAGATTTTGCATAAAAAAAAACTCCTTATGCCACTTTTCGAATGACTGGTTCGCTTCGCTCGCAAACTTTTCTGAGCCTCAGAACATTGCTTTTAGCCTATTCCTAACTTGTTAAAACACCCTCTAGTTTTTTAAGAAAAAAAGTTGTAAAACCATGAGGTTCCTTACCTTGACTTTGAAGCTGGTTCCTTAAAGAAGGCCTCGGTGTTGTAGTTGGTTTAATACGCCTGCCATACTTGTCTAACTTGATGGGACACTTTGGACATGCAAAACCACACACTTCTCGGCCTCGGAAATCGCAACAGTCTGGAAAATTCATGCACCACAGTGCCAAGTATCTCTTGGGTCTTGATTTGGAAGCTTCTTCCTCCTCCAGACTGGAGGCGGAATTGAAGCACAAGAACAGTAAAATGGCAGATGTCGAGGGTAGCAACATTGCTTCTTCTCTGATTAAAACCAGTAAGACTGTTTTCCTTTATATTTCATTTTCAAGGGAAACTACATTTAATGACATGGAATAATGATGATAGGTTTATGAACTATTTTACCTGACCTTGTCATCCTCCTAACTTGCACAAGAATGGAGTACACCTCCTACTTTTTGAGTGTTTGAATTTTCTATTTTGAAATTGCTACTTCCTAGTTCTGGATGATGATCGCATTAGCAAATAAGTAATGATTTTAAGGTCATTTGATGATACACTTTGCAACAGGGAATCAAACGGCGTGTCAAATACGATTTTCTGAGCGTCGCGAGCTGTAGTGTTTTGGTCAAGGTTGAGTTGTGCGGATTATTGATCAGATCAAATCAGTTGACAAATTGGCAGTAAATCATGCAGTCGTCGACCAAGTTTGCACTGTTTTGGCTCTCTTTTTTCACTATTATGCAGTTTTATCAAGCAAAGGAAAGAACACTGCGGAAAGGACGTTTGGTACAAAACCACTCCCAGAAGGGTAAGAATTCTTTGGTCGGCGTTGATTTTTTTCCTGTGCACCTTTCCTACACCGGAAACTGAAGTTACCAAGGATTTTTCTTTATCTGATCAAGAATAGAAGTGGTATACAAGGGAGGACTTTACTCATCGAAGGTCGGCTTTACAGCCCGAGCGAAGCGAGGGGAGGGTTATAAAAGAGACTCAAGGGGGCGTAAAGTCCGCCCACTTCTGTCTGAGAAGGACCAAAAAAAAAATCCATGGGAACTTTACTTTTTGATGCAGGATGGCAACTTTCTTGCACATTACTTATCAGACATGAATCCTACGCCGAGGGAATGCTAGAATTTCATTCGAGGATTTGAGGCCGAGAAAGTCCGAAAAATCTCAAAAAAATTCAGGAAAAAACTTCACTAGTCAGGAATTTTTCTATGCAGGAACGTTTTTTCTTGAACTTTTTATCGCATTTTTTTTTTTTTTTTTCGTATTGTGAGGTTATTTCCTGAGCGCGTTTAGAAACCTGACCTCGGCGTAGGGAATTATGTCTGAAGTGTACATAAGAAACATTATTTTTACTGAAGGATCTGAAGCTCAAGCTGAAGTCTTGAGCTATATCATTGACATTGAATCGATACCAAAGCGACAAAATCGTCGGAGAAAAACACATCCTAAGCCAATCAGCAGAAAATATATCGTGAAGAACCGATCGAGAAATTATGGAGTTCTTGCTCGTATGTCAACCAACGAAGAAGAGAGCGAAGCCGTGCCCACGTATTCTTGGACTTCCGTTGAGGAGACTCAAGATAGAAAAAGTGTTCAGCAGCCTTTAGTCTTCGAACCTTTTTCAACGGATCCTAAAAAACATGCTGCCGTTTTTGCTTGGATCGATCAAATGATCAATGGATACAGTGATACAGTTCCTAGTACGAAGCCCAAACCGATACAATCCGCTCAAGTACGAAAAGATCAAAAGAAGTTAAGGTCAGCAGCAAAAAAGTCCAGGACTATGACAGTTAGAAAAAGACCCCGAAGACCTGGAACAACATCGATTCCAAGGCTGGTCAATACACCAAGCACAACTTCGCCAACTCTAAGTCTGACAACGTCTCCAACCATTAGGATCGCCAGAACAACATCATCAGCAAGACCTTTGAAAAAGGCTTCTAAGGCCAAAGGCCATTATCGATATTCAGTGGACAATGGGCCTTTTGGCGCCAAAGAAGAATTTGATGGGATTGAAACACAAGGCCAATATAATATCAACCGATCCGGATTCTTCCACAAAACTATTTATTCTGTGACTCCAGACTCAGGCTTTCAATCTGATAGTAGTTACAGTATCTTTTCTTAAAAGAAAATATTGTCACTACTGCAATTCTGTAAAACTTCCCGGGAAATAAAAACTTTGCTTGTATCCCTTTTGTTCCACCAGATCTTTGGCAGTCTTGGCTCTAATTCCTTTGACACAGAAAAACACGACCGGGTCATTCATGCTTGGTTTGTCGATACCAAGATTAGCTTTAAAGTCATCTTTTGGCATGGCAAACGCAGCTTCAACGTCACCAACAGGTATGTTTACAGCGTTTGGTACTAGACCATGATTTTCAAGCTCTTGTGGTTCTCGCACATCTACCAACAATGAACCTTCTTTTTGATGAGATCTGACAGTATGCAGTTCAAGAAGTCCATTACTAACCGTACTACACCATTTGGTTTGATTGATCATTGATGCTGGATGAAAAATAACTCGACGAAGTAGAGACATAGTTGACATTATCTGCAATTCAAAAAACACTGCATCATTATTTTAAAAAAAAATTCTTTCATGACGAAATAAACATTTGACTTTCAATGCCATTCTTCTGCAAAAACTTTTCCACTTTTGACTTGAGTTGTTCTCGCTTTCCCAAGGCTTTAAGAGTTTTGTTGATGTTTTGTTGTTCTATTTGGCTTGAGACTTCTTTCCAAATATCTTGAGCAACCTCCTCGTTGTCACAATGAATTAATGCAGCTATTGAACTCATAGCAAAACCAGCGTTTTTCGATTTGATCACTTTTTCTTTGAGGTGCTCCATAGAAGCTGCGGGGTCGCTACTGTCTTTTATATTATGAACTAAATCAATGGGTCTGACAAATGTCAATTGAGAGGGTTCTATACGCTGCAAGGCTTCTTTCATATTGGGCATATTAGCCAATATCCAATGTGTCTCCCTTGTTCCCCAATTTAACTTTCTTCGGATTTCTTCGTCTGTGGGTGCATTCTTGGTAATATCTTTGAAGCTCATTCGACTCAAGCCTTGGTCCAAGCATTGGTTAGCAAAAAAGGCTGGAAATTCAGACAAGTATTTTATGACTTGTTGAAACGAGGAGAAATCTTGCTGGTTGCTCATCAAAGTGAACAATTTTTCGACCATCGAAATTTTGACTTTCTTGTCATTGACGGCTTTGCCAAATTCTTCCATGGCGCCATTCAAGTCTTCTCTGGTAATAACCACATCAAATTTAGCTTCTGAGCCAGACTCTTGGGACTCCTCTTCCGGTACTTCAAAGGGAACACTCTTTCCATCTTTTTTCAAGGCCTTAGCCATCACTCCCAAAAGTTGGTCACTGGGAGTGTACCCATAATCTTGCATCAATACCCAAATTTCCTGGATCTTATCGGAATTCCGGTCATAGGTATGAACCAGTCTTTCAAAGAGAAATTTTTGATCACTTCCGAAAATAGGCAAGACCATTTTGATGAATTCTTCAGTGGCTTCTCTTTGTCGAAACCCATCAATGATATATTTGGTTAACCCATGTTCATATCTCAAACCTGGGGTTTGGAACAATTTTTTGGCCTGTGCCATTCTATCCAAGTCAATAAAAGCCGCTGCTAAATGGTAGACCGAATTTTCTTCGCCTTTGATTTGTATAACTGCATCTAAAGCTCTTTGCAGCAACTCTTTCTCGTCACGCCGTATCAATTCTTTGACCAACATTTTGAAACCACGAACATCGTTGGCTTGCGCTGCATTGTCTTCTAACAAGCCAACAGCCTCTTCAAATCTATCATGTTCTAAATGGTTTAAGATCAAAAGCGGTGTAAAACTACCCAGATTCTCACGATCACTCATCAGTCGGTTACAAATAGTAATCATGTCACTATACACTTGAGGATCGCGGATGAGTTTACCAAGATTTCTCAGCCAGCTGGAGGCACCATCCTTCTTGTCTTCGCTATTGTTCATCCGTAGATTGTCTTTAAAGGATTCCATAGCCGAAATGGCTCTCAATGCCTCCTTTTCTTTGCTTTTCGAGGCTAGCTGAACGGCTATATCAAAAAAGACACTGGGAAAGAGTAGTTGATCTTCAGGTTGCAAACTGAGCTGATCCAAGTCTTCACCAAACACACGATCCACATTTTGATGCTGCGAAAAACATTTCAAAATGTAATCTTTGATTTGAATGTAGCCAAACTTGACGTTGATGCCATGCTCCTGCAATTTAGCTTGGGTCTCTAAAGCTTTCTTCACTTTGCCTTCAGACATGTAATGGTTGACCAGCTTTTGAGCTTGGCTCCAACTTATTTTGATACGAGACTCATCGCTGCCTGCGTCGTCTGCTGCTAAGGGTTTCTTCAATTCAGACATCATGTAATGTTCAAATCTTCGGAATTTCTCATTGTCAGGATCACTGCTCTCCAAGATTTCTGTAAGTTTGGACCCAGCTTTTGTTCTAGTACTCACAATTACTTGTCTTAGCGACTGGTTAAACTCATCGACTTTTTCTATCGACCACAGATCACCAAAATTCTCAAAATGACTTTTGACCTTCTTCAGATTTTCTTGCGTGACTTCATTTTGCACCATTCCCGCTAGTTCTTCGACGATGACGGGATGAACTCCTATGTTAGATGTGACGAATGCTTCCAAGACCTCGTTCAAGACTTCTTCACCTGATTTGCCATCGGATTCATACTTATGTGCGTCTTGGTAAATGAATTGTAACGATAAACCAATACTCTTGTTGATCGCGCCTAAAGAATCCAACATTTTTTCAGGATTGGAGCTACGAATTCGTGCGTAAGACTGAGAACAATTGAAGAATAAGGCTTTGAAGCTGTCAATATCCTTGGTCAGTAGGTAGTGTCTACCCAAGGAATTTTTAAAAAATTGTGGAAAACACCTGGAATGTTAATAAGAAAAATTAGTTAGTACACGCACTACTTAGGTATGTGGATGGATACCTAAAGCACAAAAAATGTCAAAAATGCCAAAAATGGTAATAAGTCACTATGAGGATTTGTAATAATTGAATTTCCCGCACTTTTTGAGAGGTAAACATAAGAACAAAAAATTCCGGGAAATTCATCAATTGCAAATCCTCTTTTAATCACTATCACCAGCAGTTCTTACAGTTTTTGTGCTTTGGTTGTGTTATGTACCTGGTTCCTTTACGAACAGTTGAATGCCTTGCCGCTTCTTTTATAGCATCTGATTCATCGCCACTGAGGATAAACTGGAGTGCAGCAGTATAGAGAATGTACGGTTCAAGATTAATTCCGGTAGCTTGAATTTCCTTTGTCAACTGTGACATATTGACCCGAGACCTGTCAAATAGTGCGGGATAAAAACATTGGGACAAAGATTTAATATTGCACAAATCCACATTGGCTAATGTTTTCATCAGTTCCTCTGTTTGTGTTGCAGTGCATGTTGGCAAGTGACTCTTCAAAAACCTCAGATAAAAATTCTCGTGGAAGGGAAAATCCATTTTGCCGTATTTTTCTTTTGACAACTTGACAAAGTCTTCTAATTGATCATGGCGACCGCAGGAAATGTAATGTTGAACTAGCTTGAGCAAAAATCTGTTCCGATCTTCAGGAGGTTTGTCTAGCTTTTCTATAGCTTCCAGCACTTCATTGGGACTGGCACCGGAATTGACCACGCATCGTAGAATAAAAAATCCGTGATCGTTCTGCTCCGTTTTAGTGTCCATTACTTCTGCAGTGCCAAAAGTAGCCAGAAACGATAAGGCTAAATCAACTTGGCCATGCTGAATCAAGGCCGGTATTGAATTCCGCAAAATATTAAAGTAGCCAGTGTTCCTGGGTAGCTTGTCTGACAAGACCTTTGCAGCTTCAATATTTCCTTGCTGGCAAAATGCAATGATCAATTGCAAATAGTCAGAATCGCCGAGAAAGAGTCCCTTGTCTACCAGCTCTAAGATTTGATCATTTATTATTTCAGCCGGTTCACCAGCCAAGATCATTCCCTCCAATTTAGTGGTGTAAGAAGAGATGTTGACATCTATGCCGGAAGCTTGCATAATCTCAATGACCTTGTCCGCTGACTCGTAGTCACCAGCTTTGGCGTGGGCGAGGACTAGCGATTGAAATACTTGTTCGTTGACCGGCATGTTGATCTGTTTCATATGTTCTAATATAGTTGTAGCCCCATCAATGTCTCCATCATTGCAATATTTCCTGATCAAATGTTGATAGGTAACTCTGTTGGGCTGCAATCCGGCATTGGCAATCTGCGTCAGGATGGTAGTCGGCGAAAACTGGTGATCATTTTCCAAGTAGGCTTTCAATAGGGCATTGTGGTGACTAATGTCCATACGTAATTCTACTGCTTGGCACTTGGCGAAAAATTCATCCAATAGTTTTTGCCGTTCGTTCTTGGTCAAGTCAACATTGATAGACCCCAGACAGCGGATGGCAAAAAGAGCATGGTTGGGTGTAATAGCATCGGTATCCAAATACAGTTTATTCAAAAGCCTTCTTGCATCTTGATCTAAAATTCGACCAGAACGCTGTGCAAACAAATTGATGCTGTGGAGCAAAGCTTCTAAGCTTCCAGGCTTCTCGGATTGAGGTGCTGATGTCATTGGTTGTGTAGCGGTAGCCGACGACATAAATCTCGACGTTGTCATGTTGTACCCAAGTGATAGTATGGATACTCTGGGATTTGATTGCTGAACAACAGGTTTTCCAATTGTATTGGAGACTACACTTGTCCATTTCCGACATGATGTCATCCGCCAAAGTAAAGTACTTTTTTGAAAACTTCCTCCAGACATTTTTACTCCAAACTTAGTTAGTTCACGTTTTTCATCGCACTTTTTCTTTTATAATGAAACCAAAACATGAGGACCAGACATGTAGATCATTTCAGGTTAAAAAATTTGGCTTTTCTTTGAAAAATTTTGACTGTTTTTAGGCATTTCTAGGTATACACATTGTTTGATGTAAACAAAACTCAAAATGTTGGCAGTTGGCTTTTTTAGGACCCAATTGTCCATTTTTTTCGCTTTCCATTCCATTTCGTTGACTACACCGCACAGCAAGGCTGCTTATATAATCTAATCTTTTGCAGATAAGTCTGAACCCAGTACCAGAACCAGAAAACTGTCAATTTTAAAATCTAGAGCCAAGTCATGTTTTTCGCATTTTTCTTCGTTGTAATCTTCTGTCTGTTTCAAACAGCTCAGATATTCAGCTATCCTTGGCATGCTTCCTGTCAAGTAGAATGGTATGTTCCAGGCAGTAGCCACATAAGTTTGTTGTTTCTAACATTTTATGTTTTTATGTAAAAGAATGTTTCCTATTTTCATAGGACTATTCCACAGCCTTGCGGAACAGTAAAAGATAGATTGGTTGAGCAAATGAATCTTTGGGAAGGCGACGAAAATTGTGGACAAGTGTCTGATGATTGTCCATCTTTGCCATGGTGAGTAAACATAATAATACATACACCAAAAACATAAACCTTGACATAATTTTTGTCCTATACTAATTTATTTTATAGTGGCCAAAATTGTCTGTATGCGTTGGTGAGCAACACCGATGATACCCTTAAAGGAACTCACACTACCCCTGTTCAGCGATACGTTGACAACTTGACTTTTAAGTTTGAAAGTTCCGGACCCAATTGCAATGTTTCGGTAAAAGAAAAAAAACTTTTGTATTTTCCTTCTTAGTGTTCACTAATATATGTATAAAAATTTCCTTTATTTTTAAAGGGAAAATCATCTTCAAGTCTGTGGTATGCCATATTAGACATGGGAACGAATTATTGCAATCTTCGTAACCTCATGGATGGCAGTGGATTGTCAGTTCAAGATGGGTTTATAGAAGAAACGCGAAATGCTATTTGTACTCAATATGAAAGCAGAGATTGTTCGCGTTATTAGATAGATGAGAAAACTACTTACTCAATGCATCAATATTCAATCTTTCTTATAGAGTAACTACGTATTGCATAGAAAATACGACTTTGAGCTTCTGATTTTAAAATTATAGTACTATAACTACCTTCGAACGGGTTTGACCTGAATAAAAACCAGTTTTGAACCATGACTTATATAAGTTCAGTCTTATGCGCAACCTCTGTCTACACTCTACAGTCGTTATGATTGCAACCATTTTGATCCTGTACTTTTCGACTCTTCAATGTGTTGATTCTGCTTCTTACCCTGACCATGCATCATGCAAGATCACTTGGTAGGTACCTAACCTATTTCATTTCAATTAAAAAAGGAAAAGAAAAAAAAAAAAAACTAACGCTTTTTAAAAATTCTAGGATTATTCCCATGTCATGTAAAAACTTTCAAGACAAACTGATTAAGCAAATGGAAGAATGGCGAGGAGATGAAAATTGTGGTCAACTCTCTGACAAGTGTACTAAGCTACCTTGCGGTCAAAATTGCCTCTACTATGTAAATCTTCAAATACATTTTTTTTCTTCCATTTTTGTACAATGTATTTGCTTCCTTTTCTAGTCACTTGGTCTGGATGAAGAGGGGATTTTAAGGGCCATGCATCAAACACCAGTCCAACGTTACAACGACAGTCTTTCTTTTGAATTTCTTGAACCTCAAGTTGGCAGTGATGATTGTGTCGTCCAAGCCTTTTCTAGCTCTGATTTGTGGTACGCCTATTTGGACTTTGGTACGAATTATTGCAATCTGAACAACCTGATCAACACCGAGGGTCTGGGTATCACCTCGCTTAATGGATTTGAAGAAGACACCGCATTGGAAATATGTACCCAATATGATCAAATTAATTGTGACAAATACTGATTTAAAAAAAAAAATGAAGTTGTCTTTATTTTTTGTCTTGGCTTCTTCATAACATTTAAAATAAACCTTGAATCACAGTTGAGTCTTTTGTGTGTCCACGTATCTTAGACTGCAGAGACTTGAGTTTCATCATCTAGAAAATCAAAGGAGAAGTGTTATTGTGATGATGTGGTGCACCACGGGTGTTAAGGCTTGGCTTTAAGTGTTACCCGCATTGTTGTTGGGATTGTAGAAGACAGTCTTACGAATTGCCGATGATGACAATGATGATTTTGTGCTGCTGCTGCTGCTATTTTTACTATCACTACAACTACTACCAGTGCTGCTTTTGACCACTAACCGGTTATTGATCAAGATGCTGTGATCACGGTGCAATACTTCGGCAGGAACTGCATGGTGAACCGCCACACGTTGTTGGCTGCTACCAATTTTCAAACCTAAGCAATCATTAAAAAGAGAGAAGAAAATGATGACGAATTAACTTTTCCACAGACTACGACGGAAGAAGCAGTCGCAGAAAGCCAAGCTTTCTCGATCCTCCTTCTTCTCTCCGAGTTAAGTTCTACTCACGTTGGCTACGAGATGACGAGCTAGAAGTGGGCAGCAATGGTGGTGGTGGTCGAGGTGCAACTCGTCTATGCAGTGCAGCAGTAACATTGAGATGGTGATCAGCAGCAACATGATTATTGTAGTCATAAAATCCTAAGCCACTGTCATTGGAGGTGACCGAACCTTTGGAAAGTGCAAAAAGTGCTACATGAAAAATGTGCAGAGAAAAAATGATGAGATGATACTCGTACCTGATTGGGCATGATGATGGCCTTTTCGGGTGGGACAGGAGGCAGTGACGGAACTGCTTTCTGCAGTCAAGTCTACTACGGCCAAGGCCTTGTTGCAGCCGGCGGCGGCCCTACGATGAATGGGTGGGGGAGGCGTCGATGGACTTTTAGTTGGTCCTCTAGACACCTTGGGAGGCTCACTTAAGGCCAAAAGTTTTTTGACAGCTTGAGGACTTGCCGCTCCTTGAAATAAGATATTTGTATCATCAGCATTAAAAAATATGTATCAAAATATGTATGTGTCTTACCAAACTTAGGTTTGCTTTTGTCTCCTGGGTTAGACAATGCTGAAGAGGTACTGCTGACAGCCGACGGAGTTGGACTGGGGTTTCGTTTACGCAACTGGAAGATAGAATGATGATTATTGATGAAGTCCTTTTTTTAAGGGAGAAAATTAGAGTATTTTACCGAAGGTTGAGGGATTTGAATGGCAGGAGCTGCTGATGTAGAACTTCCTCCGATGGGGGGTTCACATTCAAGTGACATAGCGTGGAGCTTATCCTCATCAGTGATGACTTTCATGTTCTTCAAGTAGGCTTTCACCCGTCTTACCATTTGAGCCTAGAAGGAAAGAATAGATCTCTGCTGTATTTCTGGTTCTTTTTTGAATGTCTCTCTGTTACTTACCTCTTCGAACATCCGCTTAGGATTGGGAACACCTTGAGGTTTCTTCCGCCGCCGATTGACAGTGGCCAAATTTTGCTGGCCTCCAGTGGTCAATTGGTTCATGGCCACCATGGCGTTGGAAGGCTGCTGTCCTCCCAGTTCCAGCATGGAAAAGAGGTCCAAAGGGGCCGAGCACATGTTTATGAGACTTCGCACTTCTTTGGCAATCATCCTCAGTTTCTCGAAATTGACTAGACCGTCCACGCTGGTGTCGTTGGCCAAGTGGATGAAGGTGAGATCTTTTTTGACCACCGGGTAGAAGGGGACAATGGGCGGCTGGACATCCTCCCCGTTGACCAGATTGCGGTAGCGACTCATGTTTCGGCTGGGATCCATCAACTGTTGCATTTCATTGAAGAGTCTCTGGTATTTGGTGGGGAGTTTCTCCCAGGAAGACTTTAAGCGGGAGACGGCACCATGGCCCAGACCGGAAATGATGGCAAACATGGAGTTGAAGTTTTGCGTCTCTTTGCACTGTCGGGCAACCTTAATGAATTGCTTGATGACCCGCATGCGCTTAGTAGCATTAGACTCCGACACGATTTCGCCAATGGTCCACATCATTTCCCGGTTGACTAGCTCGGCAAACAGGGTCAAGGAAGGGGTACCGTAGCCCGACTGGATACTCAATTCGTAGAGGTCGTCCACGTACTCCGTGGCCTCGATTTGGCGGAAAATGGTGAAGTCCTCCACCATCAGCTGCGTTGACACCTCCACCGGATTAAGCTGCAAGAGGTTAACGGCCGCGTCTTTGACCAAGTCATTGACGTTGTCGTCCGGCAAGAGGCTCTCACTACTGTTCTTGCTCTTGATGTAGTACCGACTGGCCAGCCCGATTCGTTCGGCCAGATTTTGCAATGGATCCGGCAGTGTCCGTTGTTTGACGAAGCCGCCCTCGGCCACCGAGACTTCACAAAGAGAGAAATTCGAGCTGGGTTCGGTGATGCCAAATTCTTGGAGCGATAGCATGACCACCTCGTGAGCGGTGGTCTCCTTGTGGACCAAGAGGTATTTAAAGGTCTGGTCTGACTTGTAGACTTTGAGCACATGCTCGGGATACTCAGTCCGATGGCTGCTGTCTGAATCCTGATGATGATGAATGGTACTGGAATTTGAATTGTCCCTTTCCCCCCTCAGTAAGTCAGGATTGGACATTGAATTGCTGTACAGGTGTAATGAATGAGACCCAGACCCTGTCTGGTGAGGCTGCTGCCCCCCTCGTTCAAGCTCCCTTTCATCCAGGGAATCCACATTCATCAGGGACTTGGGCTTGTGTAGAAAACGACCAAAGGCCTTATTGATCTTAGATTTGCCCTTGCTACTGTTACTGCTGGCTCCTGTTGCAGTGGCAGTGGGTGGTGAGGTCTTTCGGGTGGAGGGCGTGGGTGTATTGTCACGACTACCCGAATTGCCTGTGCCCGCTGAGTGAACGGTAGACAAGGAGGAGCTGCGGCCGTCCACGTTACTCATCTCATTGTTGGGGTCCGTTGAAGAGCAAGTCTCGTTTATTCTCCCCGAAGTTGACTTGCCTCGACTTCTGGAGGATCTCGGCGTATCTTCGGGAGTTTGCAGCATTTCTTGGAAGGCCAAAAGGTTGGACTTGACGGTGACACTGAGGTGACAGACACTTTTGAGAATTTCCAAGGCACGAGCATAGCGCGTACCATGTTCAAAACTTTGTCCGTTGACCTCGAGGATCTGATCTCCCCGTTTCAAACCAATTTCTTCAGCCTTTGAGCCTTTCTCCACTCGGGAAATGAAGATGCCGAAGCCACGTTCAAAGCCTCCAACAATAGCAAATTGTAAAGGCTCGTCGCGTGAAGGTCTGGTCAAAGTCACCGTTCGTTTTCGAGCCTTAGCTGCACAAGCGAAATTCAACATCCGCAATTGTCCTTGCATTTTTTCGCCCTCCAATGCGGATTCAAACTTTTCCAAAAATTCAATCATCCCCGGGTCCGTCTCGAAATCCGTGAAATGATTGTTGACCCACAAGAGTAATACCCGAGTGACTTTGTCTCTTAGGCTTGCATCGGCAAACCACTCCAAAAGCTGGTTGGCTAGCACAGTAGGAGAGTGAAGAAAGGTTCGGTAAGTCAGCAAAAAGTCTTCAATGTAGGTGGGGTCCAAGTCGGAGTTGTCCTCCATCAGCTGGGCCATCAGGCGGTGGGAGGTGCCTCGAATGACTAAATGTCCACGACGCCCAGGTTCCGTCTCATGGGCCCGATTTTCCGTCACCAGCACCACTTTACCGTCCATGTCTTCATGTCGCTTCTGCGATTCTTCTCCTTGATGCAAGATTCGGTAGTAGTCCGTTTGGGTCACACAGACAAATTGGCAATCGTCGCATTTGGTTCGCATCACACCTTTATGATACAGCTTGTCCATGGTGGGAGTGATCCCAAAAGAATCGCCCAGATGCAACTCTTGGCCCTGCTGTCCACAGGCCTGATCCAAGACCTCCACCTGCCCATTGATAATGACCGACCAAGAGTCCAATTCTTCCCCGTCTGTCATCACCACCGTCCCGGCCTTTTCCACCACGGCAAAAACCATGGTGGCCACCAAGGCCCTCCGAACGCTAAGCGTCATGTTAGTGAAGGCCTTTAAATGTTGAGTGAATTCCAGGAGGGTGTCAATATCCTCCGGACCACGATCCGAAGGATCTTTTTCCAAACATTCGCGGACAGCATCACGAACTAAGAGGCTTTCTTCTTCTTCGTCCTCATCGGAGTCTACCACGGATTCCATTAGACCTGACAAGTCTACCTCTTCCACATCTCCTGAGGAGCCTCCTGGACTTTGCATGGTATCAGACCCACTAAAACCATAAATTCATTTATTACTTCAACTTTTAACGATTTTCACGGTTTTGCATTGCTATCCATTGCGATTTCACGAGAAAAATTATGAAAATTAAAAACAGGTAAAAATTCGTGAAAACACGACGGTTTAGGTTTTGCATTGCTGGACTGTTATCCGCTGGCTGCAATTTCACGTAAAAAATTGCAAAAATTGCAAAACAAATAAAAATTTGTGAAAATGATTCGTGATAATGATTGATTTACATACCTGTACGCACTACTAGAGTCCGAGCTGCGCGAGGATCGAAGGTTTGTCTTTGGTGGGTTTCCTCCACTACTGTGGTAACCTGAGGAGTCTCCTCCTGAACCACTCGGAGGTCGTCCAGGCGGAATGGAGGAGTGGATATGATGAGAGTGAAGGTGATGTAGACGGTGATGACCATGTCTCAAATGCATGTGTCCATGGTAGTTATGAAGCTGAGAGGAGGGCATCCGAGGGGGGTGAGGAGGGGGCGGAGGAGAAGACCCCGACCCCCCATCGCTGGAGTCGACAAAAGTCCCCTCATGTGACTGCTGGTGAGGCTGAATGGTGACCTCGGTAATAAGACCATTGCTGTTGACAGACGGATGCGAGGTGGAAATAGTAGTTGAGGAGGAGTCGGTGATTCGCTCGGTGCGAGCACGACCGTCGACATAATCGATCTGAAAATATCATTTATAAACTGTATTTCTGGCTTTACCTAGCAATAGGATCAGCTGTAACTTACGACTATCATTTCGGAATGTTCGAGGATAAGACATTCATTGTGGCGTCTGGCTGCTCCTCCAACTCGTTTGCCGAAGCTGCAAAGAAGAAAACTTTGGAAAGTAAGTACTAATAAGGCTGCTGCCATCGCCGTATCTTGAAACTTTTTTAACAGAAGTAAATAGTATGTAGCACAAAATAAACTTTCGTACACTAAACTTCCCACCTCCTTTTTTTAGCTAAGCAAAAAAATAGACGTTTCGCTGCCCTTTTCATCCCAAAAAGTCCAATTAGATTTAAGCTAAAAAACTTCCCTAGGGAGGGAAAATTATGAAGATGATTCCCTATGGCCTTAGGGAAGTCTAGAGAGTACCAAAGTACCATCATCCTGCATCATCAGAAACTAAAAGTAATCTCGAAAGTGTTTGATTCCAATCACGAAGTCCCGAGCGTAGTGAGGGTTATACAAATAGAGACCCGACTTTCGTTTCCCATGTAGGAAAGTAACATGTATTTTGAAAAGTAAAAGATTCTAAATAAAATGGGATATATCCATCTGTTTTATTATTCAAACGACAAACATAGTAGTATAATTATCTGGTTTTTTTTGGTGGCAACATCGATATGACTTCGTTCAATATGATTTGTTTTGTTTTTTCTAACGTACACAGACACACAGACTAATATTTGTTGGAACGGAATAGCTTTTTTCATCCAATTGTGTTTTAAACGTTGTTTTTGTTTGCAAAGAATGGAGGGGAATAGTCATCGTCTTTTCGTCTCTTCTCTTCGCGATGGGTTTTGTCAAAATCTAGGGATTCTTTTTATCATTTACAATATCACAAATATAGATATAGATCATACTACGCTGAATAAAATGCTACTAATCGCCAGGTGACCGGCCGGCAAGCGCGCTCCTTTCTTTTCAACTGCCCCTAATAAGTGCGAGCGCGCACGCATCGCTGATGCAGGTCACCCATGACTTGGGCACTGGGCAGCTTACAACTTTGTCTGCCTGTTTCTACTTTTTATGTTTCTAAAATGATGGGACAACCCCTGTCTGATAGGTTCAATGTAGCCCTGTAAGGTTGGCCTGAGTTTTCAGGGTAAGTCTCTCCATAGAGGCCGTTCATTATTTGGGGGAAATCTACGACAATTTTGTGAGGTCGGGTGGTTGGGTTGGATTTTACAGTAGTGTTTTCAAAATCTGACACAAAGAATAATGATGATCTTCCTCTGGCTTTCTCCTGGATTCATCTCATATGTATATATATTGATAAAAAAGGAAAATCAGTGTTGATCCAACTGAAGGAATTTCATTGTGACACAGATAGTTTGGAGAAAGGGGACTGATGAGGGTTTTTATCATGATCGTGATGAATAATTGTAGAGTCAAGTAGTCAGGTCACACTTTTCCAAAGAAATCTTCTTCAAGTTTCACACTTGCTCGTATTTCTGTAGCCGCTCGCGAAGTAAGAGATTTTCCGCGCGAGCTTTGGACAACTCTTGAGTCAAGTTCTTATTTTCCCGTTCTAAAAGCGTGGCTTGAATAGCAATTTGAGTCTCCTTAGCTCGTCGCGCGTCACGACTCCGTTTGGCAGCCATATTGTTTTTACGCCGACGTTCCCAATATTTTTCATCTTTGCGTTCCTCGGAGACCATTTGCTTCTTGCGTTTTCGCAAAAGGGCCAAGCTGCTGGCACTAGAGTCCAATGCTGCAGGCGGCGGGGGAGGAGGCGGGGGAGGTAAAGAGATCACGCCTTTGTCATGGCCACCGCCGCCACCACAAAGTTGTGCACCAGCAGGGCCCATGGGGGGCAGACTACTGTCGCCGCCACCACTGCCGGGCCCATAATCTCCGTAGTCATGGCCAGAGGAAGGATTTCCCCCAACACACTCACTTTTGATGAGATTGTCCATGTGCCCCTGTCCCCCACTATTGCTCACTGCTACCCCCGTCGCTGTAGGTGTTCCCCCAGAAGAGGACTGTGGGTTGATGGGTGGAGAAGCAGCATCTAAGGGTGGGCCCATTTTGGGCTGCTGTGTTGCCTGAGTAGGTGGGTGATTTTGACTATGAGGTGGCTGCTGCTGCTGCTGTTGGCCAGGGACTGCTTGATGACCGGTGGACTGAGTAGGTGCTGAGTTGGCCCCCGAGCTAGCCGAGGCAGAACCAGCTTTGCTGTCCTCATCCAGGACAGGTGGCCCCTGCTGGTCTTGCAGTACTGACTCCAAGGGGATGTCGTTTTCTGTCAAGAACTCGTCCAGCTCCATGTACTCCACCATGTACTCCAGCCTAAAGTCCTCCTCCACTTGACAGTTCTTATCGCTCGGCCACATCTTTTGACCCATAAAGTTCCAATTTTGCTGATCTCCGCCATTACCATTGCCACCGCCGCCAGGGTGACTCTCGGGGTGACTAGTTTCTGGTTGTTGAGCGTTATTAGGGGCTACCGAGGCTGGAGGGGGTGGCAACACCCGCTGCCTACTGTCCTCCATAGCGTAAGTCTCCCGCCCTGAGCTGATAGGAGGTGGAGGAGGAGGGGCAAAAGAGGCTGCCTGTGGCTGAGGAGGAGGAGGAGGAGACTTGACCGAACCTCTCTTTCGGTTTGAATCAATAAGCTCTTGCAGAAAAGTGGAAGCTTGTAAGAAGTGAAAATCACTATTGCCGTGGGGGGCAATCCCGTTGCCCGCTGCTGCAACAGACCCTGGAGCCAGAGCGCAAGAGGCGTTGACCACGCCCACTCCGCCTCCCACCCCGGCAGCAGCACCGTAGCTAGAAATGGGCCAAAAGTTACGCCGACCCGCCTTGGTTTGCTCATAAGCCATGACAGAAGTGAGAGCCCATAGTGTCGGTCTTTTTTAATCTACACGTGTTGAGGGGTCGGCGTCAACGTGAGCCATTGTTGTCATCATCACATGGCAAGCAGCCGCGGCTACCCGGACTCACTAAGACCACAAGCAGGTAAGACAACACCTTTGACACCATCAACACCTTGATAGCTTGTGAGGCTACTGCTGCTAGCAGCTACCTAGGCCTAGGGGCTTTAAGGATGGGGGTTGTTTGGTCAACTGCTACGTCTGCCGCAGCCGCTGTGTCCTTGATGCCGTTCTTAGCCAAACTGCGGCTGCTGCTGATGGCCACTGCCGGCATACTACACCGCTTACAGCAGCAACAACGGCCTCACCAGGGCCAGCAGGAGTAAGTAGACGGAGGCGCTGCTACTTTGCTGCTGCTATCCAGTCGACGTCGTCAGAGGAGGAGAGAAGTAGTAGAGCCATGTCGAGCATACGTGTAAAACGTAGTCAATCCAGTAAGCGACGTTGTTGCTATCGACAAAGTAGAAGTCTCTCTGTCTCTGCGACTCCTCGCTGCTGCTGCCGCTGCGACTACTGCGTAGCTCTAGAGCTTCTTCCATTTGTGCTAAGACAATGCCTAAGCTCCGATGATTTTTTATGCCTTTAAAATTTTAAAACCTGTTTGCTGCGACATTCTACAGACCAAAAATGTAAGCTAAGGTAATGATCGACAGACAGACTCAACAATTGGCCCCATTCCTTCTTCCAGCAAGCCGTGTAGTATTTTTGATGCCTTAGCCATGGCGCTGCGCAGCAGCTGAAGAAAGGTCGAGGCCGCCGCCGCCATCACTGTCGTTGTCAAGTAGGTGTACCGGCATGCTTCTGATCAGCTCTGAGGGTCACGTTTACCGATGACAAGCTACAAGAGGCCTTCTCTCTCTCCATTCCCTACTAGGCTTAGGTAGGTAAAAAAAAGACAGAGAAGCCAGAGGAGGAGGCGGGGCCTCAATCTCCACCATTATGACAGAAAATGTAAGATGGCTGAAGCCGCAAGTGCATGCATGCTGCGTCGTCGTTGTCGTTGGCCATGTGCAAGGACACGTGCCTCGGCTGCTACAGCTTTAAGCTAAGGCTATTAGTAATAGGACTTCTCTCTGGTTTCTCTGAGTAGAAGTAGAGTAGTCCTTAGACGAGGATTCGACTTCAGCTGGACTAGAATTTCTTATCTCGATGCTTGTTAATGGATGCTAGCTAGCTACTTAGCCCAGGACACGTTTTCTCTTTATTTTACTTTGCGACTCAAGTAGATTGTGATGCTAAGGAGCTAAGGCATGTGTGTAGAAAGGGCAGTTCTTCAGTACAGGTATAGCATTGGCTGGACGAACAATCGAACATGGATCTGTCAAACAGCAGCGGTGAGGCCGCCGAGGAGGAGAAGGAACTGGAGGACAAAAAGATGAAAGACAGCAGAAAGGTAAAAAGGATCTAAAGGATCTGTAGTAAAAAGTCAAAAATTATAGACCCTTCATTTCCGCAAGAAATACTTATTTCTAGATCCTTCATTTCCTCATATAGGATTTTCTTTTTCCTATTTTAAAGTGAAGGACCCAACTGTAAGGTGCGTCATGTGAATTACGGATCACATGAAATCACGTGATTTTTGTGATTTCCGTGATTTCTAAAAAGGGCGTTTTTCAATCTAAAAACATATTCCCCAACTTTAATCTAGTCTTTATCCTCTATTTGAACCTTGTGCTTTCCAAAAGAAAGAATGAGTCCTTTAGATCCTTCTATCTTTCATTTCCATATGCCGCTTTTCCAGCAACGCCCGGGGGGATTGGAGCCCCTTTCGACCACGGGTCCCGAGGAGACTGAAATCCATCAGACGACCTCCAGCAGCAGGGCGGGGTGGATGATCGGAGTTGATTGTCAGCCCAGTAGTCAGATGTGGAGACTCCTGTTTTTCCTGCTCTACCATGCCTACTTAGCTTATGCCATTTATTTTCATATTATGGTGGCTCAAAAGGATCAGTGGGATTGGTGTGAGGGATTAGGATTTCTCCTCATCATTACTGCCCTCTTCTATTTGGGTTTGAGCCTCCATTATGTGTCTCAACGTATCCGCCGACGAAGGAGTAAATGGCTGGCTAAATGGTGGCCTCTGATTCAGTCCTTTGATAGGTATTACAGCCGGCAGAAATCTCGATACTGCATTTATTTCCTCCTCTTGTCAAGTGTGGCTATTTTCTTGGCATTGGATACATCGGCCGATCGACGAAGACTGATTTCAGCTGGAGGCATTCTCCTCTGGGTCTTAGTCTTGGCTTTGTTTTCCAAACACCCCAGCCAGATAGATTGGAGACAAGTAAAGCTCTATTGTTTATCTGCTCCTCCATTCTCAATTCTATTCCATTCTCCACTTACTTTTAGGTGACATGGGGACTCTCCTTACAATTCATTTTTGCCTTACTCATTCTCCGCTGGTCTGGAGGTCGAGACTTCTTTGCCTGCTTGGGTGACAAAGTCGACCGATTTTTGGCCTTCACCAATGAAGGTTCAGGCTTTGTCTTTGGCTACTTGGTCCATCAGAAGATTTTCAACACGGATACCTTGAACAACAATAGTCTGGCCTACAATGTCAGCCAAGAGATCAATGCGTCGAAAAGCGTGCCCAGTGTGGTGGTCTTTAGCAGTTTGAGTGTCATTTATTTCTTCTCCTTCATCGTCAACATTCTATTTTACCTGGGAATTGTTCAATGGATCACTTCGAGGATTGGATGGGTCCTGAGTATGACCATAGGGACCAGCACCGTCGAATCCATGAATGCGGCTTCCAATATTTTCATTGGACAGGCCATGGCACCATTGTTGATCAAGGTCTGATGCTGCTAATGAGTAAGCATCCTTCCACTTAATTCCAAAGTCTAAACATTCTCTCTCTTTCAGCCCTATCTCAGCCAAATAAGTGTGTCAGAAATTCATGCCATTTTGACCAGCGGCTTTTCCACCATTGCCGGCACAGTCATGGCGGCCTACATCAACTTTGGAGTGTCTCCAGCCCACCTCCTTTCAGCATCCGTCATGTCTGCCCCTGCTGCATTGGCCGCAGCCAAGTTGCTGCTTCCCGAAACCGATCATGAAGAAGAAGAGTATGACGAGGAAAATGGAGAGAGGAGAAGAAGACCCTCATCGTTTCAAATGAGCAGTATGACGGAAAATTGCGGAAACCTTTTGGACGCAGCCACACAGGGAGCCTCTTCCGCCGCACTCTTAGTCATCAACATAACTGCTATTGTCGTCGCCTTTATTGCCTTTGTGGCCTTTTTGAATGCCATTGTGGGTTTCTTCGGGGGACTGATTGGTTTTCCCGACACCACCTTTGAATCTCTTTTGGGTAAGATTCTGAGTTGAAAAATGGAAAAACAAAAATCCTAAATGAACTTTAAACAAAGGCTATGCCTTTGTGCCGGTGGCCTTTATCTTAGGCGTGGATTGGTCGGAATGTCACAGCGTCGGCACTTTGCTGGGCATCAAGACAGTGGCCAACGAATTCATTGCCTATCGCCGTCTAGGCCTCTTGATTGAATCCGGTGGGTTGTCAGCTCGCGCCTCTACCATCGCCACTTACGCTCTTTGCGGCTTTGCCAATCCCGGCTCGGTGGGGGTACAATTGGCCACCTTGACCTCCCTATGTCCTCAGCGGAAGGCTGAAGTGGCCTCTGTCATGGGCAGAGCTTTCGTGGCTGGTACCGTGGCATCCTTTTTCACCGCTGGCATTGCCGGTGCCTTACTAGATTCCCCTTGAACATCAAAGATGATACATGCTCCTTCAGTATTGTTCAATTTTAATAAAGTCGATTTGGTCAGTGTCAAATGGTCGTCGGTTTGATTGTTACAGCTACTTGAAAGGTTTCTTCCCTGGCCCTGACTTCTCTCGAGGGCGGAGAGAGACAACGTGACCTTCAGGTGGCCATTTTCTCAATGAGTCTTTTTGGCTCTGGGAGAAAGAGGAGCCTCAGGCTACACTAAAATATCGTCCACTCAGCAGGTGATGCCCTTTTTTCTGCGGCGGATTCTCGTCTGACAGCATTTTTTAGGCAGGAGCCAGAGGGAAATGACATCAATAAGTATGACCACCACCACTTTGATGAAGATACTTTGAAAGAAGTCTTATGTTCGGTGGATCTATGTTGGAAGACGTGACTGCGTACTTGAAACGTTGGAAAGGTTGCCCTTTGACCCTCAACTTCTCTATCGCTTCTTCGCTTCTTCCTTAGCATCTTTAATGAGCTAGTCCGCTGACTTTTCCCCTACTTTTTTAGCTCATCTGGGGGGTCAGAATAGAAATCTAAAGGCTATGATTGGGTTGGGTACCATTGGTACCAATACGTTTCAATGTCCTAGGCATTAGATTTGATGGGCTAGTGGCCAGCATCACTCAATAATTTTTCATGCGGAACTGCTCATCATCTTCTTCTTCTTCACCTGCATGCCCCTTTCCTTAGGTGAAGGTCAAGTTAGCTGATTCTTCAATGCAGAAGGTAGACACTTCACCTGTTGGCTACGACATTGCTGTTTTGACTCTTGGCCTTAAGACACGTGGTTAATCATCTTCTTGGCAGTTGTCGAATCATCATGGCCAACAGTTGGAAGGGGAAAAAATCACTAAGGCTGTACTATAGTCAGATGCCCTCAATAGAGGCCGTTTTGACCTAGGTTTTGAATTAGCAGCCAATTTAGGAAATGCATTCTTGACTCTTGACAGTGTGCGGCCTTGTCATTCATCAATTTAAATATTCCCCCTAAAAAGATCTTTTTTTTTCTCCTAAGAAGAAGAAAAAAAAAACATTTCAAGTGAAGATGAAAAGGAGCCCGTCTTTTAAAACCATTGAAGTAGCAATAGTCTTTGAACTTGACAAGTAAAACTAATGGAGGAGCCGAGGGAAAACAATTGGTTTTTGCCTGCTGCCTTCTTCCTCAAGGTCCAGAATTAACGGAGTTTGTACCAGAAGTCACTTTGGTGTTTCTGCTGCCTCCTCCTACACACTAAAGAAATAACCAGCAGCAGAGACAAAAGTGAACTATCCAAGCTGACCTTAAGGAAAGAAAACAATGAAGTCCTTCTGACTTAGACACTACTAAGACGACCAGTATTAGTCTTTGATCTCCATGTTCTAATTCAGTGCTGGGAATAATGCCATTGCCTGGGGCCTCAATTCTCACCAGCCAGCTGCCTGCAGTGAGTTATTGATATTTTGTTGCGGATTTTCAAGGTTAGGAGACATCAGTATTAGGCCGCACCTTAGATGAGGAGCAGCAGCTCAAGTTCCTCGTCTACAAGGGCCAAAATTCAATGGGAAATCGGGGTGACCTTTTCCACTAATTATTTTCTGTGGCCTATCAAAAAAAGGCGCGCCATCAAGGAATAGGAAAAGAAAAGAAAGAAAGAGCCAACGCAGCCACCCGCATACTAATAGGCACCATCATCATCGTCAGAAGAGAGAAACGGTCAAAGTTCAATGTCAACACAGATGATGAAAATGGATGGAATACTTAGGGCGGCAATGGGGATTTTCCCAAAAACTAAAGTGTTTTTTTAGATTTTCGGGTTTTTTTTTTCAATGGCGGATTGGCATTGGTGGGAAATGCGTGCTTTATCGTGATTGGGTTCCTGCTAAAGCAGCTGTGAATTTGAGCACTTGTAATGGATGATGACGAAGCTAGCGGTGTTTTGATGTTACTGCTGATGACTTGAAAGATGCCTAAGATGTGCTGCGAAGCACTTCCTTCTAGTACATTTGCAGCTAAAACACAATATTGAACCTGGCTAATCGTTGTGTAGATCAGTAGTGTCTGTGTAGTTAGTAGCACAATTTCCCCCTAATTTTCAATAATGGTTGCATTTTAGTAGGTACCATGTAAGTACCTTTGATTTAAGAAGAAAAAAAGATAGTCGAGGAATCTGTTTATGTACAGGATCACCGGAAGGAAGAGTAGCAACTGAAGGTTAACCATTTTGGGGTTGTTGTTGATGAAATTCCCACGTTTGTCGTCGACTATACATTGAACAATTTTCTTCTTTCATCAAGGTCTCGGCTCAGGCTAGCTGATGCATTTGGCAGCTTGATTTCAATCCAGTCATGCATACTCAAGGATGAACATTTTGACCATGTCATGAATGGAAAGGTAGATCACGACAAGCTTGCTGAAAACCGCTAGCCTTATCTGGGCTGGCCAAAGAATTTCCCATCTGGCACTTTATGTATCAGTACCTTGACTTAGACTGAAAACTTGATGTAAAACTACTCAAAAGTTTTATTAGACTAACTCACAGAGGTACGTTATGACGCGGAAGAAGAAGCCAGCTGACTGCAAGATGGTTGGAACGGGGTCATGAATTTATGTGGCACTCATGTGAAATGCAATTAAGTTGGGTTGCTTGGGGTCTGACCCCGCGTAACCCCCATGGGTTACTGCCATTTTTTTCTTCCTTTAGATGATGATAATGGCTGTAGGTAGACAGTAGTGGATGATAAAAAAGGTCTAGTAGTATAGCATAGTAGGCGAGAAAATTGAACATTTCTCGATGATGATGTGTTTGCCACTTTCACATTTTCGATTGGCGGCCCCTGAGGCTCGTGATTATCGTTGTGTAGTAGCAGTTGTGGCAGCAGCAACAACAACGCAACAGCATTTGGATGATTTAAAATGAGACCGGAGGAGTAGGGATATTCTTTTTGGCCTTTACAGTTTTTTTTCACGCGCACTTTTCCAATACCTACTTAGTACTTACACTGTTTAGTGTGTACATCAAAAGGTCTAATCAGCCTTTCTAAAGCATTGTTATATGAAGGAGATTGAAATATGTTGAAAAAGGGTAATCAATAACTATGGCTAAGGTTTCTCTATTCCTCAGGTTGGAAAATAATGTCGGTGAACTCAGGTGTCAAAAGGCTAATACTAGAGCTACCTATTGCACAATATCAATAGGGATCGGTATCACTTTCTATCAAAGTTGGCAAAATAAATCAAGCTCGCAGCTCGTCTTACCTTCGACAGAATACTTTCTGGGCTTAAAAATTGTCTAATCAGCACTGTTTTTTTGGTACAAATACGTCTGGGCTTGACCTTAAACACCGAAAATGTCTCTTGAAGGGCTTTGGACACTGTGGCCCCAAACTAGAGGGCCATGAGCCAGTCAACTGCAAGCCTGAGTTACTTCAGGCCTCGTTGAACACAGGAGCAGGCGCGCACGCGCATCCATGTGTGTATATGTGCCATGCCTGTAGCGGCAGCAGCCCAGCCAGGCTAAAGGTATGTAGTGGCGGCGGCCGCCGCGATAGTGGTACTGGTACTCGTCGTACCAACTCAACTACCTTGCACATCTAAAACACTCTTTAGACAAAGTCAGGTCAATAATCCCTTTTTGAAGTACCCATTCACCCGGAGATAATTTTTCAGAATTATTTCTCGCCGTCACAATTTATCTATGGGATGAAAAAATCTACAACAGTTCTTTTGGTACATCTCAACCCAATTGACGAGTCTTTCTGTATCCTAGTACTGTAGTGCCGATCAAGCCTGCCTATGCCTAGGACTGGTAAATGCATGCGCATTCAATTCCCCCTTCTCTTCCATTCGAATAAAGCTTCAAAACCACTTTTGATTGGAGAAGCTAAATGATCATATAAAATGGCAAGAATAAAATTACAAGGACATAAAGCTTTTTTTTTATATGCCAGGGGGTAGTAATTACAGCTACAGATGCTACCTAGTTGGTGTAACATGAGACTACGGTATATCGTGTCTGAGGACTGTTGATTGACCTTTTCTTGTCAAAAACAAAGGTTTTTGTTCTATCTAGCCGCTGAAAAGAATAAAGGACTGACTGATGAGAGGAAATTGATACAACATTATCAATTCAGGATATTGAGGTTTTAGAATAAGACGTCGAATGATGATGATGTTCTCATGGTAATCACTAGATACCTAAAGTGATGAGTTTGAGTCTTGTGGATTTAAGAACAGAAAAAAAGAAACACCTTTACACCTTTAGTCCTCCTCTATCCAATTAGTTTTAGAAACAGGACCCCCCAAAATCATGACAAAAGACTCTATTTCTGGACAAAAATCACGCCTTCTATACTTTCACGTAGTCTTCTTCGACTCCAATGTACGTAGGTCAGATTGTGCAATATGTGTAAGTAGCTTTAAAAAAGGTCCCAAAAAGCAAAAGTTGAGGGGTAAAAGTCCCTTTTATTTTCCACTCCTTTTTTGAATCGGCCGGGTTTTGTTTGGGATCCCCAATGGATTTTTTCTTACCTTGAGCGCGGGAGAAACATGGAACCCTCGATGAATACGGCCCCCGAAAGAAGGATGTACCAACAGGAGGCCATCTCGCCGCGGCTGCAAAATAAGGGGAAAAAGTTCAAATCTTGCCTAATGCCGTGTCACCCTAACCTTGAGCCCTGCCACCACCGCTAGTTGAGCATCTATGCGTACCTTCGATCACACTCGACGGAGGTACACTATACCTACTGGCTAGTACATAGTAGAATATCGACACATGCACGCCGAACAATACCCAAGAGGAAAATCACACATTCAAAACCATTGAGTAATACAAGTTAGAATAGGCTGAAAACAATTTCCTAAAGCTCAAAAAAGTCATGTTAACGTAAATAAAAATTTTTTGATGCTTGCAAAAATAAAATGCCTATTTTATTTTTGCAACTGCAGGCAGCAAAAGTTTGAAACATTTCAAACTATATAAGCGAGCAAAGGTTAAACAGTTTGAAAATCCGAGAATTTTGTAAATCTAAGAATTTTGGTAATCTAAGAGTTTTGAAAAGCTATTTAAAAGAATCTTTAAAATCTAAAATCGCAACTTTTTAGGACGAAAGAAAAAGGTAGCGGGCTTCGCTCGCACACTTTTCAAAGCTTCAGAAAGCTGTTTTTGGCCTATTCCAAACTCGTTGGGACGTCCTGCACTTCTCATAGGTTCGATGGGTGGTGTTTTTTCGATTTCAAATTTATATTTGCTTTTTAAAGGCTAGATCTGTAGGGACTTTCGAAACCCAAAGGGAAGTGTAACGGAGATGAAAAACACTCTCTTTTGACATTTGTAAAAATAATTCTTAGGGTCTTGGAAAGAAGATTGAGAAGATAATCACTGTATAGTGTATTTGGTTATCAAAATAGCAAAAAGCACTTGGTTGAGTACTCATATTTCAATACCCTAAAACTATACTTGTAAGACCTTATTTTTGGATCAATAGAAGAAGTAGTAAATCTCATTGGTCGGCATCTTTTTATACTATCCAATTTCATTTCACGAATTTTTTCATTGATATTGAAAATTCCAAGTAGTAACTTACCAGTACAGAATGTCATTAGCCGCGTGACGCTCATATCGTACCATAGAGCATAAAGCTCTTAAAGCCGATTCACGCAGTTTTGACAATGCTTCTACCTTGGTCAAGTGAGTGTAAATCACTTGTAAATCCTGGAATAGAGAAAAAAAGAGGGACTCTTTAGCGGAACATTGTTCATAGATAAATCACACAACCTACATTTGCCTACCTGAATACTTCGACGTTCGGGCTCACGACGTAAGGCCCGAATGAACTGCTGCTCCGAGTAGCACAGCATTTTTTTGTCCTTATGGTTGATTTTGCCAATCCGTGAATGGTTTTAGTCTCGCCTGAAAAAATAAATGCAGGAGTCAAAATATAATCAATCCATTGTCAAACTAAAATATGTAGGTTTGAAGAAAATTGAAATTTGCATGATACTTGGCTACGCTTGGCGGGCAAGAAAAATATGTTCAGGTCATTGCTCAATTTCCCAAACATTTGGTAAAGACTTTGGAATTCACGCTTGAATACTAAAAATCGCGGAAGCTCCTTTAACGGAACATTTCCTAGACTAGGTCACGAAACCTTTGAAGACAAGTACGAAACGCAACGGAAATTAATGATATGCTTGAATGCGCCCATGTAAGAAAATGAATGAGAATTGTCTGAAAAATGAATTTTGCCTTGAATTATTATTTCAAAACACAGATACACACGTAAAAAGTCGTAGTCCTAAAAACGACCAATTACCTTGAAATAAAGTAGTACTTGTACCTATTTACTCGGTCCTGACATCTTTTTTTTTATGAAAAACCCCGGATTTCATGAAATGAAAGATGCATACCACACCACGATATATCAATTTCAGTTATTTTCTGTCCTTCAACATTTTCGAGGGTCAATCTAATCCTAATGCCGCCCAAAAATGATCGACAGAAGGAAGTAAAAGTGGGGAAAATTCCCTAATTACCCCCTCCACCTCTCGGTAGATTCGTTACACAGTTGAGCAAGGAGAAAAGGCAGGAAAATTGGGAAATTCATGCAGACAGAGTGTTACTCTTCTCCTCCTCCCCCATCCATTCTAAGTTTGATCATACAACTTTGATGACTTTGAAATGTTATAACCTCTGCTACTCCTGGGTGGGGCCCAAGTTCCTCAAGTAGTCTACGCTCCCTACGCTCCTAATAAATCAAAAATAAAGCGTGAACTTTGACATACTAGCAAGTAGCAATGGAGGCTTCTGGTTTAATGCACCAGTCCTTCCATCTTCGGGTATGATCGACCTTTTTGGCGAGACCCTACTCCACTTTATGTAGCCTATGGAACAGGGATGCTAAGTATGTCGCCACTATGTACTAGGGGTGTTTCGAAACAAAAATTACTCGGGCCGAGCCGAGCTTTCGAGCATTTTAAGCTTGTTGAGCCCCTAAAAACACGTACAAACTTTTTTATGATGTTTCTCCACTTTAAAAAAAAAAAAAAAAGAATCCTGCGTTCCTGATGATAGTTTATAAATCGCTTTGGACGGCTACTAGATAGTGCCACCTCCTCCGCGTGGGCAGTACTATCTGGGGAAATCATCAAAACTTTAATAGTAGCTTTAGCCTCTGTAGGTGGTGGTGAGGAGGAAAAAGGGGGGAAATGTTTTCATATGTTGGCATTTGTGGTGGTGGCAATTGGCATTGTTTGCCAGAGAAGAATGGATGATAGCACAGAAGTCTCCAAGGATGAAAAGTGTGAACCGCTTGAGAAAAAAATGAGTACTCAACTAACAGTACTATTGCAAGAATTACAATTCAAAATCTCATACTAGTACGTAGCTCCAGTGCATTGGCTCGATTTGGGCTTATTGAGCTTCAAGGACTTACTGAGAGTAGCGATGGTAAAACTTGGGTAATGTTGACATCTACCATTATTATTATCATTGATTGCACCAAACAAAGCTACGTAGTACAGAGATACTATCGAAAATTACAAAGGAATATGTGCTGCTTGTACGTGCCTAATAAAACCAAAGTGAAGCAAATGTCACACAACAGGACCACACCTGTGTTTCATCCATAATTCTGGAAATAATTAGTTGCCACAACTCCAAGCATCTCTTCTTCTCATCTGCTCCATCCCGCCTTCTTTGTTTCTAAATGCCATCACCTTTTGACATTATCGATTACAAGAAGGAGCCGAGTAGTGTCTCTTTGTTTTTGTTCTGAGGTACCTAACTATCATTTTCTTTTTTAGAAGAAAAGATGCAATGAAAGTAACATTGGTTGGCAATGACCATGAAGATGATGCTGGTATACATACACCTAAGGTGCCGATGACGTGCGCAAAAAAAAGTAAGACACGAAAAAAAAGACCCATTTGCATAATTTTTGCACGACATAATGACAATTGGAAATCAATTCAAGGTTACATAAAAGGTAGGTAACATCTCTTTTTACACACTCTTGAATATGAATCAGTTCCTAATTGGCAATGATAAATATTTTGGGAAAAATAAATATGCATGCAGGTAGATCATCCTTGAGCCAACATTTAGAATGTTATTCATGTTTTTTCAGGGGGGGAGGACTAAGTAAAGCATCTGCTGTTTTAGTTGGATCAATAGACAAAATGACAAGCAACGCCAGGTAAACTATGCTACCATCTGTCTCTATTGGGAGCACAATGCACATCAGCAACAAGACTAGACTTTTTTTTTGAATAGGCTGGCTGCTCAATGGCTCTATCATTTTGTCCATAAATGGGAGAAACCTTGATTGAAGCTGGGGGTAAGGGTATCTAGGTTGATTGAGCATTTGTGCAACCTCACAACTAAGCTGGATTGCGCAGTGCAATAAATGGATAGCAAGGTGTTGTTCCAGCAGCAGTAGTAATTGCCTTCGTCAATGAGCAGGTGCAATCAGGGAACATACCGAACATATATAACAGGGTCAATCTCAATAATTATTTACCAATGTATTCTACCTTCATTTCCCAACATTGCAGTAGAATCCTGATTGATTAGCAAATAAATAAAGAGTGTTTGTTCCCGGAATTTTACATCTCAGTGGTTACCTAAGTTGATAAAATATCCATTAAAAATTGGCTTCTTTTGATCGCAATTACAGCAAGGTCAGTCAGTCCACAAAGTTGTCAGGTCGAGAGCAATACTAATCTCATGAAAGATGATGGATTGGAAAATTGTGGAAAGTGAAAATCTGTTCTTAAAATGCAGAAGCAGCAGCGGCATGCAGTATTCTGTGGGTGACACTTTGAGAATATTGTGGGAATGACTAGTCGCATATTTCCCATTCAACCCTAGGGGGTAAAGTAGTCGTTTTTCCTTCTTCTTCTCCTCCTCAGTTCTCGTCTTGGTTATAATGATGCTAATCCTGAAGGTTATAGCCAACGGAGTTTCAATCAAAGATGCCTTCAAAAGTCAGCTCCTCAGTCATCGATTATTTACCTTCACTTCTGCAGCAGCAGCAGTTCATTTAGCCCCACGACGTCTCAATACAGAAACATACTTTTGACTATTATGTATACCGGTTGTTGAATTGTTTTCAAAAAAAAAAAATGCTTGTATTATGTATAGTCAACTTGAGCTGCTGCTAGACCTGCGAAAGCGTCCAAAATAGGTCCACCTAGTGTGACCAAGACTAGGTCGTATTTTTTCTAATTTTTTGACTCTCTAGGATGCTATCAATGGTAACCACCAAGGTTCTAAATACAGGATGCTGTGCCGTTTTCTAAAGTGCCACTGAAAGAAAATTTGTAGCGGCTAAGAAGAAGGAGCAGCGGATCTTTTTTGAGCGCAAGGCCATTCTGATTAGCCAAGGAAATGACCATGATGAGATGATGTCGGTTATGTCTCGACTCTTTAAAAAGTGAAAAGGAGTACATTTCGATCCCCAGCAACCCGAGGCTCCAGACTCCAGAGATGGATTGAACATGACAGTGAACAAGCTGGCCAAACCAATGACTATGTCAACCCTCAAGTACTTCTTAGATGTCCAATTAGCATCCCAGCAGACTTTAGTGTCAGTTGAAGAGGCTTGTCTCAGCGAAATCAAGGCCATACCAGATGCGGCGGCGATGATCCTTCATCATCTCTTTTGACATTACAAAACAGAGTTTACCTGGGGCCACTACTTCCCCTAACTACTAATGACTTTTCGGTTGATCAATTACAACCATTTTTGAGGCGTCTTCGTGAAATGTGGAACGACAAATCAAGGTCATCAGGCTCAACCATCTAAATGGAATGGTGACTGGAATGGGGCCAGGAGGGGACAATACTCATCCCAAAGGGTTTTCCCCTACTTCATTCTCCCAATATTAGGTAGGGTGACCACCCACCTCCTCTTCTAGATACCCTACACAGTATTACTATGAAGCACGGCCTACTGTAAATCTTCTTCCAAAGTGAAACTTTGAAGCATTTTCTCGACGGAAAATGAGTCTCTACCGCCTTCTTGTTCTTCTTCGTCAGCTCTTGCTTCATGCTTGTCAACATGGATATGCAATACTGCTGCTGGGAAATGGCAAAAAAAATCAGGATTATTGTCACATCAGAGTTGCGACATCTTCCCAGCCTAGCTACTACCTAGTCATAATAATCTGGTTATAATATGAAGGATGCAATAATCTTGATTGTCAATCCCCCACAGTGTATTTCTCTATTAAAATCACCATGTCTGAATTTTGCTTAGTTATCCTCTTGAGTCTTCAAGGATAGATGGCTTGCAGCTCTAATGAATAGACAACAGCTTGGAGACCTGGGGTGGCAGCGCATATTTATGAGCTCGCGAGCTATATGATGAGCAGGAGTAAGTATGCCTTCTCCTGCCACTTTCTCCCAAGGAGCAGCAATTGTTATTGAGACAGAGGCACCAAAGCTTGCGACCTCTTTAGTCTTTGGCATCAGTCACCTTCGTCACAGTCTTTCTCCAGCAGCAGCCTTAATAACCCTCCGAGAGAGAAGAGGATTTTCATTCAACGAAAAAGCGCGGCGGCTACCAATGCTACTACTACTGCAAAAGTGAAATCTGCCTCGGAAATGAGAGGAAACCTTACAACACACATACCAGAATTTTATCCTCGGACAACCAAGAGGAAGATGGTAGCGGCGGCGCGGCGGAAGCCTATCAGTAATTAGACTTGATGAATTAATGTTGAATCTATTTTTACATTTTAACCATTATTGACTATCTGATGATTTGATCCTATAAAGTCAAATAGTTTATCCTTATTGTACTACATACTGCTCTGTTTGGAAATTAAAACTACTTGCTCAAAACTTTCTCTGGAAAGTTGAAACAACAGATGAGATGAGAGCACTCGATATTGCGTCGTGACCCAAACTTTTCGATTGGATTCGCGGGTGGTGGTGGTGATGATGCTCTGGAAATCTTGATCCATGTTTTTCCAGTCCTCTCTTTCACTTTTTTTAAAGAAAAAAATAGACTTTGCGGGGAAAGAATGTCAATATTTGAAGAGCCAAGTGACAAAAATCAGACCCAACTAAATCTTAAAGTGCACATCTGATGATGGCACCACGAGCTTCCGGTGGATACGAGTATGGCTTCATTTTCATGCTTCTTGACGATAATCTAATTTTCATATTCAGAGAAGAACACATCTATGACAACACCTCAACAAATACGGAGCTGACAGCCTAAATAGGCACTTCAATTTCTTTTTAAATATTCCTCAATGTTCTTAAGGAAGCGCATTTTTCGATGCGAGTTGCATGCCAATCTCCAAGCCCAAGAACGAGGAAGCATAAGAGTAGCTGAAGTGAAAATGATGCTGCATAAAAGCCTCATTTGCCAGTATGAAGCACTCAAAGTAGTGAGTCTAAAATGCAAAACTTTGGCAACAAATCCCCAAATCCAACAACGTTTCGTTTGCCTGACAGTACTTTTTGGATAGAAATAGTGCGACACACAATAGTCTGTATTTTGACGAGGTTTCAGTCTCCTATTATGAAGCTGAAGCAGCAGCAGGAGTCGTGCCTAGTCCATTTTCCAAGCAGGTGATGGTTTTGACTTGACAATGATGGTAGCAGAATTCATCTGTTGCCCTCCTCGCCAATCATGACAAAGTTCTCGTTTCTTTGGCAAGGACAACAAGTTTAAGGAAGAAGAAGAAGAAGGTACAACGTACATGTAAGTCTAGATCATATGAACTTTTTTGACTGATTTCTGGCATGGCTTTTCCAACAAGGCCGAATGAATTGCTAGCGTCTTCAAGCACAGCACTGGTATGATTATCTGGATAGTGTGACATGCGAAGGCTGCTGACTGATTCAAGATTCACTCAACATTTGGCTTAGCGGGGCTCAACTGTCCCTGAAGTGGGTTTCCTTCCGTTTTCTAGATAGGAAAAAACACTGGGATTTCAGGAGAAGACAATCAACTAATGAGCCCAGCCAGGATGGTGATGATCCAACAGTCAAGTCGAAGAGAAGAGGAGCAGTTCTTCAAGGGAAGGAATTGGCCGTTGACCTTAGTAGAACTTGATGATTATCATAGTGGGAGTAGCGGTGACTAGTGACAATTGGGAGATTTTCTCAGGGAACTTTGAAAAAAAAAAACTTGAGGAAACCTTCGTTTGCGGTAAAGCATAAATAACATTGGCATGATAGCCCGCGGGCTAAATAACAAACAAGCTCTTTGACTTGACACTAAAGATGAATATCTATATATCTGCTCTGCCTATCTAGCTGTTGTCGAGGCACAATAATATCAAGGTAAAATTGTTTTAAAAATTCAACTGTTTTTCTTTTGGCTTCCAGTCATTTTCTTGCCAATGATTGTCATGCTTGAATGTCATTGCTTGCGCTACAATACTACTTCCCCCTTTTTGACATACATCTTTGTAAATTTCCGGCTTGATTTTAACTTGATGATTATTGAATAGCGTTTCAGCCTTACCTTCCAAGTAGACATAGTAGTCGCTTCTTAATTCTTGCCACTTTTAACACTTTCACGAGTAGAACAGAAGGACCAAATAATTCACGAGCCAATGAACTCTTATGATGCAGTATCTACACTTCAATGATTTTTGATCATGCTTCGGCTGATCTACCTTATGGAGTTCTAGCTCCGACTGAGCTGGAGACGGGTAAGGAGCCCGAGCTATGCGCTTTAGAACGCTGCCGCCGCCAGCACCGCGATGACGACGACGCCATCATCTTTCACGCTTGCATAGGGGAGCAAAGACGAGAAATTTGACGCCATCAACCCAACCCGTATGTATGTAGTTTGCGTACTTGTCTCGGTACTGACCCTCCTCAGAAAGAAGGGATACATATCCCCAAGAAAAGATAATATTGTTGCTGGAAGACTTTCTCTGATAATTTAGGTGCGATCTTAAAAAGATTTATGGCCAACGCTGCTGCTTCTCTCTTTGTCCCTGACCTCCAGATATTTTAGTCGTGATCTGGAGCTCCAGGAGCTCTTCAGCTCCTCCATGAAGGATCTTTTGGCATTCAAATTGAGACTTTGTTACAAGTCAAATCGATTTCACGGTGCAGATTTGTACATCACGTTTGTTGTTTCGGACTTGTTGCTGTGTAGAAGTCAGTACCGTTTCATTTTCTTTTAAGAGATTTACCAGTCAAATTGTCCAATGAAGCTAGATAGTCCTAGTCATAATTCCTACCATCATACCTACATATTTCATACCCTAACCTAATGAGTAATGAAACTTCAACTAACCTAATGAAATTCGGTTTATTGTGGTTGAGCGAGCGAAACCACTCTCTACTCTGGGGCAAATCACCCCCCTCCGACTATTGCATAAATCATCTATACTAGGGTCTAAAAGTAGCCAAAAGTGATGCAATAGTAAATCCTCTATACTAGGGTCTAAAAGTAGC
>LT727930.1:444484-543572 GCA_900157175.1 Oithona nana
GAAGCTGTCATGGCCAATTTCCAACCCAAATTAACTTTTAATTGAACCTTGGCAACTGGCTTCATGTTATCATCTAAAAGTTCAACAAGCTCGTCAAGAATAATTGTGTTGATGAGAATGGCAACAAGGAGGACAATTAGAGCCAAAGTCCATGACCAGAATCTTTTGGACATGTGGTTGCGTCGTTGTTTGGCAGTAAAAAATACAATTCTGTTTGGCCAAAATACCCCGAACATGACATAGAGGCCCAAAATGACAGGGGGCAAGAGAGGCAGCATCCGCCCAATATCCACTGAATTTGAGGCTAAAATGATTTTCTTCATGTTTTTGCCCATGAAGAAACTCACCTTGGTCACTGTCCTACTCACACTCCATACAGTGGACATTGACCTCTTCAGCCTCTGAGCTAGATTTGTCAAGGCATTGGCTGTTCTCACTCCATAGTAGGCAGACCTGGAACCTGCACTGGCAACCGTTCCTGCTCCAGGGAAAAAGGAAGCAAAGATTGTCAATGCTGTCCCAGTGCCCAAGACAGAGTAGACAGTTTCGCAGGTATAATGCTTGTCGATTGCATCAACTACTTTGTTCAGTTGTATCATCACTGGATTAATTTGAGTCTCAAACTCTTTGCAAGCATCTACAACATCTTTAACAAAGCCATCTGGATCAAAATCAATGTCATACTGGTCAATGAACAGAGAGGCAAAGCCAATGATCATGGAAGCTAGCATAAAAATAGTGGCCATGGTATCCATCAGTCTGATAATTTTTCGGCTACCCATACGATCATTGTTGAAGTTGACAGTCCAGAAGGCTTTGACATATGAGCCATTGACGAAAAACCCAATGAGAATGTAAATGAGTCCAAACCATACCATCGGCACCATGACATTAGTCCAGGTAAAAATGAGACCATATTTAGCAAAATTGATCTCAATTGCTAATGTTTTAGTCAAATTGGCCTCCATAAATTCTCGGACTCCACATGATCTAAAAGAGAATTTGTTATATTAAAAATTGGATAGAGGCTGTAAGGAATTTCTTTTTTGGTATTTACAGTAAGTGTGGTGCGATGATCCATATGAAAAGAGGGATCCAAGACTTGTTTGACCAAGTATTTCTGGAGCACTGTTTCTTGCAGCTTCTGACAACTAGCACTCCCATTGACATTAGCTCCAGCACAATGCACACCAAAATGGTACTTAGAAGAAAGACATTTGACCAACCAGATTGAGTTGGCCAATTTGAGGTTAATGCAATCAAAGTTACAACATGAAAAGAAGTGGCTATAACAAAGGCTGTAAAGCATAAGATCATGCCCAAGACTTGAATAACTTGCTGAAGGCACCAAGTGCAATATTTAATCTTGGATTGTTGCCTCCAATCATCTGGTCTTTTGAATTGATGTCCATGTTCTTTCCACACATCATCATCGTCACGCACAAGTTTAACATCAAAGGTACCACTGAGCCAAGGTATTCGGTAATGAGGAGTACAAAAACTAAGAAGGGATCCAAATGCAGCACTGACAAAGCTAAGTGAGACTAAAGCAGCTATCCAAGGTAAAGTATGAGGCAAAGTATTTTGTTCTTCAAGAAATCTCATGATTGGCAAGGAGAGTGCAGTCATTAACAGCAGTCCAGAACCTAGACGGAAGATCCATCGATTTGAACACAGGATGAATATGATGGAGGTGGCATCAGTGTGTAGACTTGACAGCTCTCCATATTCTCTCCAGCAAAAAGAGACTGTTCCAATGCTGTCAATGGCAATGAGCAGGGTTACAAAAGAGAGAAAGACAATTTGCACCGTTGTCACAAGGTTTTGGCTGGGATCATCTGTCCAAGTTTTGGCTGTCATCAAATTCAACAACAACAGAAAAACGACTGTTGTTGCACTGATGAAATTTGAAATGCGAAGGAAACCAACAATTGTATTCATTTTAGGTGTGCTAATATTCTCATCATTTTTATCAATGTCTTCTTCTTTTTCTTCATTATTTGTGCCTTCTTTGTCAGCAGTGCCAATAATGTCAGGTTCTTCAAATGCTTTTGTGAGGGGTTGTAAATCAAGTAACTTGAGCCTTGTTTCATCATTGAGCGATTCCACACTGGATGATCCAGGATTGTCAGTTTTCCTTGAGCTACGACGTTTTGTAACCATTTCAGAATCAGAACAGGACAAAAGGCATCATTTTATGTTCTGTGCTTTGTTTTTCTTACGTATTTGAAGAAAGTTTCCTAAAGCCGTCAAAGAATAGTCAAAACAGTCTTAGAAGCTCCTATGACGTCAAAAATTTTCAGTGGAATTGGTGTGTGAGTCATTGAGTAGTTGACCTTTAAAAAGTGGTCGGCAACAAAAATCCAAACTTCTCGTAATTTCGACTGAATTCGAGACATTTGGGTGAATTCTAAGATAAAGATCTGGTACTACTGCTGCTTGTCCTATTTGCGCTGTTCTAGCCTTTCAACAAGTCCTGTTGAGAACTTGAGAAGATAAGCAAGTAGTACTTGAACTATGGCAGAAAAGGCTGATATGCCCACGGCACCCCCTCCTGGGCCTCCTGGAGGTTATCCTGAACTTCCCCCATCTTATGACGAATCAGTTGGCGGAGCTGGTAAAGAATTGCTGCCACAAAGTTCAATGCGTCAAAACTAAGTGAAATTTTTCATTGCAGGAGGATTTGTTCAACCTGGGCCCGCAGGTGCGGCCCCCAAAGGCAATTTCCAGGCTGCCCCACCACCTCAGATGCAGCCGCAACAAGCCGGTCAACAGACTGTCATTGTGCAGTACATGAATCCTCCTAACTTTGGTTCCAATCCCGTAAGATTTAATTCATTAAAATACCACCCGTGCTATCAGTCTGCTCTTGGAAGGAAGAAATGAAAAAGACAAGATTTGAAATTGAAGACAGACAAGAGACAAGAAAGCGAAGAAGACTAATCTAGGAAGTAAAGGAACAAGCAATGGGTGGGAGTAATCGAATAGCAGCTAATGATGACGCAATAAACACTAATTTTTATCCATGTAATATTTTTAGGTGAACATGACTTGTCCAAATTGTCAAAGTCAGATTCGAACAAAAACTGAATCAGAACCAGGACCATTGGCTTGGATCCTTGCGGGAGTCTTGTGCGTTGTCGGGTAAGACTATGACTAAGATTTAGCAGAATGAACTGTATTCTGTAGGAGACTTGTCTATAAATGTTTTATTTCTTCTTCAGATTTTGGCCTTGTGCTTGCATCCCTTGCTGCATTGATTCTTTGAATTCTGTCACCCACAAATGCCCTCAGTGTAAACAGTTCTTGGGCCGTTACAAAGGTGGCATGTGAATCTCAAAAGTGTTACAGGATCCAACAAGGAAAATTCAGAGTATTTTTGGCTGCTTCTTTGTAAAAATCTACCAGAATTTGAAGATCTTTTTTTTCTTACGTCCAAAATTGAATTTTTGTGATTGGTTTGCTACATACATTTGTGACCACTACACTCTATAATGGAAAGACTTTATCTACCTACTACTACATAGAAAAGCCAATAAAATAAAAGATTTTAGCATTTATTGGGCCAACAACTCTTCCATCTTGAAATCATAATTTTTCAATTCTGTTTGAGGTCCAAGGGAGGTCATGCACGCATTTGTTCTACTTGGCGCCAGATACTTGTCCGAAACCCTTTGCACGTCAGCAAAGGTCACCTGCCGAAGTTGTCGGCGATGTTCGGCAAATTGTTCATTGCTTATTCCTGACAAGAATAGTCTTTGGCCCCGAGCACTAGGTAACGCTGGTTTGTCAACAGCCTTGAAAACATTTAATTTTGCTTCTTCTACATCCCTCTCAGAAAAGGATTCTTGGCCTTTTTGCACCCAATCATTGCACGAATGAAAAGTATCAAATGTTCTTTCGCAGTTGGGATCACGATATGAGTAAAACGTTATTAGACCCGCCGTTGGATTGGCCGAACAGCCTCCACCATATGCTCCACCTTTCTCCCGAATTTCCACGTGTAAAAATTTTGCTGACAAGAGTCTAGACAACACGCGGAGAGGGGCAGCATCTGGATGAGTGTAGGAAGGTGCTCCTGGCAAGGCTGCACTACAGAAATAAATAGGGAAGGGCGCCACGATGAGTGAATTGGACTCAACTGAATCAATTTTTAAAGGTTGCTCAGAACTCAAGTCAAGTTCGTTAGAAGATCGCTTGGGCAGCTTGTTAATGAAATCTTCCATCTCTTCAGTAAAGGCGTCCGCTTTGGCAGGAGTTGCACAGATTGAAAATGACTCGATGTTTGAACAATCTAGAATTTTCTTTGTCATTTCACTCAAGTTTTGATATACTAAATCCATTTTGTTGGCGTTATTAGCAATACTATTCAGCAATCTGATCATCGTCAATCCGGATTGATTTTCTCTTTTGAGCAATGCTGGAAGGTGTTTGAGTTTAGCAGCAGCATGAGCCATGGCATAATGATGACCTCCATAAGCCAAACCATTTTTGGACTCGACCGCGCTCATGCAAATCAATTGAGAAAGTCGTGTTTTGAGGCCTTCAGATGAAGTCTCGGCTTGTCCGGAATGAGGCTGAAGGAACCCATGAAATATGTCGTTCCATAAGCTCATCATCTCGGGAGTGTTTCGATCCAAACAGTGCGAAGAAATTAAGAGTCCATTTTGAATGAGATGACTTGCATTATTTGGGTCTTCTGAACAGTGAAGTGAAGCTCCCATTCCTCCAGTATGTAACTCCATTTGTATATCCATCTGTCGATAGTTTTTGTCTCCAGCACCCATGCTGGTCAACATTGAAGAAAAAAGAGGTAAAAGCTCTTTTTCACTTTTGGTCAGTGTTGATTCAACGTTCAAGCGACATTTCATATAAGCTACTTCATTGGTAGGTTGAACGCTACGCTGTCCCTGAATGGTATTTGCACCATGCCGCAAAGAGATGTTTTCCAATCCCGAATACTCAGGAAGAGTATGGGCAATGTCAGACAACCTCAGTGTAGGTAAACAAGCAATCGCCTCTTCTTCATCCTTGGCCGATTGCATTTTTTCTAAAAGTTGACCTTGCTCAATAGCTTTTTGTCTTCCTTCAGCATCCAATTGTTCAACCAAATTTTCTTCAAGATTATCCAGTACCTTTTGTTGTTCGGTTAAAAAATCCGCCTTGGGTGACATGGTAAGAGTCAAGCGATGATTATTTTCTAAAAAGTATTGTCTGATTTTGCTCCTTAGAAATTGATCCCCATTTTCCAAATCAGCCTTGAATCTGTCAAGGATAGGGTTGATTTGGAGTAACAGGAGAGGATCGGAGACATGGTTCCATCCAGATGTGAGGGACATGATCATTTTCCACCCGAAATCGTCGACTTGCTTTTTGAGAGACAGTTCGGTCCGATTGAGTATAGCCTGAATTCTGTCCATGTCAAACCCATCTTGTGCTGCTTGATCAAGCGTCTGATAGATGGTTTGCTCAATATCATTGGCCCTGTCCATTTCAATCCCTTGAACAGCGATTGTGAAACCAGTGTCTTTGGTGTAAGCATCATATCCTGAAAATAGTAATAATCCATTTTCCAATTTCCTAAATCACTTCAAACAAAACAGTCAAGTCTTATTTAGATATTGTCGAGGGAGAGTTAGTCAACTTCTTTCCTCCCCTGAAAACAGCTGGGTTGAATCTATTGGGCAGCGGCTTTGCTGAAGGTGAGAAAGGGGAGGGGGAGAAGTTGACTAACTCACCTTTAACTATATCTACACGGCAGTGGAAAATCTCAGTTTGGCTCCGTATCGGATAAACAGCTGACTGCGCGGTGCGCGGCCACTTGGAGAATGTCAACAAAAACACGAAATTCACGAAGTTGTCGTCAAATTTGTCAGAATTATTCAAGATCAAGAATGATAAACTTTTACTGTGACAGACTGACAGTACAAAGTGATTCCAAGAAGCTGAACAGTGTGGATTTGTATTACCGTCGAAAATTACTTGAACATAGTGTGGAGAAAATCGCCGACAATGCCAAAAGTGGAAAATCTGACACTTTCGTAGACGCAATTTTGACGTGGTGACGTAGTAAGAAAGAAAGTCGAGAGCATTTGGTGATTCAGTCTTGTCTGGTGAGCTCCTCAAGGGCCCAGACCAGGAAGATCGTGAAGACGTTGTTCAAGTAACGTCAACGTCAAAGTTTGAAGACTGACGTAATCAACAGAAAAGGAGCGAAGAGATTCTAAAATGAAAACAGTCAACAGATTGAAAATACCAAAGAATGCCCAAGATCGGCATCGCCAAAGTCGTAGTTGAGCCGCCAAGAAGACGTGCGGGCGAAAATTGAAATAGATACGACACTTGCGTAATATGTAAAGGACTAAAAAGCAAGCGATCAACGTTGCCAATTGAATTGTGGATCAAGAAAACCGAAGACAATTGTTTTTGTTGGTGCTGGAGATTTTTCAGTTGAACAGGAACAAATCCAGTGTTGAACGTCGAATTTCGAAGAGTGACGTCATCAACGAAGACGAAGAGTTTGATGACTTGTTTGGTGACGCAAAGAGAAAGTGCGATTTGGATTTGATCGCCTCGGACAATCACTGAAGACCGTTCGTTTCTGAGTAGAAATCCGCCAAAAACCGGGCCGTGGCCGGGATCCGGATCGCCAAGATCGCGTGCACTCTTCTTAGTCTTCATATTATACTTATAAACGACAACATATGCAACAGCAACATTTATTTTTTCCATTTTGTCAATGATACCGACGAGTGAAATTCACCATATAAATGTCAATTTTATTCAAAAAACAAAAAAATGTCAAAATTCACGAGCTCGGAAGGCAGCCAATCAGAAGAAGGCAGAACGAGCTTCTGAATGCTGATTGGTTGCGAGCGCGCTCGTCGGCGTGAGCGACCCGTCTCTACTTACGCCTGTTAGTCATGTGACCTAGGGTTCGCTATTAGCTAAAAAGCCCGCGAAAACCTTTATAAGCATCATATCCTGAAAATAGTAATAATCCATTTGCAATTTCCAATTTCCAAAATCACTTCAAACAAAACAGTCAAGTCTTATGAGGTAGTAAGTCTAAATTCAAATTTCCCGCTCAAAACTCTCCCTCCCACTGCGACGCCTTTCTCATTTTTACGTCAACAAGAAGTAAACAAAAAAGTGACAAGAAAAAGCATCAGAAACTATTAGATTTTTGAAAAAGAAATTAAGAAATCAATAAAATCATTTTGGCTAACGATTAAAGTCCATTATGCCAGAAAATCATATAAGGTATATTTTGGAATTTGAATTGTGATGGACGTTATTACGCCGTGCTGTGCAGTGCATTGGCTTTCCTGTCGTTCTCCTCCACCGCCTGCCTCCTCTCTTGCTCTCTGTGTCTGTTTGATAAGGGAGTTGGGAGCGTTGGGAGGAGAGTCGCTGCCGAGCGTACTGCTCCTGCTATCGTCGTGTTGGGCAGGCTTGACAAGAGGGGCCAAGTCGGGCAAGAGGGAGAGCAGCTAAATCGATTGGCAACTTAGGCGTCTAGCACACGACAACGACGACGACAAGCAAGAGTGAGAGAGAGATCTCCACCATCCCCAACTTCTACGCTCAAAGGAAGGTAAGAAAACACCCCCGTCCCTAACGAAAGAGGCGACCACCAAAACATGATCATCTGCAAGGTTGACGCAAAAATGAAATCCCTTCATCTCCGGTTATAGTTGAGCTGCTGGAATGGCTGAAACCGAGTTTATCAGCGCTGGTGGCCTTGTCCGACAGACCATTTTGAGCACCGATCATGGTCAGACGACGGTCTTGAACGGCACCCCAGTCTCACAGTGGGCCACCATCAAGCCGGTTAGCCAGGTGGTGGCCACCGCCAGTTCTGGGCCCCATGCGACGGGTCATTTTTATCCGGCAACGGGGACATATGAGTGGAAAGTGGAGGAGAGTCCTACCGCTTCATTGACAAGTCAGCCAACCCAAATTGTGGCCAAGAAGAGTAAAGGCCGGCTGAGTCCCTTGCATTCGATACACAATGCAGTTACCGTTGCCATGGACATTAAGCCTCTGCCACAGGCTATCATTGCCCAGTGCTCTAACGCCTGGTCTTCAGTCAACAGTAACTCTAGTTCCGATGGCTACCAGACCATCAAGTGGGACACGGCCACCCCTATTCAAGTGGTCAATGCAAAGGCCAACACTACTTTGAACACAGCAGGTCTACACTTCATTTCGGCACCGCCCCCAGCTGCTGTCGTCACTCCGTCAGCAGCAACTCCCGCTGCAACCAACATGGTTATTCACGGAGGTCGCAAGACGGCTGGTACCATTATCGAAACCTTTAAGTGCGAGGTGTGCAACCAAATATTTTCCAACATGAGCGCTCTTCAGACTCACGTGGCTCAAGTCCACGAAGTCGGTCTCCATAAGCGCCAAGGCAAGAAGGGCTTCTCGTCGTCTACTCTACATTGCGAGTACAAGTACAGTGGCCTCAGTCTGGCTGATTCTATTACAACCATTAACCCGACTACGGCGGGGGTGACGGCAAGCCAACAACAGCAGCCTCATTTACACCAGTCCCAAATTCCCACTCTAATAGCTACTGGAGGACCAATTAATGGCAACGCTAGCACCGCGACCTTCATTCAAGCACCCTCAAACCTGACCATCACCTCTATCGGCAATGGTGCTTTGACTGGCACGGTGCAAACGGCTACTACCTCAGGACATATGGCTTCATTGGCTTCATCCGCAAGCTCATCTTCTTCCTCGGCGGGCATTGTCATCACCAAGAACGGAAAAATTCGGAAAGAAAAGAAGAGGAACTGGGAATGTGTCATCTGTCATAATCGCTTTTCCCGCAAAGATCACTTGGCCAAGCACGTCTCAGCAGTGCATGAAAAAATTCGACCTTTCGAATGCTTGCAGTGCTCCCAAAAGTTCTCCCAGAAGCACCACTTGCGGGCTCACATGTTGGCCCGACACGAGGACGACAAGCTGGCTGCCAAAGCTTTTGCTTGCCAGCAATGCCCTAAGAGATTTACACGTAACGATCATTTGGAGCGCCACATTGAGTCAGTCCACGAGAAAAAGAAGGCCTTCGAGTGCCAGGTGTGTGCCCACCAATTTGCTCGAAAGCACCACTTATCCAAGCATATTTTGGCTGTTCATGCCAAAGTCAAGCCCTACGGTTGCAACCAGTGTGACCAGAGCTTTTTACAGCGCCACCACCTGGGCGCCCACATCATGTCGGTCCATCAGCCCCCTATCCACGAAGAGCCGGACGGGAGCAAATCTTATGTTTGTGCCATTTGCTCTCATCGCTTCAAGCGCAAGGATCATTTGAAGAAACATGTAGAGACCGTTCACGAGAAGACCAGAGCTTACGCATGTATGCTTTGTGAGCGCCGCTTTGGCCAAAAGTATCATTTAGCCATTCATGTGTCGGCAGTACATGAAGGCAAGAAGCCCTACTCCTGCAATATGTGCAGTCACAAGTCGGCAAGGAAGTCGGGATTACAGAGGCATATGCGCACAGTCCATAATGTCAAGCACCCACAAATCCTTTCGCAGCCTTTAGTCACCGCATCATCGGTCTCTGCTGCTGCTGGCTTAGAACAGATCAAAGTAGAGACTGTTGCTGCTCCACAGTCACACCAGACACCGACTGCAGCACATCATTTGAGCCATCAAACTGTCGCTTACACGGTTAGCACGCAGTGATCATGTGTCATTATCTAAGTCTTATGCAAGAGAACATAAAAGAAAAATTGCCCCACACCTCCTCAGTACACACCCCACTATTCTATACTGAAATTTGAGATTTTAAAATAAGAGAGAATAAAGATCAAATACGTTTTCTTCCTCCCTAACTCTAATCACAGTATTATGACTTTCTTACCTGTGACGGGACTAAAGGCACTAGCCAAGCCGGACTCAATTAGTGATTGATAAAGGGGTGCACTTGGTCCTTCAGTAAGCAGCTCACTTAGTACTCTTAATACAAAAGTTTCGTAGGAATCTTCAATATCGCATGTCAAATAGGAGACAGCTAGGGTTGTGCTTGCTCCTGAAGGGTCCTCTGGACAATGAATATGTCTTTTTCGTGGCTCAGACCATCGAACCTCATTGGGTACTGTTGCAACATCTTGTTGAAGAATTTCACTCCGAGGTGGTAAGTACTCATTGACAGCTTCCAAGTGCTCCTCAAGAGGAATGTTGCCATAGGAGTAAAACCGAGCATTATTGGGACTGTAATGAACAGAATGAAAATTGCGCAAATCTTGCCATGTCAGCTGTGGAATGCATTCGGGTAGTCCACCCGAGCAATGACCATAAGTGTTGCTAGGTAACAAATTGTTCAATAATTGTTGACCTAAAACCTGTTGTGCATCTGCAAAGGCACCTTTCATTTCATTGAAGACAACACCTTTGATGGCTAACTTTTGCGTATCTTGATCCATGTCCAGTCGCCAACCTTCCTGCCGAAAATCCATTTCCCGCAGTAAAGGATTAAATACTGAATCCAAATAGACTTGCATCAGATTGTAAAAGTCCTTCTTGTTAGGCGTGGAGAAAGGATAGAAAGTATAGTCGGGTCCTGTCATGGCATTCATGCTGGCCAAAGATCGGTTTAACATTTTCATAAATGGATCACGAACAGGGTATCGATTGGAGCCACCTATGTATTCAAAAGAATTTAGATTTAAAGGGAAAAAACAGAGTTGGACAATACTTACATAACGTACAATGTTCCAAAATGTGTGCAATTCCTAGAAAAAACTCGATATGACTTGATTGTATGAAAAAGTGCTTTGCTTTTATTTTACCTGTCGAATCTTGTGGTACAGTTTTCAAATGAATGCTAAAGGCATTAGTACTATCTGTTGGATTTTCCATGTGCAACCATTGCGCGTTGCAAAATTTATGCTTCAAGTGCACTGCATTTTCTAAGTTCAATTCAGGCACAGATGTGACTTTTACTACAGTCCAGCCATGTGGCAGTTCATCATGGGCTCGGTATTTGGTTAAATTCGGTAATGTAGATAGGTTTTGACGTCTTAAAAGACTCTTGGACACTTGAGTCAAACGATTCATCATTTTGATTTTTCAGAATTTTAGAGTTCAAATTTTACATCATCTCAGTTCTGTTTGTTTACTTTCAGTCAGTAGAAAAAGGTTCGAAAAGCTTATATAATTTTTTGCAATTTTTTAGACAATTCTACTATCCAACATCAATAAAAACTAATTGAAGATAGTTTTTAAACGAAACGATGATAAGACAGAATTTTGTAATACTCACTCAATATGAAAATTTTAAATGACTAAATAGATATAATAATTATTTTGCCTTAGATTTTTTAAAACAAACCTTGGTGAAAAAACAAAAGCTGAGAAAAAAGAAGAAAATTATAAATATTAAAAAAAACGAATTCGTAAAAAAGAAGAAACTCCTGTGCTATGTGAATTATGTTATTTGAATGGTTAAAACTCTTAGCATAACTTAAACAAAAATGTGTGCAGCACAATACTTACCCGGAACAGCCTCCCTGATCGAGGAATTGGACAAGAAATTGATGGTGTTGCTGCGAGATGGCCGAACGCTCATAGGCTTCCTGAGGTCAGTGGATCAATTTGCCAACCTTGTCTTACATAAAACGATAGAAAGAATACATGTTGGCAACGAATATGGCGATATACCCCGTGGCATATTTGTTGTACGAGGCGAGAATGTGGTGAGTACTCTTTCATAATTTATCTATTTATGTACTTGTTTCTGAGAGGAACGACCTTCTCATCAGAGAAGTAAATTACGGTAATGGTACTTGGTAGGTTTTTATAGGTAAATAGGTAATCATGTTATTTTGTTTGTTTGTGGGCTAAAAGTTTGCCTTTATGTCCCATCAAACCCTCAACACAAATATAATATTTTTTTTTCGAATAACTTCAGGTCCTTCTTGGTGAAATAGACGACGATAAGGAAGCCAACATGCCTCTTAAAGAGGTGGGTCTTGAAGAAATTTTGGAGGCTCAGTCTAGGCAACAAGCAGAGAAAGAGGAACAAGATCGTTTGCGAAGCAAAATATTCAAGGAACGCGGTTTAACGTATACCTCTGAGAGCATCATGGACGATGCCTACTGAATTATTTTTTTATCTTACAACCAAGAATGAAATACATTTTTAGAAAAAAAATTAGGTAGTCTCAATATTTGGGGATTGTTGATCATCCTGTATTTTTCAGTACATTTCTAAACAAATTTATGCCCTTGGTCGTTCCTTTTTGCCAAGGAAAAGAGCGTTGAGCGACACATTGGCCACCTTGACAATCTTGAAACGCACACCGGGAATATCACCGACAGCATGACCTTTACGACCGAATCCAGCAACCAAAACTTCGTCGTTCTCTTCAACAAAGTTTAAGCAACCATCCTTGGGTACGAAGGCTGTGATCTTCTTGCCGTTCTTGATCAATTGAACACGGACACATTTGCGAATAGCAGAGTTGGGCTGCTTAGCTTCGACACCGACCTGTCAATTACAAAGAAGTCGGTCCATAAATAGACGAAACTTTACGAGTAAGATTAGATATTTCCAACTTACCTTTTCGAGGACGATGCCTTTGGCATGAGAAGCTCCTCCGAAAGGATTGGCCTTCCAACGTGTTCCCAAATGGGCTTTCTTGTAGTCCAAATCGGCCCAGACTTGACTACGGCGATTCTTGACGTGCTTACGGGCAGTGCGGAGACCACTAGGCTTGCCCATTTTGAATCCAAAAGTTAATTTACTTCTGTGTTCTTCAAAATGTTTAGCGGAAAAGGAAGATTTCAGCTGTTTTCCACTCAAGGCAGACTGCTATCTGCCAAAGAGCCGGCGGGCAGCCAGCCAGAACGCGTCAGAAAAACAAAACAAAAATCGCAGTCACTGGCTTTTAAAACTAACGCAACCTACCTCTGACAAATAATTTTCTATAATTTTCATTTACTTTTTTCGTGATTTTATTCGCTTTTGTTTGGAAAAGAAGAACGGCACGTTATTTTTTGTTATTTTTGGGCTTCTTTCCTTTCGCACTGGATTCCTTTAGCTTATGCTTACGGCTAGCCATGTGCTGGACAAACTGATTTTCAGAATTGACACTCAAATTGCACAGCGCACAATAAAAGTTTCCACTGGGAGTCCGGTAAATGCTATAGTCCTTTTTAGCCTTTTTAGTGCCTTCCAAAGGAGATTCTGACTTGATAGATAGTTGGATTTGGTTGGCATTGGTAGAGAGCTGGTGGTCAAGGCAACCATGCATACTCATCTTTGCACACTTAATTTTATGATTACGTCCACTAAGATGCATCGTTAATTGGGCTGGAGAAGTGGCATTGATCCCGCAAACATCACAAAAATACTTGGGTCCTTCGTCAACCGAACAATCTTGACTAGGGGGAGGGGGCGGAGGCGGGGGAGGCAGTAATGGTGGTGTAGGCGTACTCGCCGCCAATGCATTTGAACTTGAGTCCTTGACATTTCCATCATCGGATCCTGGGGGTTGTCGCTGCCACTTGCCAGTGCGCGTGTTGAAGTAACCAGCTTTTAATGGTGCGAGACCATTGACTATTCTTTGGTGATTACGACCAGAAAAGTGTTGTTGAGCGTGAGCATGAGACGTAAAGGGGGTATCACAAGGCCCACAATACAAGTCTTGCCTAGGGTCATGAGGACATTCAAATCTTGGCAACATATTTGATGGTCCTCCATCGGTTGTCATTACTATCTTTGGTGCTTTTTTAGGAGGAACGGTGTTGTTGTCTTTGGCCCAGGACTGCAGAGCGAAACGAACTTTTTTCTCGTGGCTTTTTCCTTCATAATGCATCTTGGCCTGAATTACCGAATTCAAATTGACGCTACAGAGCTCACAATAGAGGGGCTTGCATTTGTTCTTAACAAGATCGGGAATGGGTTTGTCGTATGCACGGGTCCAAAGCACATGGTGGTCTTTGCTGCCAGCAGCAGTAGAAGTCTTATTTGCTTCAAGTTCAGTACCGTCATGAGTGCGTTTTACTCCACCTACAATTGGTTCAGTCGATGCTGGGACGGCACTGACCATTGTTTGATTAAGATATGGATGATTTTGCTGGAACTGATGCCCAGCAGGCTGCCCAGGATACATGCCATAAGATATCATAGACGTTGAACTGCTAGAAGCCCAGTCGGCTGGCCACTGGCTGACAAATGGATGTCGAGCCATTTTTCAATCTTGGACACAATCAACAGATATTTCTAGCAAATTTTGATTAACAGTGATCTCCGATTTTCATTTCATCTCTCATACCGTCAATTTCTTAGTCTTTCTGTTTCACGAATTTTAATTTTATTTGTTATTCTCAGATTTTCTCAGCATCAGCTGCTGATTTCAAGGATATCGCAGCAATATTTCTATGGCAATATCAAATGCCAATTATGTGGAAAACTGAAATAAATTACACATGTATATTTAAACAAAGTGTAGGAAAAAGCATCAAAAATAATTCTTTTTTAGAAAAAAGTTTATAAGATGATATCTAAGTAAGAAACTTTTAATGTTTTTGTCAATATTTTTTTGTGATTGTGACATTTTCTAAACTGTCAAAATTTATTCAGCCATTTTCTATTTTGATTGGTTGGTAGAAAATTCAGAAAGAAAAGCTGTCTATCATTTCTTAAGGTAAACCGAAGAATTTGTATGATTTGCGCTATTTCTTTGATAGTTTTTAAGAAATAATTTCAGATGTCAGCTACCAAAATAAGTACGAATCTTACTCGTATGGCTGTTGCCAAAAACCCCCATGCCAAATTGGCTTCCATCTACAGCAAAAATCTAAGGGTCTTAGGTAATACAATTTCAAAATGATACAACCACCTGAAACAAAGTGAAATTTTATTTTGTTGCCAGCTAAAATGCCAACTGACTATGCCTATCGAAAGTTTACCGAAAATACCATCTCGGAACGAGCAGCGCTAGTGAAAAATGAGTCCAACGTTGCCGAGTTGGAAAAGAAAATTAACGGTGGTCAAATCGAAGAAGTAATCATTCAAGCAGAAAACGAATTGAATCTGTCGCGAAAAATTCTGGAATGGAAGAGTTGGGAACCACTCGTAACTCACCCTCCACCAAACCAATGGAAGTGGCCCTTGTAAACTAACAAAGTACTCATATAGTGACATAAAATAAAATTAAAATGCATTCTTTAAAAATGATGCAGAATAATATGAACATTTCCAATTTTTATATACGGAAAAGTATTCTAATAATGAACAACATTATGTTGTACAATTTTTGCATTTCGAAACTTTTTCAAATGGTTAACACAAACTTATTGTACAAATCCAAAGGTGCCTTGGCCACTTTTTGGCAGAATGTTTTATCCGATGACAACACAAGAGATTTTGGACTAACATAATTGGGCAAAGTGGGATCAAATTTGTCTCGTCCCAGTCTTCGTAAAAAGGCTAGACGAGTTTTGATTGTATACAAGTCTCCATTCATCGTTTCAGCCATGCTAACCAAAAGTTCATGGCTGTATCCAACATCATTATGCAGAACATCGAAAATGTCTTGAATGATATCGGTGTCGTGAGCCATTAGCACTTCCGGACATTTTTTCAGAATTTTTGCCAATTCCAGTTTAGTGAACCCCATACTATCTATCAAGGCAATGTTGTTATTCTCCAGCTGGGACGGTGTGCCTTTCCAGAGCACAATTTGAGGGCAAGTGCTTGTGACTTGAACTACTTCTTGATATTTCAACATGAACAGTTTCTGTATGAATCCCAATTTGGCATCAATAGTAAGCACATCTTCGTTTAACCAGGCTGAACTTGTTTTGTCTATGATCCCCCGGATCTGATCTTTATTAAAATTCCGCCAAGACAAATAATTGACGCGAGCTTTTAAATCTTCAATATTTTGCTGAAACAGTTGTGGATTTTGGCTGAATATGTAACCTAGATTATCTGGATGAATGCCATGGTCCAACAGGAAGTAAATTCGGGGGATAACGTCACGTTTGAAGTCAAGGAGGAGAGCGATGTCAATGTGACCATTCTTTTCCCAGGCGGACAAGTCAGTGCCTAAATCAATCAGCCTTTGCAGAGTAACGTTTTCATTAACAATACTGGCCAAATTATAAAAAGGACGGATTCCAGGCTTGTTCACCAAACCAGAGTCAATGTTCGATGGTTTAATAGTAGACTTTTCAGCTTCAATGATCACTTCCATAGCTTCATTCCAGTCACTAATTTGGTCCAGTTTAGTCTCAATGGCTTTTTTGTCCATATCTTCATGTATTATTTTGGACTTTTCCAATGCTTTGGAAAAAGTGATTGGTTCTTTGACGTGTATCTGGTATTTTTCACCTTTAGGTATAATAGCAATGGAGGTACCAGCATGTTTGGAAATATTTTTTGGATTTTTCGGAATAACACCAGTCCTGGCAATGTGCTTGGCAAAGTCTTTAAATGACTTAGGACCTTTGGCTAAGGTTGTCATAGGTCTACCACAAACTAATTTTAACAAAGTCATTCTATCGTTTAAGATGCTCCAACTTGATTTTTTCTTCGTTAGCATCTACGCTGCGATTGATTTTCAATTTTCTTTCCCTATCTTCAATAATTTGATCACGGTTATTGTTGAAAAAGTTCTTTTGCCAAATGTAGCCACCAATCAGAAACGTACCAAAAATGATGGGGAAGCGGAGTTTAGTGGCTAAGCTCGAATTGGAGTAAGACCCCATTTTCCCCTTTTACACAAAACACGGAGAAGTATTGTGATTTGTGGAGAAGAAATTTGACTTCTTTTTGTATCAAAACGAGTATATATTTTCTGCTAAATAACAATGTCAGCTAGTGAATTCATCGATCTCTAAGTTTGCCTTTAAAAGCAGAGAGTAGAGACCTATGGCAAAACAAAAACAAACAAAGCAGCTCAGTTATCAGCATTAAGGCTGAGTTCACCTAGTAGGGCACAAAGCTGAGGCAGTAGTGGCTTTTCAGGCAAAACAACGGTGTCAGTTATAGCGACTGTCTGTGTCAGTGCCTCAGAAGAAAGAGCAGAAGAAGAAACAAAAGTAGCTTTGACAATAATGCACCAAAGAACCCTTCTTACTACCCTTTCCTTCGGTTTTTCTCCCCCACAACCGTAACTATAGGCCAAAAACATGTCAATGCACCAAAGAACCCTTCTTACTACCCTTTCCTTCGGTTTTTCTCCCCCACAACTGTAACTATAGATCAGGCCAAAAACATGTCAATGCACCAAAGAACCCAAAATTAATTTCCCATTTCATGGTGCGATTCCCCATCTGTTTCACTCGAATATCCAAAGTTGGCAAATGCATAGCCTTCCAACTTTGGACCCCTACGTATTTTTTTTACTTGTCATGCTCATCCAATGAATTCAGATAAAAATTGTGTCGCTGGATCCGCTGGATCAAGCTTTGTTTCAGTCCTCAGATGCCCTACAGAAATATTGCAACTCCTCAATTCATTCAAAAATCTCTAATTCTAATATGTAAACCATTCGAATTTCGATTGGAACACACTCTCACGGTCAAAAATGCGTAAGTGAGTGCTGAGCAGTTCACACCCACCCATTTCAGACTCTTATTGACGCATAAGTCATAACAACAACACTCAACAGTCAACAGTCAACAAAGACTACAAAGTAGAAAGTACAAAGACTTGACAATAGCCGCAAAAATAAAACAAAACAGCTTTTTCTTACATTTTTTTAGAAAACTTATCAGTTGAGAATTGGTCACGGCATACTTTACATATTGTAATTTTTAAGAATTGACAAATTGACTCTTTCATCGGAGGCGAAAGAGTTTTTGAGTGTTCATCAAGTTCCTTTTATGTCCATAAAACTCGTTTTCAATTGGATGACAATTGAACGAGAAATCTGGAGATCGGTTCCTACTTCATAGCATGTCTTTTGGAACCGACATGCAGTCCGAAGTCCGCACGCAAAGCTGCATGTTCGCTTGCAAAGCTAGCCACTGGTGTGCAAAAAAAGGAGGGAGCGCTTGTGCAAAATCCAGCAGTCTAACCTTCCCGCACCGTTCTAGATAGAGTCACTATCAAAGCCAGAGCGAAGCGAGTGCGAGTAGTAGTCGCTGCAAATTCTGGCAGAGACGGCAGATTGGCTGAACAAAGCATTTCTGCAAAGCAGATTTGCCAAAAAGTTGTTGTTCCCCTTTCATTTGGTATTAAAGACTTTGGAAATGAATAACTTTATGCCACCAAGTAACGACTCTGGATATCAGGAAGACACTGGTAAGCTGAGCTCAATGCCCATCGGACTTCTGCCCGTTTGAATACCTAATTTTTTTGGATTTTTTTTTTATCATAGAAACTGACATAGCGTCACAAAGGTCAAGCAACGAATCCCCCGATCATCATCATAATCATCACCAAATTACTAAATTGCCTGACCGCGATGGATCAATGTCTCCGGACGAGGAGGACGATGACTCTTGTCAAGACTACGATGAATATCCTCCCATTAACCAACGAGTGGATGTTGGTCTTTCGGACCAAGAGCTTGTTACAATCTCAACCAAAGAGTTGAACGAGATGTTGAAGAAGAAAGGGATTACTAAGGACAGAGCCGAGGAAATAAAACGGGAAAGACGTACGTTGAAAAATCGAGACTACGCGGCCAATTGTCGAGTCAAACGCGAAGGCAGTGCTGCGGCGGCGGCCTCTGCAGGACATCTATTTTTCACTCTCAATAGTAAGGAATTTGGAGTCGTTCCTATCAACATTCCTCCTGGTGGATTTTTCCCTGCTATCTCAATCAGCTCTCCTGGGGAGTCCTTAGCTTTACGCTCTAATTTGAGGTTTATCAAGGAAGAAGACATCATGATGATGGTGGATGATTGTGATGACGACTGGTCTTGCCATGACATATCATTAAATGGTCCTGTCCTGGAATACATCGGAAAAGGCAAATCTCTAGTGGACGTAGGATTGGCTCAAGCCAAACATGCCATCTCTACCCGACATCATTATTTCGAAATCGAAATCATTGATCCCGGATTGAGATGCTACATTGCCATTGGCTTAGCCCGCAAGGACTACCCCAAAAATAGACATCCTGGTTGGAACCGGGGTTCGATTGCCTACCATGCTGATGATGGTAAAGTTTTTGTCGGTAGTGGTGTAGGTGCACCCTTTGGTAAGTCGATTTTAAATGACTTGAATTGTCAGCGTTGACATTTTATTTTGTCAACGTTTCAGGTCCAAGATGCTGTAAAGGCGACATTATGGGTTGCGGAGTACTCTTCCCAAGAAACTATGAATACCGAAGCGACAGCGATGACGACATCGAGGCTGCTAGCTCAGCTTCAGCCGCAGCAGAGCCGGCTCACCTGCAAGTTGGAGGAGGCGGGGGTGGTGGCGGCGGCGGAAACTTGCAAAACCCTTTTGCTGGTCGAGGGGGAGGTGGTGTAGGTGGAGATCTTGGTGAAAATGATCTAGGAGGTGTTTACTATTCGTCCGACTCGGCCGCTGACGATGAGGACTGGTGGAGTGATCGTAACTACTTGCCATATGGAGCTAAGGTCCATATCTACTTTACTCGCAACGGTAACATTATTGGCAAACGAGAAGTTAGGATACCCAAGGGTGGTTTTTTTCCTACGGTTGGCATGATGAGTTCAGAAGAAAAGGTGAGAGTTGACCTAAGACCTCTTTCCGGCTAAGAAATTGTTACTTCACTGAATTAATTGTATTACTGTTGTTGAGATTTTTCAATGCTGATATATATGGTGAAACTTGTCAGAGAACTTTCAAAGCAAGGCTTCTTGTCGATCGTCTATAGCCAACATGATTCCTTTTTTGAAGACCAAGTCTTGGGGTATTTCCGAAGACAGTGGAATGTAGCATAGGAAGGCCGATGTTCGCTCAACATTGGTATACATCGGACATCGCACCAGTAGTCCTCCTCCTGCCTCATCTTCATGCTTGGGCGTCAATATTGTGTACTCTAAATAAGATTCATATTGATGCATAACATTTTTTTCCGTCAGAGTGTTTTTATCAAAGTCCCATTTGGCTCCTAGCATGGTCACCCTGGAGAAGAGGAATTTGTCATCATCCTCTTCCAAGCTTGAAACTGTTGCCAAATCCTTTGATTGGATAAAATTGGCTTCCAGTTGAACTTGGTGTAGACTAACGTTGTATTTCCGAGCGTAGTTGAAGCGAATGGCTGTTAACAGTCGGAGGGGTTTGACAATGAGATCCAATTGAATGACTTTTATGTCATTAATGTTCTGTAACAGACAAATGATTGAATCGAAAATTGGTTACTACATAAATAATTAAATATGTACCTTATAAAAATCCGTTCTTTCGGTGATGATTCGGATGAAATTTCCTATACTTTGCGATAATGTGCTTTTGCACACCTCACCTAACCACTTTTTAGGAACTTTTCCTTGAGCCAAAGTCTCTGCCAATCCTTTGGAATGGTCATCAAGTACTTTTGCCCCTCTGACACATTTGTTCAACCGGTCCAGTTGTTGAAAGGCCATGGCTAAAATGGAGTCATGGCGAGTCATTTCATTGATCCACAACCACTTGAGGGGACCATCTTTGAGAAATGGAAAGGAGTCGTGGGCTTTGATAGCTTCTTGAACGCAAGTCAACAACTTTTCCAAAGATGATACTACGCCTACTTTACTGTAGGGCGATGACCCACTGAGGGTAGGATAAAGCGTCAGCAAGAACCTCGTGCCTCTCTTCTTGTCGTTCAAGATTTGACAGCTGCAGTCCAAGTCAAGGACTTCATGGTCAGAAGTGGAAGGCAATGCCTTGATAAACTCAATGTAGTCCTTGTAGAGAGTTTTGTTGGGTACAAAGAAGTCATTGACGGCCACACAAAAGCGGTAGCGATTGGTTGATACTGACTTTTCGTTGATGCAGCCATCCAGGATGGTCTCCAAAAGTGTCCGATCGTGTGGGTCCATAAATAAGTTGCCATAGCCGCAATGTCCAAGCAGCTCACGCAAGCCTTGGAAATTGATGGTGTCAAACTCTTTGCTCATCATTTCCAAGTAGTGTACTCCCAAAGTCAGATCGTGGTCAGAAAATGTGGGACGAGTGCTCCACCCGCCAATGGCTCCATAGGTGCACCGTTCATTGAGTGAAGCATGAAAGAAGGCCAAGCAGTAGAGCAATCTTGACATGTGTCTTTCGGCTCCGCCAATAGACTGCCTGTCTCCAGACCAGCATTTGGCTTCCTTGATGGAGCTTCTGGTGAAGGCCTCAATGAGTGCTTCCCTGATGGAGCCAGCGGGCTCCGAAGTCAATTTCAAGCACTGCTGAAGCTCGGGCACGGGGAAGTGGTAGGTGGGCCGGGTTATCATCCATAGCCTGTATCCAGCATGGAAGTCTTGATCAATTCTGATGTGATGCCTGAGGATTTCCTCAATGTTTCTGGTGTTGTCAAAGTTCTCCAAGACCACCCACTTGTCTCCAGTCTCCAAGGTGGACAAGACTGTTTCTTTGACCCAAGCCTCATCCTCGACACCCATTGACAGCTGGATCAAGCTTTTCTCGCGTTCCTTAGCAAACCGACAGATGTCTTCCACCGCCTCGTTGGGGCCTTGGACGGTGTAGACCAAGGGTTGGGAAGGATCGCACTCGGAAAAGATCCGGCCCAAATCGAATTGAACTGGCTCAACGAATTTATAGCCAATGTGGTCGGAGACAAAGGAATAGACTAGCTCGTGTAACTTGTCTATTCTCAGAGTAGCCACAATGACCAGCTTATGGAATCGACCCAGGCGGCTATACCAGGGCTCATGCAAGGGAAGGTTGTCGGGCTCTTTGGCCTCGTAAAGAAGCTTCCATCGGGCATTGGACTCCACAAAGTCGTTGCAAAGGCCTTTCATTTCCGGGAAATGACTGGAGTACTCGTGCAGAAAGTCCCAGGCCGATTGACCCAGCCAATCCAGGACTGCAGGTACTTCTTTATCCTTTGACTTGACATTGGCATTGGCAATGTCATTGTCATTGGATGCTATATCTTCAGTGGTCACTACTTTCCACAGTTTGATCAGCATTGCCAACCCCTGAGGAGGGACTTTGTTCTCTTTGATCATGAGCTTGCAACACAGAAGAAAGGCAAAAATCAGTCCATCTTCATCCTGGAGGGAATAGCTGACCTGACAAAAGAGACTGTAAGTCAAGTGATCTTTCAAGTAGCGAAGTCTCTTTTCAATATTGTTGGACTTGTTGCTGTTCTCGATGGAGGAGCGGAAGACTTTGGTGAACCAATCAAAGGAATATTGGTACATGGGATTAATACAACGGAGGTGCTGGATGGTCTCATAAAGGACGGTGGCATGCTGGGCGGCAGACAAGTATTGCAGTGAGGCAGTCTTCATGTCTTTCTTCATGTCTTTCATGCCGGAGACCCGATCATCGCTTTTCCCCAATTCTTTGCGCAATTCCAAAAGACTGGAGGACAAATTGGCATTGTCTAAAACATTGCCTTCCGTCTCACTCAGCAACACCTGGATTTTCTCCCGGTGTTTCTTGGACGAGGACAGAGCTTCAATTTCCCGGCCGCAAACCAGCAGGTACTCTTGCCTTTTGGCCGGTTTCTCGCGTTCAAACACCGTGTCCAAGAAGAACTCATGGAGGGACATGGGAGTGAAGGTGAAATTGACCACACAACACCTGGTTTGCAGCTCGGGTTGAAGAGCCCGGCGGGAAATAAAGTAGAGCCTAAAGTGGGGCGAATACACCACTTCCTCTCCTCCAATCACCATCATCTCCTTCTCTTCATTGTTCGGCTCCTGTTCCGGATCCTTGAGGCAGACTGCTCGTTCATAGAGAGTACTTAGTCTGCTGTCATAACTACAGGCATCGTCATAGAGGATCAAAATATCCCCGTTGCTAGCGCAACTTTGCACCGTGCTCATCATTGTCTCCTCAGCACTGCTATTCCAGTCTTGGACAATTTTGATCTGTCGGTCCTTGAACAAAACCCGGAGCCAATTTAAAGCTCGGCCATTGATGTCTAGAATTAGTGGCCACTTGGTGCTATGGTTGATGGCTAAGGCATTTTCCGTGTAAAAAGTGTCATTGGGTAGGCCGGCTAATCGCCATTGCTCCAGACTAGTCCGGTCAATCAGGGAAAATCCGGTGCCTCCCTGATCAAGCTCTTCATCGGTCAGGCTATTAAAAGGAATCTCATTCTCTGTCAGGCTTTCCAGCATGAACTGTTTCAAAAGGCACCTCTCTGCGTTGCCAAAAGGAGGCAAGATGCAAATGGTGGCGGCTAAGATCAGAACATTGCCTAGCAAATTTTCCAATTCATCACCGATGGCCGCCAGCTCTGATTTCCAAGATCCACTTTCTCCAGACAACTCCTCCGACAGTTTCTTACCCTTTTCCAATTTATCCTTACAGGCAATTTTGTCTTGGTTGATTTGATTTCGCTCGATCTCCATTTTTTCTAAATCTTCTCTTAAGCTGTCAATGCTCTGCTCATCTTTCTCTAAAACCTTCCACTTGCCATGGGCCTTTTCCGACTCGATGGCGTAGGACTCTCTCAGCTCGGTTAATTTCTCAAATTGACCCAAGTGCCTTAGTCTGGAAATAGTGTAATCCTTGACCGCCAAGACCCATCTGCCCATCATCTCGGCCAGAAGTAGGACTTTTCCGGCAGCCACTAAAGATGGAAGGATGATCAAAAACCTAGTTAGTTATCTTGATTTTTACAGTAGGCCGCGTTTGCTATCATCAATGGTAATTAGATCCTTAGCTACGGCAATTCAAGCTGAAAATTTGGTAATTCGATGGTATGTAGTACATACCATAGACAATAGCAAATGCAGCCTACTGTATTTGAAAGTATCAGCAATACCTATATCCCACTCTGGATGCGAAATATAAGTGGCTCCCACGATATCAATTCTGTCCTGAGATATTTCTGCCAGATCCATGCTCAGAATTTTCTCGGGGAAGGCTCCATCTCCGATATACTTCTTGCTAGGCACCCAGAAATCACTACCCTGCAAAAGACAGTATTGAGTAAGAATTGTTCCATTTTTCACCCAAGGTGAAATCAAGCTAGCTCACATCAGATAGTTCTCCAGTCTTCTTTTCTTTTCGCTGAAAATATTATGAAAGAAGAAGATGTCAGCCTGTGGATTTGGGTGTCATGAGCCAAATTAGTAGTAATACATAGCAGTAGTAGTGCTTGATTGGTATATGGAAAAAAAACTATGGGAAATGTGAAAAAGAGAGAAGCAAATTGATCATCCCAAGTTTTTCTCGATGGGATTAAAAGTAGTCAAAACTGCATTCAAACTATGTACTCTGAGGAAATACTAAATAGTTACATTTTTCTTGGCCTGAGCTTCGGTCACTTTCTCCGGGGTGACACCAACCAGAACACACATAGCACCAAAGACCAGCTTGACACATGATGGTGGGGTTTTGACAGTCTTGATCAAAGTCACCTCCGAACTTTTGATGGTGGAAAGTGTTTTCAAATTCCCTGCAAATTTGCAGGTACTTTGATGAAAATTCGCCTTCTATAAAAAAAGGCACTTACCAGACACTTTTTCTTGGTCCTCCTTCATTTTCTCATTGTAATCTGCCTCTACTTTGGCCAAGGATGTATTGATGTCATTTATTGTAGCATCTAATTGTTTGTAGGCAGACATTCCCGCCGTTCTTTGCGATTGCAATTGTCCCAAATTTTCCTTTTTGGTCTCAATGTCGCTATTGATTTGCTCAAATCGGGGCTGTAGATCCGCCAACTCTTGTTTTAATTCATCCACTTGGGAGGAAATCGTTTCGAACTTCTGTAAAACTTTCTCCAGTCGGTTTCTCTTCTCTTCAATTTCATGAAAGCTTTGGGAGTAATTCTTAGCTAAAGCGGTGAGAAATTGGAGGTACATGGAGGGAGATATTTGGATATTGTGCTCCTCGATGGATCCCTCATCCGCCAACGCTCTGGGATGAAACCCAATAATAAAATTAATAATCATAAGTAAAACCCAAGAAAAAAAGATGACCAAATTTTCCCACTTACATGGCTTTCTCGTAAATATTTATACCGATTTGAATAACTGTCTTTTTGGCATTTCTGTCGGCATTAACCTCTTCAAAAATGATTTCCGCCGATTTTCTAAGTGCATCTTCAGGCCACCTCTATGTGATGATAGAAATGAATTAGTTTGGTAGCACTGTAGATCAAACCAAACGCGGCCTACTGTATTATGTACTGACTTACTCTCAGATTGATTTGAGTTGCCGCATTGAGAATAGACTTGTGTTTCCTCAACAATCTTTTGGCTGGGCCATCGTCATGATTAAAGGTCAAAATAATGTGAAATTTCACTCTGGAGATTTCAACGAATATTTCATACAGCTCCGAGGGGGTCATTTCGGACAACTTGCCACCTTCCTTTTGCATCAGATGCTTATGAACAACTTCATTGAGTTGATGTTTCTCCTCTGGAGAAAAGAGGTCAGGGATTTCTCCTCTAAAAAGAAATAGTGCAGCCCAATTTTAGGTGTACATCATATAGAGTACTAGATGCTGTAAGTACCTGGAAAAGAGACTATCAATGTCCTGGGCCAGGAAGTGCCTTTTCAACAATTGAGTCGAGGGCAGGAGAATGACGACATCCCTGTCTTCTGAGCCTGCTGTCTTGATGAGATGTCGCAAATCCTGGCGCCACTGTTCTCGTCCATAGTCTTGGCTAACGGGCAACGAAAAGAAGAGGTGATCATTCATCAAGGCAGCAATCTTGGTCATGGTAGACCTGCCATCGCCTCCATAACCCCCAATAACGCCATGGGCTCCAGGTGTGGATATGATTCGGTGGATATGTGAGACTAATTCCAGGGAGTACCTGATGGGGATTAGCGAGACTTCCTCGTATCCTTTTTGTTGATTATTCTGCTTGACTCGTGTCACTACTGCCTTTTCCACTTGATCAAAACCAGTCACTTCGACAAAGGAAGGATTGGTATTCTCAGCTCCTGCTTGCACAGACAAGTACTTGCCAAAGAGCAAATTTCTCAAATTCAATTGGGTGACTTGACCATCGACTTTGCCCAAGTGCTCAAAGGCCGAATCAAAGTTTTCCCTGAAAATGGTTTTGACACACTGTCTCATGCACTGGAAGACTGCATCCATGTCTTTGGGCACCATCAGTCGGTCGAAGAAGTTACGCAGGGTCTCGTGCACCCACAGCCGCGTGAACAGCTTTTTGTTTTCGGCGGCTTCTTTGGGCAAGGCGGAACAGCCTCCGATGACTCTTTGAACATCTCGGAGGTCAGGAATGTGTGAGCGGTCGTAGACCAATGCGTCTTCCAACAGACTTCGACGGCATTCGGTGTATACCTTGTAAGAGCTTTGAATGATGGAGGGAATGACTCCCGAGACTTCTGGGGGATAATTCTTCTCCTTGAAGGTCAGCTGCAAGGTGGTGGAGAAGATCTTGACGAAGGACTCCTCGGAAGGGTGGGACATCATGGCAAAGTTCATCCTGGACAAAAGCCTGTCCGAGAGGACGCTATGGACGCCGCATTGTAGGGTAGCGGCGCAAATCAGATTGATATCCTCCAGGGTACATTTCATCCCGGAGACTGCTGTCATGTCAAACCAAGATTGGGAGTCAATCAGTTCAATTATTTGTTCGTGTAAGGCCACATCGCCAAATTCATCGGGATGAGGAGAGGTCAGGTCGTCAATGAAGATCATTCCGGCTTGACTTTGGGGTCCATAGACTCCCTTCTTCCGCTTGAAGAGTTTCTCAATCAACCAGCTATTGAATTCTCGAGTCGAAGTGGTGGACAAGGCGTTGAATTTATAGCAAGTATTCTCGCCATTGGACTTGATTTTGGACCAGACCGAGACTGACTTGCCAATACCGGGGGGTCCTAGCAGCAGCATGGGTTTAGCACATCGCATGCTGAGGTTATAGACATGATAGAATCGGGCCGTCTCAATGGTGGGAATGATGGTCAGTGGCGTCAAGACTTCGGGAATGTCCACATTTTTGACCACATCATTCCAGTGTTTCCATTGGCCTCGCGCCTTGAAGTCAAAGACAAAATCATAGACCAGACCTTCAGCTGGAGGCAAAGCATCAAACTTGTTGTTGAGTACCCCCGGTAGCGGGTCATCCGATGATCGGCCCATCAGGATATCCCTCAGCTTGGAGTCAAACAGTTGCCTGTCTGGGCCAATCAGGATCCCCCCAATGGTCCAAGTAGCGCTTTGGACACAAGCGGCTTGAATCCAAGAGCGCAGATATTTTCTTTCCTTCAGATTACCAATGGCTTCCGAGAGGGTGGAGGCAAAGAATTCCAGCATGTAGCGGGCCAAGGAGTTGGGCATGGGACTAATGACGGAGTTGCATTTGTAGCGAACTAGGTTGATGAGGGGTGGGACCAACCAATGAAATAGGCCGGTAATCAGCTCTTCTTGGCCCCGTCTCCATCTCATGACTTGCTGGTCCTCCGTCGTTCGGCGGGACCAATTATCCAGGAAAGCGGTCCACTTGAGCTCGTTGAGTTCAGTGATGACAATGCCCGTTTTAGAAATAAAACTGGGGCTGACATCATGGAGATGAGGGGTTTCAAAGATGATCTGGCTAGTTTGGCTACTTATAGTTAACTCTTCGCCCGAATGTAGCACCAAAATCCCCGAAGTCATGAAAGATTCCATATTCTCGGCCCATTTGTAATCTAAAAGGCCATCTAGAATGATCCACTGCCTCTTCTCCTCTTCCGCCGTAGAAGATTTGGCATGGTTGACACATTGCCGCAAATGTTTGGTCAGGATACCATCATTCCAAGTGTGATAACCATCTTGGGAAAACCAACCATAGAGTTGCAAAGGGGTACAAGTTTTAGGATGTATCCGGATGCTTTGCAAATCAAAGCCATTAGCTTTTTTCTCATAGAATGTGGCGGCCTTCAAAATGGTGGATTTACCACTGAAAGAGGGTCCACATAAAACTACAGCTCGGCAATGGGTTATGCTGCTCAGGAAGCTTTCCGTTTTCTGGACCAAGGCTTGATTAACAACCACATCCAGTTCCTCTTGGTGTTGCTCTAAAAAGGATCGCAAGTTGTTCTGCTCCTTCTCTGTTCTGCCCCTGGAAATTTAAGGTGTCCGTTATAAACTATATGTATTTTTAACTATTTAGTATCATATACAATATCATCCAGAAGCAGAAATGAATCTAAAAATGTCGGTCTTCACCCTACCTGGAATCTTGTTCAGAAGAGTTACTTGATTCAAGCCAAGTATGGAGACTTATCTGTTTGGCAGCCACCGCGTCTCTGGCTGGCAAACTCCCCGATTGCCTTTGCTCGATCAGCTCTTGGAGGATTTTCTTACTGTTGCAATCAGCTTGATAGCTTTCCGGATCTGCTGCAGCAGCTGCTGCTTCATTCTTGACCTGTCTCATTTGGTAGATGACTTCTAAAAGTCGTCTCATATCTAACTTTTTGGGGGTGGACAAGAGGTTTTGACACAAGATGGACTGTTCCACCAATAGTGTAGCCAACTCATCGGAGGATTGTATACCATTGGACCTCAAGAGGACCTTCAACAAGGGCATCTTATCCATTTGGATAAAGTTGATGGGTCTTAAAAACTTTTTCAAATTGGTGGGCAACTCTTGCCTGCCCAAGTATTGAGGGGAGGCGGTGAAGCACAGAAATGACTTGGCGTTGACGATAATAGTTTCTCCCAAGGGTAAACTGACTTTGGCTGCGGATTTCTTGCGGCGGATCCGTTTGAGAGTCTCGGCAATGGCTTGGATCCAAGGCACAAGAGTGGACAACTTGTCTTCTTTGAGCCTATCAATGGTGGAACAACAGAGCCAAGTACCCGAATAGGAGGCCCCCTTGAAGTATTGGGTCAACATGGCCGAAGTAGTCATGGGAGTCACCGGCTTGATCATCAGGTTCTGAGCCAAGATCCTGGCCACCTCTTGGACCAAGACATGCTTGCCTGAGGCGGTTGGACCCTGCATCAAAGGAAACTGCTTGAGACTGAAGGCGGTGAGAAAGGTGTACATGGACTTTTCAAAGAACCTATCCCAGACTTGATGAGAGCAATCTCCTAGATATTCATACAAGTATTTTTCTTTGACAATGAGCATCTCAACCACCACATCGCCCTCGGCCACATAACACTTGGGACGAGATCTCCAAGCGTAGTCCTTTTCACTGACCACTTGGTCCTGGATCAAAGCATTGATAGTCTCCTTGGTGTACATGTCATGAATCATCATCGATGCCAGAACTTCTTGCAAGGAGGCATCGTTGGACTCTTGAATGGCCGAAGTCAATTCCTCATTGTGGGCAATGTACTTGGCCTGGAGATCTTTGAGAGCGCCAGTCCCACCTTTAATGGCCTCTTGGCTGGCAGCAGTGGCGTCTAAAAAAGCCGCCACTAAAACAGCTTGGCAAGGCCACTCTTGGACCCATTCAGATCTGGCAGCGTTGACCACTGTCTCCAGAGCGCCGTCAATGATGTCTCTGACGGCACTTTTCATGCCTTCTTCAATTTGCACCAGCCACTTTTCCACACATCCTCGGGCATCCCTGGTCCGGATGGGGGCGGGAAAAGGAATGCGTTCACCTTTGACGCTCTGCATGCTTTGAATCTCTTGGAGTTCGTCAAAGTCCAGGGCATGAATACCACTGAAACAGAGTCTCAAGTAGTCTTTGGTTCGAGTGGGATCCCTGGTCTCACTCAAAAGGCCCAAGACTTCTTGCCTGGAGAGGAAAAAGAGCCTGGGAAAATCCAGACACTTTTTGTTCAAGTACTTGTCCAAGCCTTTTAGAATGTCTTTGACGGTGTTATCGCTCTTGGACAACATGTCCATGACTCCGTTGGATTCGGTGATGTGAATGACGTTGGGATTCTCTTGTACCATTTCCATGATGGTTTTCCAAGTGGTGTCCACATCCTTGAATTGCCGACTTTCCGTTTGCATCTGAGCGGCAATATCTTCCGTGGTGTAAATGGGCTCCAGATACAACCAGTGCTCTTGAACTCGTTGCCAAAGTGACAAGATGGTTTGGACTTTACCCAATTGGTACTCCCATTGCTTGACCTCCACCTCAAAGGCTTTGAAGTAGGGCGAACCTCTCATGATTTGCGTCTTGAGCAAGTGATCGTCCAAGTGATCTTGAATACCTTCCACTGAATCCAGAATCTTGTAGTCGGTATCTCGATAGGGTAAAGTGGCGAAATCTACTTGGTGCCATTCACTTTTCATTTCCTCTAGAGTCAATTCCAGGGCATGTTCTCTGGTGGCAGCTATGCTGATGGCTTCCAGCTTGGACATGAATTCCGTCAATTCCAACCGCAGGACTTTCCTCAAAGAAGAGCCAGAATTAGGCGTGATGTCAAATCCAATCACGGCACTCATCTGGTTCCAATGTCTTTGGCGGATGCCAGGGTTGCAAAGGCAAACAATGATTGGGATGTTAGTTCGAAATTCTTTGATTTGTTCAATTGTCAAGGCACAAATCCGTAGCGGTGGCGGCAAGTTGTCAGGGTTGGAATCCTCCAAGTTCATTTTGGCATACTTAGAGTCACCATCTAAAGCTTGTTGTTTGAATTTGGATTTAAACAATTTCTGCAACTCCACCATTTCTCTAAAGAACAAAAAAGATTTCTAATGTGTTTTCTATACATATCCTCTCTTTTTTTACATACTTGGAGAATGCATTGATATCCGCTTCGATTTGTTCCGCATTGAGTTCCAAAAAAGAACCATCGGTCCACTTCTTTTCTGCCTTTTGCCATTTCAGAACGGTGGTAAAGAGTCTGGCATATGGATCGATATTGGACTAGGACGAAAGTACGTTTTTAACTAATTAGTAATCATGAGTTTTAAAAGGAGGCATCTTATCCTACCTTCATCTTGCCTTCGCCACTTTGTATTGTGTTCACATCGCCCACATCTGGATAAGAGGATTGAGGGAATTTGAAGAGCGCCTCTTCTTGGTTGATCCAACAAATGGTGTCCTCGATGGACTTCAATTTGTTTTGTACCATACGCACTTCCTAAAAGCCAATGTAATCAAATACAGGAGGATACAGATAGGTACTCGTAAATAGAAGTCTTTACATAGGTGTATTGTTGGACGTTGGCAATTTCTCCCAATTCCTCCAATTCTTGGACCCGGACAGCTAATTTCTCCAGTTCCCTGGAAGTCCATTCGGATTTCTTCTGCAAATTGTCTTCAAAGCGTGCTTTGCAATCTTCCACAATTTCGGTGTTCTGCTCGAAAACCGGACGGATTTTGACGGGCCATCCTAAGGTTTTGGTGTTCAAAATGATGTCTTCTTGAGAGAAAATGTGTACATCGATGATGTACAACAAATGTTTTTTGGAGTTTTCAATCTCATCCGTCAGTTGGAGCATTCTCTTATTCTTGACGTGTAGCATGTATTCTCCCAACTCAATCATCTCTTTGGACGATTTTGGAGCGTTGAGGGCAGTCCTTTCAATCTCTTCAAAGGCAGCGCAGATACTAAGATTGAAGACAATTGTAAAAGTGGACTAAGAAAGATTATTGTCCTTTACTTACCTTTCATTTTCTTTTCGGTAAGTATCCACCACATTTTGCAGAAGAGAATTGGCCAATTCTCTGGCCGCATCTCCCAATCCTCGACGCACCTTTTCACAGTCCAACCTGTAGTTTCAGAGTTTCTCTTATGTAAGTACTTACAAGATGATCCCCTGCATTGTCATTAGTTACCTGATAAATGTAAAGTACTCCAAAGAGGTAATTTCTTGCGTTTGTTCGACGTATCGGTTATACACCTGCAGTTCAGTACAAATGTCTTCGAATTTGGGATCGGTACTAATGAATTTATCAATGGCTTCTTTTGCAGTACCATCGATCAAAAAATCAAAGCGCTTGACAATGCCGTCACAAAATTCTTGCGGTTCCAATAACCACTTGTTGACCGATACTTTGAGCTTTTCCAAAGCGGATTGAATGAAATCACGATGCAATGACACTTGAACGAATTCACTACTGCCATCCGAAATCCAACTTTCAATGGTTGGCACCTCGCGCAAAAGTTTGTTCATCTAGGCAAAAATGTGACCATTGACAATTGGATTACATCAACAACGTATCAATTCATTAGTACCTCATAAACCACAGAAACGATCATTTCACAGACTTCCTGCATGGTGGGGGAAAAGCAAATTTCATTTCCTTGCAAAATCAATTCCATTTCAATTCGAGGCAGCTTTCGCCGATCAGCAAAGACATCCACGTATCCAAGGATGCTTCGGGTCAAAAGATTTCGCAGCTAATTAGGTAAGAGGGAGATTCTAGATTATTGTTGGCAAAGTTAGCAAAGGCTTACTTACCTGAATAGAGACCAGAGACGAGGCGCATTTGTAAAAGCGAGACAATCGTTCTCCTTTATGTTGGATGACAGTTTTTCGGTCAGTGAAGACGGCGGTGATTTGAGGAAACCAGGTATTCATCAGGATTTCTTCCGTTTTTTCACACTCACTGATAATATTTCCACAGAAGGAATCCAAGTCGATTGCATCACCCCTACATTGTCCAAGCAAAATGGAATTTTTTTAAAAATAATTTCTTTTTCCAATTTAGAATTCACCGAAGAAATTCCATGAAACAAAATCGAAAGAGTAAACCGGGAAGTAGTTGGTTATGAACTTTCTTTGTTTCATTTCTAAGGAATAAACTAAAAGAAACACATTGACACTAAATATGTAAGTAAGCACCTTTCTTTCAGAGGTTCTGTCATGCCTCAAAACCAATATAATGATGATAATTTAAATGATGACATGAGAGTGATCACTGATCAGGGATGATCACAATGAAAATCAAACTACAGACATCAAATTTCCAAAATACTTTTTTTTCTAAGGGATACAAACAATGTTGTGTATCCCTTATCAACCCATAGCTACAACTTACGTACCCATACTTGAAATATTTTGGTGTTCTGATTGAAAAAAGATAATCTGTTAAGATTCGTCATTGACATTGTCATGCTCAATGTCTTATAATAACGATGGGTCTCCGAAAACTTCAGTGGATACTGATAATGCTGTGTCGAATGGACTTGCAGAATGCTCGCGATAAGTATTCATACCTAAAACCTTGACAATTGGCTAAAGTTGTGTTGTTCAAGTGTTCTTTACAAATGCTCAAACATTGTCGCAATGCTGGATGGAGTACATGCAAATTGATCAAGATTCTTCGTTGGTTCCTCTTGAACTCTTTATGCCAAGGGGCTTCTTTGTCTTTCCTTCAAAGAGAGAAAAGAGGAAGTCAATAAAGATTAGTAAAGTTTTCTCCAACCAGTCATCCTATTATTACACTTTGCGTTTGATTTTTTGAGCTTCCAAGGCTTCCAGCTCAGGATTTCTGATCATCATATTGATCGTGCCTTCCCTAAGGTTTTCCAGATAGTGTTTTTTCACCTCTTCTAGCAAAAGAGCCAAGGCAGTGGGGTATTTGGTCTTTTGCTTGGGGGGCAATAATTTGGTAATGTTGGTCAAAGTCTGCTTTTGGATGCCAGCAATGGGTGCCATGCCAACAAACTTTCTTAGATTGGCCAGACATTCTTCTTGGGTTAGTTTAGGACCTTCTTTTTTCTTTTCTTTAACACCTCTTTGCTTCCGCTTTTCTAGCCTTTGGAGTACCTTGGCCCGATTGCGGTCAGCCTGCTGTTGTCTAAAAGAATCCAGATATTCTCACCTTTCTAAATACAGTAAAATATCTAAGTACTACTTACACAAGCTTTTGGACTTCTTTTCGTTTCTCTTTGGCCAAGCTGTATTTGAGCAATGGGTGATTTTTGTAATCATCTTTGCTGTACTGATTGGGATCTTGGTTAGGTGGGAAATAGGGATATTTGAGGGGAACAGAGGATCTGTGCGACGACATTTTATTTCTCACTATTGATTAAACAAGAGGCCCCCTCGTCCCTCGCTCTGCTGCTGCTGCTGAAAAACCTACGAAGTAAGCTTTCTTAGGTGAAAACTGGTAATCTATGCAATTATTTTTATTGAAAAAGTATTGGTATCCTCATCATAGTATATTCATAATCAGCACTGGCCAATAGAAATGCAGATGGAAGCATCAAAACTGTTCCCAATTGCCACTACTAACGGTCTGAGTGGAGGGAGGTCCTTTAGAAGAGGCAAAATCTCCCCATTCATCAAAATCTGAGAAGGCCTTTGAAGGTTCTGCGGCGGCTACTGCTGACCCCGGGGCCGGTGTACCAAGGTCCCCTAACAGATCAGCAACTCCCGCTGCACCACTTCCACTTATCACAGGTCCGGATGAAGATGAGAGACTCCCAGAGGACACGGAGGGAGGGATACGTGGAACTGCATTGGCACCCCCTCCAGAAGGGGGCGGAGGCAGAATTCCACCCATACTTTTGTTGGCTTTGGGACGGCCGGTATTTGCCGGGTTGGCAGCATTGGTAGTTGTAGCTTTGCTTGGAATGTTGATGCGTATGGTTTGGCCTTCTTTAAAGGCCAAATCTAAGTTGGGTTGTGGATCACTGGCTTCTTTGCTGAAGAGGTCTTCCTTTTTGAGTTGCTTGAAATGGTCTTGGAGTGTGACATTCAGGTCAAAGGAATCGCTTCTGTCTGTGAAACCAATACCAATGTACGCTTTCCGGCCAGAATCTTGGATGCAAACGACAAAGTAACGTGAGGAATCTGTCACTGCCTCTACCGAAGTCCCAGGATAATTTTCGATGGGACAGGCGGCAAAGAGTTCACCAGAATTTTTGTCTTCCAATCGAATTTCACACTTGTTGTTTTTCTCAATACAGCGGAGCCGACCCGTCCAATCGGGAGCATCTAATTTCCAATCGGCAGCACGGTAGCCCTTGGCACTGGTCCGCGGGGGAATCTTGTAGACGAATACTTCGGGTTTGACCAGCAGAGTACGTTCAAGATCGTCCATCTGGAACAAATAATCAATCATAAATATTAAAAATCTCTCTTTTTTTAAGACTAGTCAGAAGTGATTGTTGATATATATTTTCAGGCTTTTGTTTAATGAGCTGGTTTTTTGACAACTGTGCGTCCAATGAGCTCTTTCATGATCTCATTGCTGCCACCATAAATTGTCTGCACTCGTGCGTCAGCGTAGGAGCGAGCGATGGGAGTTTCCATCATGTAACCCCAGCCTCCGTGCAACTGAAGGCAAATAGCAGCCACTTTATTTTCCAAATCTGTTGCCCAGTATTTGGCCATGGAAGCCATGGAGTTGTCCAGCTTTTTAACATTGTGTAGTTCGATACACTGATCAATGAATGCACGGCACACAGCAATAGAGGTTTTCAGGTCGGCCATACTATGCTGAACGGTTTGAAGGCCAGAGAGAGTGGTTCCGAAAGCTTTCCGGTTGTTGATATAACTTTTAGTTTCCTCGAACATCCATTCACAATGGGCAACCGAAGAAATGCCTAGGGCGAGTCGTTCTTGGGGCAGCTCAGTCATAAGCTGGTAAAAACCTCGGTTTTCTCCTCCCAAAAGTGCTGTCTTAGGTAGTCGTACGTCTTCAAAAAACAATTCCGCAGTGTCGTGTCCTTTGAGTCCAAGTTTGTTCAGATTGCGACCTTTTTTGAAGCCTGGCGTACCTTCCTCAACCACAAAGAGAGAGATACCATGGGCTTTAGATCTGGCAGCGGGATCAGTGATTGCAACAACTATCACCACATCGGCCAAGATCCCGTTGGTAATGAAGACTTTGCTGCCGTTCAAAATGTAATCATCTCCGTCTTTTTTGGCCCGAGTTCTAATGCCTTGCAAATCAGAACCAGCATCAGGTTCTGTCATGCCAATAGCACCAACGAATTCACCAGAAGTCATTTTAGGGATGTAGTGATCCTTTTGCTCGGGAGTTCCGTAATGAGCAAAGTAGGGCATGACAATAGTTGAATGGACGGTGATTGCAGGTGCATGACAATGAGCATAGGATTGTTCCTCCAGGACAATGGTCTCATCCTTAAAGGAGCCTCCAATGCCTGTAAAAAATACGACGGTTTAAAATCAAATACCGTCCCGTTCTTAAAAGTTTTATCAAGGTTCACCTCCAACTTCGTCAGAAATGGCAACTCCTAAAAATCCTTGTTCGCCCAACTTGTTCCATAGTTCACGATCCACCTGTCCTTGAGCTTCATATCGGGCATGGTTGGGAGCTAATTCGTCCCTCATAAATCTTCGTACACTGGATCTGAAAATGTCATGGTCTTCATCGAAAATCGACCTGGCTCCGATGTCCATCATATTTTCCATTTGACAAGGAGGAAGACGTACAAGCTGTTCAGCTTGCTGTTGGTGTGGGTCGATGGCTTGTTGATCATTGCGGTTGGAAATGGATCCCATATGACGAGCAAAGCATGATTTGACGTGTGAAGGCTTTAACAACCTTGAGGATAGCATATTTCTTTTGTGTAACTTTTCAATTTGAGTCAACTGTTTGAAAAAAATCTTCTTTTCTTACGTGAATTTCTGTGAGGGATCGAAACAAAATCAATTTCAAAAGTTGATTTTTTATTTTGGATACTTTTTAAAACTATTCTGATTTTAAAATTAGAAGGGAAAAATTATTTTTTGTGTTGCAGTTCTGGTGAAGAATGGATTTTGTAAATTCTTTTAAACATGGATTGATGATAAATTAATTTGAACATTTTGACCTTACAGTTGGTAGTACTACAACTGGCTAAAATGTAAACAATTTTTTGAAATTTGACTTTGATTTTTGCCAGCAAAAATGGCTAATGACGAGACTCTTGAACAAGATGAACAATTAGCTTTGATTTTACAAGAACAATTTTTTGCTGAATTGAACGAGGAAGGTCTCAAATCCAACGATGAAGTTGCATCCTTGTTGCCAACTCATTCACAACTCAACATAAAGTTACCACCCAATGACAATCGTGAATACTCAATTGTAGCTCCAGAATGGGAGGACTTGGATCCTAATCCTGATCTCCACGTTTTGTTCATGGAGTACAACCAAGAATTTTTCTACAACAAGTTGATGGGCTGTGAAGTGAAATGGTCGCCACGCATGACTTTGTGCGCGGGCGTTTGCAGCTACCAATATCGCACTGGATTCTGTTCAATACGGTTAAGCTTGCCACTCTTGAAATTGAGACCTAGAAAAGATCTAGTTGAGACATTGTTGCATGAAATGATACACGCCTATCTTTTCGTCACTGACGGCAACGATGACCATGATGGCCATGGCCCGGCCTTTCACCAACACATGAGGCGGATCAATGCCAAAACCGGGACAAGCATTTCAGTCTACCACAATTTCCATGATGAGGTTGATAGCTACCGCACACATTGGTGGAAATGTGATGGGCCATGCCAACATCAAAGGCCGTTTTATGGCATTGTCAAAAGGTCCATGAACAGGGCTCCCGGTTCTTACGATCGATGGTGGAATGATCATGTAGCAAAATGTGGCGGAACCTTTATAAAAATCAAAGAGCCGGAGAATTTCGGCAAGAAAAAATCCCAAAGTAAAAAACGGCCGCTTACCGCGGGAAAAGGACAACCTGATATTAAATCTTTTGTGGGTAAAATGAACAAAAGCGAGAAACCTGCATCAGCCAATATATTTGGATTTGGCGGCACTAGCTATGCTCAGCCATCAACCTCCAAATCTGGTTTAATGACACAAGGTAAAAGTGGTGCTGTGACCGTTAATCCTGGATGGAAAGTCAGTGATAACTCAAACAAAGGATCTGTGATAAAGAAAAGCAAGAGTGTTGCATCCTCTAAAAGTGATACAAGAACAGATGATTCAAATGTCAGCGCTACAGTGCGGGATATTTGGGCCAAAAAGTTCGCTGCCCCTTCTGCTACGGCAGGAAAGGAGGCTCACAAGGAAAATAACAAGACTGTGACCACAAGCTCTAATGATGTCCACTGTCCGGTATGTAATCTTCTGGTTCCTGCTCAAGATGTCAATTCTCATCTAGATACTTGTTTGGCCAAAAGTGATGAATCTAAGGCGGATCAGGATAAACTTTCTAATGTTGACGACAACCCTTTTGTCCTTGACGAAGATAGTACTGATGGTGATATACCAGCCAAGTTATCCTGTCCAGTATGTTTCAAGTTGATTTTCCAAGAAGAAATGAACCGTCATTTAGATTTTTGTGCTACCTAAAATGCCTAAAATAATAAAGAACAAACAACTACATTTTATCTAAACATTTTAGGAGGAGAGGTCCCATGCAATTTACACTAAATAGTATTGTACGACAATGTTCGAAATTGACTTCCTTTGCGCACACAGAGTTTCGCAATTTCGTCTAGTCTAGATGAACGAGATTGTCCAGTGTCCACTCCCGGGAATTGGTTCAACACCTGCTTGCAATGATTCGAGTCATCTCGTTACCGAGAATGTCCACCACGGGTCCAGTCTTTCAACTTTAATTACTAAACGCAACCTTTCCCGCGGCCAAAATCGTGATTTATTACGTGAATTATTTTCAATTTTTCAATTATTTCAAATTTCTTCTTGCACGGATTTTCATAGCTTCCAGCTCTTTACGCAATTTGTCAATGGTGTCATTCTTTTTGTCAATGGTGTCATTCTTTTTCTTTAATTTGTTCTTCAAACTTCGAATTTCTTGAGACATTTCTTTAACTAACTCTTCATCTTTTGCCTGCAGTAATTGTTGGACATCTAATACTTCATCTGCAAGTACTCCTGCTGTTCGCATAAACATGGATATTGGAGTAAGTCCGTTGTCAACTCGATTTGCAAGTAAAGGTGAGTTTGGTAACATTTCTATTTCTTCTCTTTGAACACCGTCCTCGTCCTCGTCAGAGCTTATGTCCAAGAATGTCCAAGAAGGTGGTCTTCTACGTCCATCTGCAATGATGCTTCGTCTTCTTGCAAGTTCAATAGGGTCAACATATTCTTCGTCAGAGTTGTCGTCTTCTCTTCTAAAATCCCCAAGTTCCGTAGGTAGAGTAGCTTCTTTGGCTGTTTCGGCTGTAAAAGCTTCTTCACTTGATTCCAAATAATCACTTTCCAAATCATTTAGGATGGCATTTAATCCACTACCACTTGATTGACTATCCGGGTTTGACATTTTGTTTGTAAGCATTAATTAATTAGTTAATTAAATTTGAAACAGATCGAAAAATAAAGTCGATCTAAGAGGATATTTGAAATGTTGTGAGAGGTTGCCCCCGCCGGTCAGGTCTTAATTCTACGTATTCGACCCCAGGCAGTGACAAAATTTTTGGTTTTGGCTGAGGAGTACTCTTTGAATTGACTAACTTCTATTTGACGTCTTTTTTTTTTTTTTTGAATACTTTAACAATTTATCTTTATAATTATGTAGGTAATTTTAAAAGAACGCAAATTGGTTTGACGAGAAATTTGAAACAAAGTGGACAGTGGTCTAAGATTTGAGAGAATTCTTGTTTTTATTATCTAGACTACTATATATTTGTATCTCACTTGCCGAGCAAGCTCTTCTGATCCAGAATTCTTGTAAATCAATGACAAATTAAATGCCGCTTCTTTTTGTAAATTAAAGTTGGGATCATCCTGGATGGGCGGCTCAATGGACAGTACTTTTTTGTAGTAATGGATAGCAGCTGGAAAGATACTTAGTTGCTGCATAGCTCGGCCAAGATTGTAATAGGTCTCATGACAACTTCCTCTCAATTTAGCATAGGTGTTCAAAAAGGCACATCCCTGTAAAATAGGTAAGTGGAAGTCACTGAAAGTAGTAGTGTTGAAAATATCTCAAAAAGTATTACTTTACACTATTGTCAAATTGAAGATATGTAGGTACTAAATGAGTCGACTCATTTAGTATGTACTTATTTTTGAAATTCAAGAATTAAAATGATCCATTCTTGGCGATTTTAAAGCAATTTGATGAATAGCGAAGCTTTACCTGTACAACAAGACTGTGTTTGCGAGAGGAAAATTTTTGGCAGGCTAGGTGAACGAATATAATGCCTAGCATTAATGGTACCATGGGATTGTTACGTTCGACTTTGAAAACATTGATGTATTCGCCCAAAGAATACTTGTAGGTTCCGGACATGAGGCAATTGTTCCCATTCAGAATGCCCATAGCAACATTGTCTGGGTGTCTTGTGGTAAGCCTCATTAGAAACTTGCTGTGCCTCATGTCATCAGACGAGGTAATGATGGTGTTGAACAAGTTCCATAGTTTGTTATTTGTCACATCCTTAGTTACCAGTTCTCTGACAAAATTGTATGCATAATGTGCATCTCCGTTTAAGAATGACGACAGTAGACAAAGGAACTCACATTCCTGAAAAAGATAACACATAAAAGATGATGTCAAAATTTGATATATCTTTTTCCCGTCACCTTCATTATATCCGGATGTTTGTTGAAGACGTTTGAGCCCAAGGACGAGAAAGTCAATCGCTGCAACTCGGTAAACCTCTTTTGCTCAAAGAGTTTATCACAAACTTGTCTCATAAGTTTGAACTCTTCAAATGGCTTGATAGAAGATTCTGAATCAAAGGAAGGAGCAGTTTCATTGTCATCCGGATTCTCCAGAGATCGAGCTATGGCCCGAACCTCAGAGAGACCTTTGTTTTTCTTAGAAAGTCGTTTTGTACTGGCTAAAAAAAGAGAAAAAATAGTAGGTATATAAAATTCAAAATCCTGCTTTGGAAGACTTGGTCTTGATCTCACCTACTGCCATGACTTCTTGTGGACTTCGCAATTCAACAAAGTGTCTGGAGAAAAGAAGTGTGGCCTTTTTGATGAACTCTTCTGTTTGATCCTCTGAATGCAACAATTGGCACTTTTGAAACAATAGGGCCGGATCTAAAAGTTCAGCTTTTTCATCTTGCGTCAACGTTGTCAATGCTTCATCTGGTCGCCCCAGTTTATGTAGAATACTAGATAAGGCTCTCCTGGCCTCGTAATGTTGCGGAGCAAGAGTAACAACACGTTGATATGCCTGCTCTGCCTCCTCCAGATGACCATTTTGGAAAAGACACTCTCCGTATTGTAACCAAACGGCAGCTTTGCCGTACTCGTCATCTTGAACCAAGATCTCCAGAAACTTGACGGCTTCTTTGTAGCACTTTTGGCTCATGAAGGCCTCTGCAGTGTCAAGCATCAAGTCACCGAATTCACTGACTTCGTATTGCAAAATTTGCCGAGCAAATGGTTCGACCAAGTGGATAGCTCCAAGGTTGACCAGAATAACGAGCAATTTGACTATAATATCAATTGGTACATCAGTTGGCAGATTGACGCTCTTGAAGACTTTCAACTGTTCTTGATGACTCAATGAAGCTACTTGTGTGGCACTGACATCACTCTCGAATTTGGCCCCGCATCTCAAACATAGGGTTTGTAAGGCTTCGGCAAATTCTCTCAGACTTATCAAGAGTTCAAGAAGTAAATTTACATATTCAGGTTGGATGTGATCCGGGAACTTGTTCATTGCCGTTTGAATGACATTCTTGGCCGATTCAATGTCGCCTCGCTCGTGTAGCAGTCTGGCTACTTCGCGAGAAGCTTCCAAGTATTCAGTTCCCTGACCTTCAGGTCTGAGGCTCAAAAGGAGTCTTCGGAAGCCTTGCAATGCCTTCTTCTTATCACCAATCTCTTCCAGCAGATTGCATCGTGTGTAATGGTACTTGAGAATGGAGGAATCAGCATCAATGGCTTTCTTGTAGCAATAGCAGGCTTGTCTGATATCGTTGAGTTCTAAGGACATGTTTGCCAATCGTTCCCACTCTTCAGCATCTGGAGGAACCAGGTGGGCTCCTATCACTGCAAATTGGACAGATTTTTCAAATTCCCCCGATTCTTCGTAAAGCGTAGAAAGAGTCTGGAAGGGTTCCGGTGCTGCTGGATCTTGCCTGATGACTTCCATGCACATTTTAATAGCCGTATCGATATCTCCGCGTGCAAACCTCAAGTTAGCTTCGCCCATCAACCCTTGCAATGTCGGATCCAATTTTTTCCGCTTACTACCACCTCCTGGACCCCGATGGATTTTTAGGGGCGGCTCCTTAGATCCTGTCGTTTGTTGAAATTCATTTTTCTTCTTTTTCTTACTACGTTTGGGTGTTTTATCCATTTGCTTTGTGATGCCCTCGTCTGACGGCATCCATTCTTCGTCATCTTCGTCGGTGTCATCTGAATTCTTGGTGTCTTCGTTTTCCTCTTCTTCTTCTTCATCGTCGGATCCAATTTGGCGAATGTATTCATTAAAGCTCAGCTGGCCAGAAATGTATCTTTCCGTGAGCTCTTTTTGAAAACCATGGCCTCCTTCATCTTGTTGTTTCAGGGTTCGCTCGATGATCTTGCTGGAAGTAGCAGAGTCTTGAAGAGCATCTTCCACCTCAAATTCCCTAAATTCTTCTTCTTCTTCATCATCATCATTATCGTCTTCGTCCTCCAAGAAGAAAGTTAACCCACTTCCGCTGGGCTTCACTGAATGTTTTTCGAGGCTTACTCTTGATTCACTTGACTGTTTGGTTTCTTTTCTAACTTTGCCAATTTCTTCCACACCAGGGAGATCTAAAAGACTTGAGGTCTCCTCATCATCATCATTATGATCCATACCTAAAATTGTAAAGGAAAATCCATTTAGTAATTGACCTTTGAATTGAACTGCTGTTCAATTTGTGCCAGAGGGTCTACATGATTTTGTCTAGTTTTGTACAAAATTTTGACATTGCTGCGTCCAAGGCGTTCAAGGTCTTCTTCTGACAGTACTTGAGTAGGTAAAAATCCGATCAATTTCTCGGCATGCTCCTGCAAAATTTTTTGTCGTTCTTCCTCAATCAGTTCTTCGCGCATTCGATCCGCTTCTTTTTGTTCACACCAGAACAGAGCTTCTTCCGTTTTTTCCAGCTCCCGTTTCCTTTTTCTTTCTTCCAAGAGCTTGTCAGCATCTCGGCGAAGCTCAATCATTTTCATTCGTCTCTTTTGGTCACTCATCTGATCCAACTTGGCTGCTTTCTCCGCCTCGTCCATGATCCTACGTTTCCACATCTCATCCTCAGCCTTGATTTTGGCCAATTGCTTATCGCGGTACTCCCTAGCAATGTCATTGGCCTGTTTGAAATTCAATCGCCTTCTGATTTCTCGCTCAATGTCCCTGTGCTCTTCCATACGATCTCTTTCCAGCTGTCGTCGTTCATTCAATTCATGTAGCAATTCTTCTCTTTCTCTATCGGCCACACGCCTTGCCTCCAACTCTTCTCCGAGCTTTTGTACACTTTCATTTTTCAGAACTCGTCTCTCCGCTTGAACCTTATTTTGCTCGTCAACCCAGGCATCTTTTCTAGCAAGAAATCTTTTAATTTCTTCATTCTCTTTCGCCATTCGCTCCCTTTCGAAAACAGCAAACTTTTTTTGGCAGTCAATGAACTCTTGTATTTCATCTTGAGCCACTTGCTTCTTGACCAGACATTCAATCACTTTTGTCCTCTCTTCTGCCTTCACTTTGGCTATTATATCGTCTATGACTTGTTTCTCTTTTAGGAAGGCTTGGTAAGCTCTATTGATACTTTCCTGTTTCTCCTCAACTTGGCCGTCAAGTTTCTTTTTGTACTTTATTTTTTCAAATGCTTCTTTCTTTTCGGTTTCCTTTTCTTCTTTGACGTATTGTCGCCGACTTTCTTCTGCTAATTTGGCTTCTAATAGTATTTCTTGCTTTCGTTGAAATTCCAACGTCTCCTTATGCTTTTTCTGATAGGCCAACTCTTTATTAATGTAAGCTTGTCGCAAATGAGCTTCTAGTTCTCTGATTTGCACACTGTTTTGACGCAACTGCTGTCTTTTTTTGAATTCAGCGATCTCCAAGTCGGAATGAAAGGCTCGACCCGAAGCATCACAAGGATGCACAGGAGGAGGTCGTCTGTGCATTGTTAATTGACTTTTTGAGTATGAAAACTCGGTTGGTCTCCGTCTCGGTCGGAGAAGTCTTGTTTGATCAATAACACCGGTTTGTTGTCAGGTTAAACTTGCTCTTGATACTTTGTTGATGTATCAGACATTTCAAAGAAACTCCACAACATCCTTAGGAATTATTTTCCTGATGAGAGAAACAAACGAACAAAGCATTTTTTTATTTTTCACTAATCACTTGTCACATTCACAAATTTTTGAATTTTGAATGTTTTACCAAAACATTTCGGAATATTTTCTATCGAGGACTCGCAACCTCAACCACTTCACTCACTCTCCTTTTACGCTTTACGCTGACAGAATAAGTAAGTTTCTCTCCTTCAATTTTATAATTAGCCTATTCGACTTTCTTTATTTGGATTTATCACTCTTTGCTTTCATTTTCTTCTTCTTTTGGAGGTACAGGTACTCCTCATCTTTCTGTTGAACTCGCTTCAATTTAGCCTGCATTGACACACCATGTCTAGCTCCTTTATGAGCAGTGACACCAATAGATTTAAACAATTCATCATAATCTAACGTTTGAATATGGTTTTCAGCTGTTGATGGGGTTCCCTTTTCGCTGTTGCTAGGATCATCAAGTTCTTCAGCCAACGGCTCATTAACCATTTTTCCATTTTGCAACGTTGCACTTTTAACAAATGCTTTATACAAGGACTTTTTCTGTTCTTTCTTTTCGGATTTGGCTTTCATCTTCGATTTTAATTTGCCTTTTGATTTCACTTCAATTTCACCTTCAGTCAACTTTTCTATATGTATGCCATTAGAAGCTTTTTTGAATGCTTGATCCCACCAATGATTCGTGAATTCTTTCGCTATGTCATGACCAACACCCGTCTTGTCAAATTTCAAGGACGCCTTTATAGGATTTACTATGCCTAAAAAATATGACAAAATTGGAAATCTTTGAGTAACTGTCTAAGGAACAGTAAAATCACATTTGTAGCATTTATGCAGATTTCTAACATACCTTGGTTGTTTTTTCCTAAGCCTTCTCCATGCTGCCAGCCATTTTTAAGAAGGATTCGCTCTGCAAATGTCTCCTTTTTAGCCATAATTCAATTTTTTAAAGAGTTTAGTCTCTAGAGTCTAGCATGTGGAGTCAATTTGTTTTGTATTCAAAACATTTCGGAAGCTTTCAACGACACGCAACCTTCTTACTCAATCGCCTCAATCGTGCGTTTTTTTAAAAAAAAAGGTAATGATGAGGATGAGGATGAAGTACACAAACAGGACAATGCCACAATACGTAGATAGTGTCAACTTGACCATCTTTTTAAACATTGTGAAATGTGAAGCTGACTTACCGCAAAATTATCACAAAACTCCCATCCCGTGGTGAATTTTACTCATTTTACTCTAAAACAGCAGGAGGGCTGGTACCTTATTCAAAATGTCCAAGCCAGAAGTAAAGTATACCCAACTCTTCATCAACAATGAATTTGTAAACTCCATAAGTGGCAAAAGTTTTGCCACTCTTAATCCAGCCACCGAAGAGGTCATTTGCCAAGTGTCGGAAGGGGACCAAGCCGATATTCATGCTGCTGTTCAAGCTGCCAAGACTGCTTTTCAATTGGGTTCACCTTGGAGGACCATGGATGCTTCCAATCGGGGTAAGCTTTTGGCCAAAATGGCAGATTTAATGGAAAGAGACGCATTGTACTTGGCTGCCCTTGAGACATTGGATAACGGAAAACCTTTGACTGATTCCAAGGGAGGCCTGGAGCACTCCATATCTATTTGGAGGTACTTTGCCGGTTGGGCAGATAAGTTGCATGGAGATACATTACCTATTGACGGGTCATTCATGTCTTTGACAAGAAAAGAACCCGTGGGCGTATGTGGCCAGATCACTCCCTGGAACTATCCCATCCCAATGGTCAGTTGGAAATTGGCTACAGCATTGGCAGCAGGTTGTACGGTGGTGTTGAAACCGGCCGAACAAACACCCTTAACAGCTCTTTACATGGCCGCTCTTAGTCGCGAGGTGGGTTTTCCCCCAGGAGTTGTCAACGTGGTTTCGGGCTTTGGTGAAACTGCAGGAGCAGCATTGACAGCGCATCCGGATGTCAACAAGATTGCGTTCACTGGTTCCACCGAAGTGGGCAAGATCATCCAGATAGCCTGTGCTAAGTCAAACTTAAAGCGGTGCACTTTGGAACTGGGCGGCAAAAGTCCATTAGTGGTCTTTGATGACATTGAAGACCTGGACAAAGCTGCTAAGATTTGTTATGAAGGTATCTTTGAAAACGCCGGCCAATGTTGTTGTGCATCATCCAGGACCTTTGTTCAAGCGGGAATCTATGACCAATTTGTTGCCAAAGCAACATCTTTGGCCAAGGCCAGAAAGGTTGGAAATCCTTGGGACCCTGATGTTGTTCAGGGACCTCAAGTTGATAAGGATTCTTTTGACAAAGTCCTCGAAATGATTGAAGCGGGTAAAGCCGAAGGTGCCAAGTTACAATGCGGCGGTGGGGCCACCCAAGATGCTAAAGGCTACTTTGTTCAACCTACCGTATTCTCCGATGTTCAAGATCACATGAGGATTGCCAAAGAAGAAATATTCGGTCCTGTTCAATCGATTTTCAAGTTTGATACGATGGAAGAACTCATTGAAAGAGTCAACGATACAGCTTATGGATTGGCTGCAGGTGTCCTGACCAAGGACATTAACCGAGCTTTGACCTTTTCGACCGCTGTTCAAGCAGGATCTGTTTGGGTCAACTGTTATTTAGCAAACATGCCGCAAACACCTTTTGGCGGCTTCAAGCAATCTGGATATGGTCGGGAATTGGGACCCGAAGGATGTAAAGCATATTTGGAAAACAAGACAATTACAATAGCTGTTCCACAAAAAAATTCATAAAAAATGCAATGTTTGAATTGACAAAATAAGTAAATTCTATTTACTTTTTCTTTTCTTCTTTTTTGATGTTTTCAAAGCAACAGAATCAGCCAATGATAAAATGGAACGTTTAGGTTTTTTCATTTTGGGCTCTTCTATTTGTTCTGTTGGGATTTCCCGGTTTGAAACAATGCGATTTTGTTTTTCTTCTATTATGGATTTCATAGCTTTGGTTTTCTTGAAACCGGGATGACTTGGATCAACATTGTATTTGGGATTATGAAAAATGGCTGCAAATCTTGGGTCTTTTACATCCATCTGGAAATCATCGCCTGGATCAACCTGGTCTCTGTTGTTTTTCTTGCGTTTCTTTTGTCTTTTCGATGATGAGGATTTCTTCACAATTTCTTTGTAATCAAAATGAGCTTTGTCATCATCTGAATCCATGACGAGCAACGAAAAGTCGTCTGCCTTTTCAACACTGGAATTTTCCACCACTTTTCCAGAAGAAGGGAAAGTTTTGAGCTCTTCTTGGAAAAACGGATCATTTTTCACATCAGAAGGAATGTCGTCGTCGTCTTCATCCTCATCAGTGGCTTCTTTCTTTTCTGTCCGCTCTTTCTTTTGCTTACGTTTCTCTTTCTTTTTATGCAAATATTTTTCCCATGGTGTCATTTGTTGGACTTTCAAAGCGTCGGCTTGCTTCTTTCGATCTTCGTCAGGTATGTAAGTCATTTCCATGCCAGTACCATCATCCTCTTCATCGCTATTATCCTCCTCCTCATCATTTTCTACAGATTTTTCGGACTGTCCCAACAGTGCTCGATATTTGGCAATGACATCCTCATCTTTTTCTTCACTGAAATCTGCATTATGTTCATCATTGACGAATTCTTGTTGACTTTGAACCTCTTCTTCTCCTTCTTCCTCCTCATCGTCCGATGAATTGGCAAAATATGCTTTCAATTTGTCATCGTCGTCATCGTCATTGGCAAAAGCTTTTTGCATTGCAGAAATCCGCTCCGGATCCGTTTCATCCCAAGTTAGGTCCACTTTTCCAAGTGACAGAGCAGACGAGGAGAAATATTTTGGTTTATATTTATCGGAGTCAGGTGGAGCATCGCAAACATCCTTGGGAGGTCCATCATCTTGAAATTGCATTTCATCCGGAATGAATCTCAGATCGAAACGGGTAGCAGACAACTCATACTCATTGCCATCACATTGAGAATACACACAATTTGCAGCAATGGGGGAATTAAATTCGGCAACGGCATAATAGTATTTGAGCCTGTTGACTTGATATTTTCGTATCCGCTCCATTGCTTCAGCTTCAGACTCTTTCCGTTTCTTTCTTTTAGACTCTTGGCGTAATTCAACGGGTCCTAATTGATCTTCTTCGGCTAATCGTGTCTTGCCAAACTCCGAAAGGTAGACTGATACTTTTAACAAACGACCTCCAGGTGGACAAAAGGAAGACAAAGCTAAAAAAAGATCATCAGCACCGACGCGATCCCAATCCATATTGCAAACGGCTAATCTGTTGGTGACTTCTTCCGTCTCGTCGGCGTCGTGATCCAGTTCACCCCACTTATCAAAATCTGTTTCATCGACTTCTTCTTCTTCGATTTCAACATCTTCATCAGTGTCGTCGTCATCGCCTTCTTCTTCGGAACTGGAATCGGAGAGTACTGCTTCGCCGCGCGCATAATCTACATTGGTATCCTTGACAGCTGTACCCATATCATTGCTAGCCTTATTTTCGTCGTCTGTGTCATCTTCTTCGTCCGAATTTTCTAGATGGTAGAATTTCTCAAAGTTTTCCTTGGTTGAATAGTTCCCTGGACGTCCACGTTTATCAACACTGACTTTTGACACAAACTTTTTGTCTTTGAACATAGACTGGAATCGTTCATCAATCTGGACTTTGCGCTGTTTTTTTGGTACATTTCTGAACTTGGGATCAGTTTTGAATTTGGAAAATCGCGAATCTTCCATTTTGATCCAACAGAACTTTTCCAATCTTTAAATTTTTTTTTTTTTCACGTTTTGTTTTCATGTGTTTACATAATGGATCGAAAAAAAGCTTCGTACGATATTTTTCGGGCATACTTAAAACAATCATTAACTATTTTAATTACTAAATTACTCTACTTGAAATTTTTACAAAACATGTTAGCAAATTTTCTTTAATCAAAAGTACTGATTGATTTTCTTACGGCTGAAAATATATATTGGTGCTAACACGATGCTACCACCTATCAAATCAAGGCGCAAGCTAAAGCTAAGGGCAGGTACAACGAACAAAAGCAACACTTGTTAGTTGAAAACCAACAATGGTTTCAAGGATCCCTTTCTTGATCTTGGCATTGGCATTTGTGAAATCAAGTCATTCCATTTCCTGCTACAGTTGTGAATCCTCGAAGGATTTCAGTTGCTCAGAATTTTGGGATCCTAGTGTGGAAGTCAATCAGCAGTACTTGTCTGACTGCCGAAATGTCTATGATGCCAAGTATTGCGTCAAAATGACTGGTATCTACGATGGAAAATTGGGCACCAAAAGATTTTGCAGCTCAAGAGACTGGGGAGATTACTGTGAATACATTCAAAGACCTGGCGATCCAAGGGAGTACAGGTCTTGTATCTTGACTTGTGCCAACAATGAGTGCAATAGTGCGAAAATTTTGACAATCTCATTTTTGGCTATGATATTCACTAGTTTCATATCTCTATCTTTCTGAAATATAAATTTGAATTCCTTCAATTTGAAATTAGTCTCGTTTTTCTTCAAATGACTTTTGGTCAAAAAAAGAGGGGAAAGAACAACGGAAATTTTTTCGTCAAATTGTTGGAAGACAAAAAAAAACACGTTCAAACATCTGTGAAAATGAATTTGTTTCGTTTAAATCAACGGCGAGCTGACCGAGGAGGAACTGGAGGACATCAGTCTTATCGCCAACGCCTATTTCGACCAATTCGCGGCGAACCAAGACGTTTTGTGGTAGTGAGAGGACAAGTCTCTCCTCCTGCTTCGACTTCTTCAACCTTCCCAAATTTGAATCGAGAACAAGATCCGGAGAGTCTTTCAAAAGGTTCAGGAAATAGACGGGAACGGCGAGTACGCGATTGCAATCTTTGCCTCCTTGGAATTGTCTGCCTCTTGAGCATTTTGGTCCTGCTGCTTTTGTCATTTTCCATTGTCGCTTTGGTCACATTTTTTTATCGAGAGGATATTAGCACGATTGAAAAATGGGAATTTTTGACTGGTTAAAAAATCAAAGCACAATGCACATCCATCACTTGAACCTATTTGAACCTTGAATTTTCAAGCAAAGGAAATAAAAGAACTTTTGGCCTTTTTCAAAATTCATCTGGTCACACTTTTATTTACATAACAAAACAAGATTTTGACAATCTTGGAAATCAGTCAGAAAAATGAAAGGTGTAGAAACTCTTGTAAAATTTCAACCCTGGCAGTCTAGGAATGTGGGACAATTAAGTCGTCGTTCTCTGCAAACTTCCTCAGCTTGTCCAACAAAGAATACATCATCTTCAGAAGATCTGAAACAGCGGACCCAAGAGGGTCCGGATTTGGGTGATTTTATCGCAGGTGTAGTTCCCCGTGATGCCAATTGGGAATCCTACCACGGCCAGCTTCGGTTAGACAAAGGTCAGAAAGGTCGATTGAGACTTCCACCTTGGCTTAAAACAGAGATTCCCATTGGTAAAAACTTTGCCAAGATTAAGGATGACCTAAGAGGTCTTGGCCTTGCAACCGTTTGCGAAGAAGCGCGATGTCCCAACATCGGTGAATGTTGGGGTGGTGAGTCCTCTACTGCGACTATAATGCTAATGGGGGACACATGTACACGTGGCTGTCGTTTTTGCTCTGTCAAAACAGCACGGGCTCCAGCGCCTTTAGATCCACAAGAACCGATCAAGACCGCTGAAGCCGTAGCTAAATGGGGCTTGGATTACATTGTCATTACATCCGTTGATCGTGATGATGTGGCTGATGGTGGTGCGGCTCATATTGCACAGACTGTCAAAGCCATAAAAAACTTAAAACCGGAGCAGATGGTTGAAGTACTTACTCCAGACTTTAGTGGCAAAGAAAACTGTATTGATTTAGTGGCCAATTGTGGGTTAGATGTCTATGCACATAACATCGAAACGATTGAACGACTCACTCCTTTTGTCCGTGATCCACGAGCGAAATACCGACAAACCTTGAGGGTACTTGAACGTGTCAAAGAAGTCAATCCCCAAATGGTGACCAAAACTTCCATCATGCTTGGCCTAGGTGAAAAAGACGAAGAAGTGGAGCAGACAATGAAAGATCTTAGAAACGTTGGTGTTGATTGCCTTACACTTGGACAATATATGCAACCCACCAAAAGGCACATCAAAGTAGTCGAATATGTTACACCGGAAAAATATGCTCATTGGGAAGAACGTGGCAATGCGTTGGGATTTTCCTATACAGCTTCTGGACCGTTGGTCCGGAGTTCATACAAAGCAGGCGAATTCTTTATAAAAAACATTGTGGAGAAGAATCGCCAATTAGAATCTTAATTTTTTTTCGAATAAAACCGAGAGCTTGAATTCATGACTAAGCAAACGAGGCCAGCATTGACCAAGAAAAAGTTATTTTCTAGGTATGAACTGGTGTGCCAAGCGGTATTTGCATATGTCCAAGGGCTTATGGAGCAACCCCTCCAGGATACATAAAGCTACAAAATTGCAAGACAAGGAAAATCACCATTTTGTTGATTGGGTTCGAGTCCGAGTCAAAGCTGGCAATGGTGGAGACGGAGCCTTGTCGTTACTAAGGTAATTTACACAAGACATGATACCAATGGCCTATGAGAAGGAACCTAATTTTGCGTTTCAGTGTTGCCAAAAATGAGTTTGCTGGTCCAGATGGAGGAAATGGAGGCCATGGAGGACACGTGATGTTCCGTGCCAACTGCAAAATAAATTCATTGGGGTAAGGTATAAAATGGAAGTCTGAGGTTTGTAACATACCAAAAAGATATTTTAGTCATTTGTCGCACATCCTCTCCGCTTCGGATGGTGGTTCTGGGGGGACAAATAACCTGGAGGGGAAAAATGCCTCTCATCGTATTATTGATGTACCTCTCGGAACCAGATTTCGCAATCCTCTCCAAGACATTGTCATTGCCGAATTGGACAAAGAGGGGTCCATGTTTTTGGCAGCTAGAGGCGGTGAAGGAGGCAAAGGCAATGCCTTTTTTAAAGATGCACAGAGACAGACACCATTGATGTCGGAAAAAGGTGGATTGGGTAAGTTTAAAAGGCAAAAAAGTGCTCTCCTCTCATTTTCCATTGTCTTTCTTCAAGGTGAAAAATTCAGTTATGATGTGGAGCTAAGAATCATGGCTCAAGTTGGACTTATAGGGTTTCCCAATGCCGGCAAATCCACTTTATTGAGGTCAATTTCCAGAGCAAGACCTAAAGTGGCAGCCTACCCGTTCACCACCATTAAGCCGCATATTGGAATGGTCCCTTACGATGATGGAGTTCAATTGGCAGTAGCTGATCTCCCTGGACTCATTTCTGGTGCTCATGAAAACAAGGGCATGGGCATTGCCTTTCTCAAGCACATTGAACGTTGCCAATGTCTGCTCTATGTGATTGACATGGCGCAAGCGAACCCACAAGAACAGCTGGACTGTTTAGCTCATGAGCTTGAACAGTACTCCCCAGGCTTGTCTAGGCGACCGCATGGAATAATTGCCAACAAAATGGATTTACAATGCGCTAAAGACCATTTGAAGGCTTTGTCCTCGTCGTGTGATACGCCAGTGATTTGCATATCGGCAAAATACAGTGACAATTTGGACACTCTCCTCAGATTTATTCGTCAAATGTATGAAAGTGAACAAAATAAATTGTTGGAATTACTCTAAATACTATGTTGCGGACTTTGCGGACATACTGATTACGTACTATCTAGGCGTTATGTTATATTCCCCTAGCAACTCTTGAGTACCAAATAGAATTGATGGCGGACCGAAAAAACGCAACGGTGAAAGTTTTTACTTTTCGCTTTTCCCCTCAATTTCATAAATCCAACGGTCATTTTACGTTCAGCGTGGTTCAGCGTTTATCGAGTCTTTACTGTGCTTTGTTCGTCTGATCCGTCTGATCCCAACCTAACCTGACCTAAACTCTTTGTCTGATCCCTGTCAGTGTCATTGTCATTTTACAAGATTATTCTGCTGTTACTATGGGGATTGTTACCAGAGTAGAATTTTTGAAGGGCTGCTTTGTTTATCTGGCATTTTTATAAGAAAATAGGCGAGTTTCAGCTGCTAAACTCTCGTTGGCTCCCTTTCGCTTTGTCGTTACGCAGAACGGCAGTCATCGCTAACTACGCAGAGCAGACGACCTAGCAGCCATTTTGTCTGGATATTTTGCTGCTGAACAAATTGACGTTTTTCATCAACAGACTTCATTTGCAGTTGCCTTCGACCTATCGAGGAAGGAATTAGAAGAATTTGAATTCTTCTAATGAGTTTGGTGGCGATCAAAGAGAAGACTAAAATGATCTGTCATTTCACCTCCGAAAAAGAAATAAGTGCCATTCAACGGTCAACGCAACGAATAAGTCACAGTATAATACGAAAAAGACTCACTCAAATAAGACTATTTTGAAGAAAGAAGAGCAAAAAACTACAGAGTAAATCCGTCATCAAAACAAAGTGCACGTAAAAGTCTAAAATGAAGCTTCTCGAAAGTTCACGATTTGAAGCCGTCAATTCCGCCCTCTCTTTTGAGACTGGCGACAGTAAGATCCTGGCCCGCATTGAAAGCTACTCCTGCAAAATGATTGGAAGTGAAAAGGCTTTGTATAAGCGTTGGAATGGGTCTGGTGAAGGAGCACGCTCTCCTCATGCCTTTGAGGCCCTGAGTCCTCCAGGACAAGGTTTTTTCAGCGGCGGAGGAGGTGGAAACGTTTCACCGTTGATGACTAATAGTAGTTGGTCTTCAGAAGATGAGGAGGTTGGTCATCTGAATAGTCCTAGTGGATCAACGCCGACTCCCATTTTGTGCGACGTCATTTCAAGAAAAACCTTGTTTTATCTGATTTCGACCTTGAACGCGGCTTTTCCTGACTACGACTTTTCTGACGTGAAAGGTGGTGAATTCAGCAAAGAACCCCAACTTCAGGTAAGTTGAAATTGCTTACAGCTTTATGTAGTCTAATCTCAATACACAATCTTGAACCTTTGCTCCGATGATTTTCTTGCAGACAGTCATCAATAGCGTCGACAACTTGCTGAGCGTGACGGCCATGGATCACTACGCCAAAGTAAGGCATCCTCTGTGGGCGACCTTGAACGAAGAAATTAATTTACCAAATTGCGACATCTACTCCTACACCCCGGATCTGACCTCAGATCCCTTTGCCGAGGATGGTTGTCTTTGGTCCTTTAATTACTTCTTTTACAACCGGAAATTGAAACGAGTTGTCCTTCTCACTTGTCGTGCCCTGAGTCCTTTCACAAGTGGCCAGTCTTGGTACGACAACCTTCCCCAAGAAGAAGAAATTGACTTCGAGGATTGAGCACTTGTTATGTCAGACTTTTATCGTTCTTTCAACTAATCCTCTTATCAAAGCAAAAAAAAAGTATGATTGTAAAGCCTCCTGATGATGATTGTACCATTACAAGTACGATCTTAAATTATTCCTTTCTCCTCCCTTAGCCCCAATGCTTAACTAAAGATTGTATGTATATATATTTGCCATTTTTTGTTGTGCTTTCCAACTTTTCCCCCCCTAGTCCTATTGACAAAGAAAAAGTCCCCTGATCGACGTTCTTGGCAGGGCTCCTCTGGATCTATTGGCCGGTCTGGCCTGGAACGAAATTCAGTTGTGTCTTTTTCACCACTACCCACCCACTCAATTACAGCGCACCAGCCTGATTGTAGATGACATTGGCAGTCAGGCTGTTGGTCGTATATTCTCTCAGAATTATGAAGACAAAAACTCAAGTGCATTGGAAAATCTACCGTGAACTTGTGAAGCAGACTTCGTATTAATGTCACATGAAGAAAACTTTAAGACGATGCCTACTCCAAAAGTCTTTTTGGAGAGACCAAGTCTTTGACTCTTCAGGTGACGAAGTCAGGTCTTCTATCTCGCGTTAAGTCCTCTCAGAACCGAAATACATCCAACGTAATGTAAATCACAACCATTTCAAAATCATCATTATTATTTTCTATTTATAAACCTCGCAGATTTTAATCTTCTTCGACGGAATCTTCAGCATCGCTGCCTACTTGGGAGTCATTGTCTTCGTCATCATCATCAGGAATATGTTCATCCTCTTCTGCTCTTGGATGTTCTGCTGGTACTGGCTCTTCCTCTTCTTCTTCGTCATCAGAATCTCCCCTGAAAAAGAAGGAGTTTAGAAATAACACAGTCTCGTCACTAATTTTAGCAAATTTTAATTACTTTGCCAATCGGTCGATTTCGTTCATGTCTAGAATGGAGGATACCTCTTCTTCTTCATCATTATCCAATTCCCTGATGACTGGGTAGCCATCCAGCTTTTTCAAGAACCTGAAAAGGCATAACTGTGATTAGAGATTTGTCCAGCAGCAGCTAAATTTGATTTTTACAAGAGCCTTTTGATGACTTCGTCGGTATATTTTTGGGCGGTTACAGAGTCTTCTTCCAATGGATTTCCAACGAAAACCAAGTCCTCCAAACAGGGAAGCTCAGTCAAGTGTTCAAACTCCCTCCACTCTCTGACATACTGAAAAGAGACAACAAAGGAAATTCAGAATGAATTGTTTTAATTATTTGCATACTTACATTGTGTGACATGTATAAGACCTTCAATTTTTGCAAACTACGTATGGGTTTTAAACGATCGATTTGGTTGTAGGAAATCCAAAGTTGTTCCAAGGTTTCGGCAGCTCCTTCAATGCCCTTAGTCAGAAAATTTTTTTAAAGTACCCTCACGATTGTAAGCCGATTGTAATCAGATTACCTGTAGACTTTTGATGATATTTCTTCCAAGAGAAAGGATGCGGAGGCTTTTAAACGCTTGTAAATTATTGATATTTGAGATCTCCGGACGCCATCATGTTTGTTCATTTTGCTACGTCATGCAAGCAATGCATTTGTACTCATTTAACCCAGCAAAAATTTTAAAAAAAGTTTTAAAAAGTATCGTCAAATTGAAGTAGCAAAAGGAACAAAAGGAACATCACCATATTGGTGGAGAGTGAAAATTTCTCACAGTTGATACTAAACATTAAACTTTGATATGAAAATGTCAAATGATAAGTGGTTTCAAAAGCACTCACAGTAAATGGAATGGTCCTAAAAATAAGCGTGAGCAAAATTAGATTGATGTTATAGATGACAAAAAACCAAAAGGTACATACCCTCCATCTTCTCTATGCATTGGAAAGAAAAGTGCACAATTCAGTGAAAAAAAAAAAGTTTCGGACAAATTTGTCTGATTCTGTATCCGAAATGTGCATTTTCCTTACCAATCGGCGGATACACTCCAATCAGTTTGATCTCTTTTGCTTCCGCTGCCTTCTTTCCAGTTGCCTCTTCCCATTTCTTAATGGCAGCCTTTATTGTAGTAGGCATAGTTTTCTTACCACTATCCTTAAAATGATTATAGTATTCAAAAGCGAGGAGGAACGGATAGCAGTCGACGACTCTATCGATCAATCTCGGTAGAGCAAGAGCTAGAAAGAAAATGGCCTGAGTAAGGGGAGTTTAGTGAAAAGCATTCGACCCTGATCACGCAAACCTTATTCGTTGGCAAACAAGAGCCACCACAAAAAAGGTACATTCCGATTTCTGACTTCTTATGTATGTACACTTGTTTTACTTTCGAAAGGAACGCTTTTCAAAGTTGTTACAATCCCTACACACAGTCTAAAAATTAGATTGTTTAGAGATTTATAGAATTGGTATGGTGCTATATCTATATCTGTCTTGATTTACATAAGTAGAGTAGCTTAAAAAGGCAGCTGCGCCAGCTGTCAGTGTGCTGCTGTCCTAAAGCTGCTTCGATTAGAATTTAGAAGCAAAGTGGAATCACAACAAAAAGAAAGAGGAAATGAGTGTCAAAGTCGCCCTTATCACTGGTTCGTCAAGAGGCATTGGGCTGGGTTTAGTCAAAGAATATGTCCTCAATGGATACAAAGTTGTAGCTACAGCACGATCACCGGACACTGCCACTGAACTTCAAGCATTTCTCCAAGAACATGGCCAGCCCACCGCCTTACCTTTGGATGTCTCTTCGCTGTCTTCCATCCAATCTTGCAAAGAGTTGGTGGCCAACCAAACGGAGGGAGTCATCGACATATTAGTCAATAATGCTGGTATTTCCAACAAGAATCATCCGGGTAAGTAAAAAATACTTTGATCAGATTTTAAGTAGTGATTTGAGTGTCATTTTAGACGACCCAGCATCAAGCTGTGACGCGAAAGAATTTGACCTCGTCCAGCATACCAACGTCACGGGTGTTTTGATGACTACACAGGCCTTCCTTCCTATGTTGGACAAATCCAACGATCCCAAAGTTGTCAACATAAGCAGTGGCTTGGGGAGTTGTACTGCTTCTCCCAGATTTTCCACCACTGCCTACCAATGTAGCAAGGCTTCCCTCAACATGCTCACTAAATGCTTCGCCGACCAAGTCAAACATGTTTCTTTCGTGGCAATTCATCCTGGTTGGGTCCAAACAGACATGGGACAAAGTAAAAATAGACAGGCTCCAGTTAGTGTCCAGGCTTCGGCCTCAGGCATCTTCCGTGTGTCCAAAGACTTGACTCGAGATAAATCAGGTGGATTCTACAATTTTGAGGGAGATTCAATTCCCTACTAGACTTTATTCTTTATTTTTTTAAAAAGAAAAAATGTGCCTATAAATATGAAATACAGCAAGGTTAAAAAACCGCGACAAATATACAATCTACACATTATAATTGCTGCTTCAAGCGCTTCAAGACCCTTTTTTGAAATCATACCATGACCATGACTGATGGTTCAAGCAGCAACGGCAAAACCGTTGCCTGCTTGAATAAGTTCTTCCAAGACGGCGGTCAGTAAAGCTAGAATGATCATAAAGTGTGTCTTTCAAAGCCACCAAGCCGAAGAAGAGGAGGCATCGACGCGTTGCCTGGTTGGCTGCTGGCTGATGGAGAAACTGCCGTGTAACCAATGCACAACGGCACTAAAGCCCATGGCTCACACTGCTGCTGTTGCAGTCATTGACAAGCAACAGGTGAGTTGAAAGTGATGATTTGAGGGGGCTTTAAAACAAAATGAAGAAAACCGGCTTGAGCATTTTTGTGGCGGCCTTGATTGGCTTTCTATGTGATGGGTGCCACGCCAAAGTAAGGAAGACGGACGCCTTCATGTCATCGACGGACTTGAAGAACCTGTTTAGAATGGAACTGAACATGGTTGAGGTGATCAAAAAGCAAAAGATTCAACTTGAGGAAAGCCTACGAGAGATCCATACCTACGTCACCGAAGTGGAGGAGTTGTACAAAGGGGAAAATTGCTCGCCTTCTTCGGCCGATAATTGCGACGAGGAGACTCTCCTGGAAAAGGTGGTGGGTAATCCCATTTACAACTATCAAATGCTCAAAAGGCTCCTAGTCTACTGGAAGAATATGGAAGACTCGGTCAAAAAAATAGACACCAAAGGTACATACAGCAAAGTAAATGAAACTATGTAATTAACTAATTAATTAATTATCATTGGGTTTTCTTCTTTACACAGAGGCCCTAGCTGATTTAAAAAAGATCAAGCATCGTCATGGCGGTATGCCCACAGATCGCGACCTCCAAGGGGCTGCCAAGGCCTTGATAAGGCTTCGATCAACCTTCAAAATGGATCTTCAGCAATTTTCTTCTGGCAACATATTGGGTCTGACCACGAAGGCTGCCCTGAAAACCAAGGATTCCTTCTTCTTAGGACGGTTTGCCTACATGAACGGTCATTTAGCCGAGGCTGAAAAATGGTAGACTGGATTCTTTAACTCCTCTTCTGTCGTCTTTTCCAGTAGTCTTACTTGCAATGTCCAAATCTTATTTCAGGTTGGATCTGGCCGCTAGTCAGGTAGCCACCGAGATGAAACACTATAATCAAAGCAGTGTCAATGTCAATCAGCTGGATCAAATGTTGATCCATCTGCGAGAAGAAATTGACAAATCCAATTTGGTGGAAGACCAAGACGAGGACATTTCCACTTTCAAGTTGGGAGTTATCCCGCCCAAAACACAAGAGCGTGACAAGATGATCACGGCCAACGACCATCGAAATTTCGCTGCTTTGTGTAGAGGGGTACCATTGTTGCCCCGCTCTATTAGTAAGAACCTCCAATGTTATTACACGACCCAAGGAGATCCCTACTTTCTGTACCGGCCATTGAAGGTAATGCTAATTGGTGCTTTAATCATCGGATTAGTTTTGTCATTCCTTATTCGTAGATGGAAGTGCATCATCCCCACCCCCATCTGGTTGTGTCCTTTCATGACGTTTTGAGCCAGCAGGAGGCCGATGGACTGGTCTCCACGGCTCAACCTAGAATGCAACAAGCTTCCATTGGACATGGTAAAGAAGTCTCGGAGATGAGAGTTTCACGCAACTGCTGGATCAAAGATTTTGAATCCAAGCTGGTGGATTCATTGTCACCGCGGATCAATTGGATCACTGGCCTACAAACCTCCCGCCCATTGGATGTTCATAACGAAGGCCAAGAAGAAGAGTACGAGCAATTGCAGATTGCCAACTACGGCATTGGTGGACACTATCAGAGTCATCAAGATCCAATGTTTGTGTACAAGGAACCAGAATTTTTGGTCTATAGTGTGGAGAATAAGAATGGCCGTCCTCCATACGTGACTGGGGATCGGCTGGCCACATTTATGCTTTACCTGTCGGAGGTAATGTCTGGCCTTCTTTTTTGACCTTTTTTTTTCTTTCTTTACTCTTTTTCTTTCTTTGGACAGGTTCCTCTGGGAGGCTGGACAGCTTTTCCTCGACTCGGGGTGGCTATTGCGCCGAGCAAAGGCTCGGCGGTATTCTGGTACAATTTAAGAACCAGTGGTAAGTCAGACATGGCCATGCTCCACGGAGGCTGTCCCGTAGTCCTGGGTTCCAAGTGGGTGGCCAACAAATGGATTCGCGAGAACGCCAATATGTTTCACAGTCCGTGTGGTTCTCACGTTGATGTTTAAGTAAAAAAAACCTGGAAAAATACACACAGAAAGACAGGCATTATTTCTTGGGGAAGGAAGAAGAAGCCTATTGAAACAGAGAAAGAGAGTGTTGCTTAGTCTAGGCGCCCGAGTCGAGTAGCATAGTATAGTGAGAGGTGAAGAAGCGGCCTTTTCACATCCAGCAGCAGCAGCAGCCTTAGCAGAGAAAGAAGGAAGGCTCAGTTCATTTTTGGAGAGGAGATGGAGAAGCATAAGCATCATTTGAAGCCCAGGCCTCAAAGTGCCATGGAAGAGGGAAGCAAGGGTAGCCCTACCCCTACCAAAGAATCGTGGCTGAAGAGGAGCTTAGTGGGACGCACTCCTTCCTTGCCTTCATCGTTGGGAAAGAAGAAACCAGCAACTTCGTTTCTCAAGGTCTGCTTCTTCTGCTCTATATCATCAAACAAGGGTTTGTAGTATTGTAGCAGGCAGTAGTATTTGTTATGCAAATGCGCTACTCCAGCAAGGCCGGGCGGAAGGCGCTGGCCTTCCAAGCCTTGCCTCCTGAATATGTTCCAGTTTCTTCTATCTCCGACAGCTTAAGAAATGAGTCCTGCTTCTTCCATATCAGAGTAGCTATTTTCTTCTTTTCTGGGCACGTTTTAGTAGTCAGTCTGTGACGTGTCAGGGACACCTATGTATAAAGTGGCGCGCCGCCATCATCTAGCAGTAGCCAGAAGGGTGTCTTTAAAAATGACTACTGAAGTATGCAGTTAAAAGGATTACACCAGGCAGGAGCATCAGCATTGACAAAGTCAAGTTTTGCTGCCTGACTCAAGTCTCTAGTTGTCATTCTGTGTTAACCGAGGATTAAGGCCCATCAGCTAAGGTTGCCAGCATTACTAATATGGTGTTGACAAGCGTAACATTTGCTCCGGTACAAGGCCTCCAGTGCAGGCTGGAGAATGTCTATTACTACAATAGCCTTCCTCCTCCATCAGTGTCACCTGACTTTTATGCTGTTGGGCCTCCACGGAGGACACGGAGGAGAAAGAAACCAGGCGAGAACTCAACCGTAAGGAATATGTAGAACTGAAACATTAGACAATTGTATAGCTAGTCAAGGAAGACTCAAGCCAAATTAGGGATACCTAATTAAAAAATCTACTATTTTCATCTTTTTATTCTATGGATGATGTAGAAATTACACTGCCGAAAGATCTCGGCCCCTTCTTTTGTTTCAACGTTGCGACATCTTGGCACCAGCCATCGAGCGGAAGAATCGGAGAATCCTGCTGCTGATATCTCTGACAATGTAACTACTGTCGAGGACTGGGTCGACTGCAGCTCTCCACAGTCATGTCCTCTAGCTCCTGCCTCACCAGTAGTCTGGGAAAAAGTAAGATTTTTGAGTCATTGAAGATCGAACCTATGATTATATATACTTTTTTTACAGGCGTACTCGATCATTACTTACCGAAAGAAACTTCGACAACAGGTAAGATGAAATAGTGCCAACATTTTTGATCAACTACTATTTTAAAATAAGTATTCTTTCAAAGCGATACGAAATGAAACAATTGAAGGCCGACCACCAATGTCAGTTGGAGGAAATCTCATCCCAACTGTTACAGTTCGAAGCCTCTCTACGTGCAAAGGAGAAATTGATAGAGAAAAACATGTACGCCAAAGATCAGGTATGCTACAATAACATTGTCAAAAAATTGCCCAGATTTACATACCTCCTAATATACTTTTAGGTCATTTTGAAACAACAAAGGCTTATCAAAAAGCTGCTACGCAGCAAAAGAGATTCATCCAATGACTTGCTGGAAAATATCAATCCGTTGGCTTGTAATACGGCAAATGCATCCCATTCTCAAGGTAGTAATGACGCTGAAGAAGTCAACGATTCCGACTCAGCTATTATCCTTGAGGACAGTACAGGTTTGGTTGAAGTAAGCCTGACAGTGCCTAATTTGGGAAGCACATCCTGCAACAACGATGAATCAAGTCCGAACAGCAGTCAGGTACCGGTTGTCTTGGTCAATCCTCAGGTAGCAGCAGCGTCGGGGAATTGCCACAACGAAATAAGTACTAAAGCCAGTCGAAAAAGCAAAGAAGAGAGTAGTAGACAGCGAATTAGCAATCGGCAAAAACTTTTCCTGCTCAAACGACATCACTCTGGCTACCTCAAAAGACCGGAGATATTGGAAACGGTTTATTCAGTTGAAGAGGACAGTGAACAACAGCAGCAACAACAGCAGCAGCAGCTTGCCGAAAAGGCGAAAAATCACGTGACAAGCACGGGTGAGGATGGCCCCAGCAGCAGCAGTCGGAGAGAGTCCTCCGCCTCTTCTATCAGTCTGGCCACTATTTTTCGCAAGCGATTGGATTCGGATCTGACCACGACAACCGGATCGGATTGTTCAACCGATGATGAGTCATTCACCCGCATTGTTTTGTCCGAGACGGAGAGCTGTTCTTTGCAATCTTGTTCCAGGTCTACTTCCCTCTGTCACTGCTGGCAATGTGCCGTTTCGGCCTCGGCACCAGCCTCCAGACGATCCTCTTATGGTTCCAATGTTATCAATGTGACGAGTAACACGACGACTCAGACTGATAGAACATATTATCGTGTCATGACTAATCGTCATAAATCGGTCACCAAACCCAAGGATGTCAAGTTCAAGCGAATTAATAAGGCCAAGTCTCGTAGCCTAGAAGAATTACGAGGGCAACTCAAATGTCCTACCCGGTCGTCTTCTACCAACGATGAGGATATTGATGACTTGGAAGAAGATGATGAAGAATGTAGTGATACAACAACGACAAGTCGGTTAGGTCTGTTGCGTAAAATTATCAAGCAAAAAAGCCTTAGTTTAGAACAGGAAAGTACAGACTAATACACAACAACTGGATGGCTTCTTTATTAAATTGCTGCTGCTGGCAAGAGCTGACCACTGCATTGTCCGAATCCCAAACGAGTACCAGCTTCCTCCTCCTGTGGATTCTCACAAAACCCACGGATGATGACGGTATCTCCATCTTTCAGAAATTTTCTTTCTTGACCATTGGCCGTCAGATCTACGACCTTGGAACCACGCCAAGAGAGCTCAAGCATTGATCCGAATGACGATGGGTCCGGCCCTGAAATGGTACCTGAGGCCAGAAGGTCTCCCGCTCTCATTTCGCACCCTAATTACCAAAAAGAAGAAGAGCAGCGATGAATGAAAACCTGACGAGCACTGATAAGAAGACGACTGACCTGTGATCGAATGATGAGCCAGCTGTTGCTTCATGGTCCAGTACATATGACGAAAGTTGGAGCGACAAACCACCGAGGCCTTATCCTCGCCTTGGGGCTGTATCGACACTTCCAGGCCAATGTCAAAGTTGTAACTGTCCTCATGCTTCAAGTAAGGCAAGGGCTGTGGATCCTGAGGGTAGTTGGCCACTCTAAAGGGCAAAAGAGCCTCCATGGGAACAACCCAAGGTGATATCGACGTGCCCAAGTTTTTAGCCAGAAATGGACCCAAGGGAACGTATTCCCACTTTTGAATGTCCCTGGCTGACCAGTCATTCATCAAAACCATACCAAATATCCTTTCGTGTGCACTGTGTGACATATAATATAGATCATCTATGAATGAAGTAAAAAAAGAAGAAAAAATAGTACCGTTCTATTGGGATAGGTTGACCTAAGGGATTAGCTTCCCCACCCACAAAGAAGGCCATTTCCAATTCGAAATCCATTAGTTTGCACGGTCCGAAAACCGGTGGCTTATCTTCCACTGGCCTGGTTTGGCCATTGGGTCTTTTTATGGCTGTGCCAGAGACCACCACGGAGCTGCTGCGTCCATGATATCCCACGGGGAGAAATTTCCAGTTGGGCATCAGTGCGTTGTCCTTTCCTCTGCAACCAGAGACAGCTTTCCAATACTAATTGTTCTTCCCTTCCTTCTATTCTGCTCAATAACAATATATTACTCCTCTATGTACCACTTACCTGAACATGGTACCAACGTTGGTAGCGTGATCCAGTGAAGAGTAGAAATCGGTGTAGTCGCCAATACGAGCAGGCAAATGCATGCTAGTTTCCGACATGGATATTAATGCACCTTCAGGAATTCTTCCATTATCCTCTTCATCGTCGCCGCATAGCAGACGACGAATCGTTTCTCTCGCTTCGCTCCAGTGCCTAAAGCTTAGAGCCATAAATTCATTGAGAACGGAGGCTTCAAAGACTTCCTACCAGGGCCAAAGTGGAGGGAAGGAAAAGAAGATTTATTTCTTTACAGTAGTACTTCTTGCTTAAAGCAGCTTTCTTACCTGATGCGCTTTCATCAGAGGACCATCAAAAAGATGTTTGATCGCTGATAGATCCAAAACGTAGTCCCCAATAGCAACACCAATCCTGTGGCGAGCATTTTCTTTGGTAGAAAATATTCCATAAGGAAGGTTATGTAGGGTGAAATCACAACCCTGAGGAATGTTGACGATACACGACATGTTGAAGGACTACTGTCTTCAAGATGGTGGCCACAACCCTAATTTTTCTGGCTGTGCAGCAGCAGCAAAACCTGTTTTTCTGGTACCATTTGATAAGATCTTTTATTTCACTGGTTGCTTCACTTGCACATGTGTTAATGAGCTGCCTATCCACTATTAGAAACCTTGTTTCAAAAAATAAATCGGGCTTCTATTTCAAGACCAAACGAAAAAACACGTCAAATAAAGTAACCATTCATGTTTCTTTTTTTTCGTTTTGAATACCGAAAACACTCTGTCTTATAACTTAGTAGTGAAGCCGGACTGATGCACTCCTCCTCTGTGCTGATGTACACGCAGAATAGTAGTAAAAACAGCTGTGCCTTAACTGCAGTTCAAACATCATCAAAACAAACGTTCCATCCGTCTTTGCTGATTCGGCTAGAGAGATTTCAAAAACTGGATTTGCTCTTCAAGTGACCTGATCGTTTCTGAGAGTGAAGATAACCTGCAATAGTGGTAAAAAACCCGGTGATATTTCAAACCTTCAACATTGCTGGTGACTAGTACTTCTCTGTGATGGCTGGATTTGGTAGCTTTTTCTTGCCCAGTAGTTTTGCGTGATCATTGTTCAATTTCTGCAATTTTTTAAGATTGCGCTGGAGCTCAAGTTCCACATTAATGTGACTTGCAATGTCAACAAAGACCGAAAACTTAAGACTAGGACATTTTTCAACTGACCACTTTTTGAGGTCGACTGCATCATCATCTCCACCTGCTTTTCGTACTTCGACAGTTCCACTCGGCGCTAAGCTTTCAATCAAACAGCGAGAACGCTGGAGGCTGTCAAAAACCTCTTCGGAGTCTGACACAATTACCACTTGAGTTAGATGCTTTCTTTTCATGCCGTACAAGTTCTTGACTGATCGAACAGATCCCACCACCGCCATGCAAAATTCCACGTCCAAATCTGCCCTTGAGTTGATCCACTGGCTCCACTAAAATGAAATCAAAAACATTAGAATTAGAGTAGCAGAAAAATGAGTAAGTGATGACACAACCTCGTTGTGATATTCCGGAAATGTTTCTTGCATTATCGAAGGTGCAATGTGTCCTCCCTTAAACTCGACCTGGATTCGCTGGTACAATTCCTCAGTTATGAAAGGCATTAATGGGTGCATGAGTTTGAGACCCGTCGTCACAGCCACGTAGAGGGTGGATAAGGTTTCTTCGAATTCTGGATGAGAAGGGTCATTTAGAACTGTCTTTGAAGCTTCAACATAGATATCACAGAGGGAATGGTACATGAATTCCCTTAGAGCTCGAGTGACGAGGTGAAAGCTTCGAGCCTCCAAGGCGCAGTTGACTTGGTTGACTGTATGCCCACACTGACTTAATATCCATAGGTTTTCTAGCCTAGACGAAGAAGCAGTTGGCATCTTGATATTTTCCAAAGGAGTGGATTGACATCGACTTCGTCTTTTGGCCAGGTGTAGATAACGCACCAATTGCCAGATTTTGTTGCAAAAGACTGCCGATGTTTTAATGATTTTCAAATCCAGTCTTATTTGCCCACCTGAAATGAGAGATAGAGAGATAACTACTTTCGTTACAACTACCCAAATACCCATGCATGAGTGGGATTAGAGCTCAATCTTGTTTTTCAGGCTGAGCAAACTTTTAGTCGTCAACCACAAGAGCACACATGGCTGGGCTTTTACAGAAGCAGCAGAGACTACTACTGCATAAAGCAGCCTCCTTTCCTGGCCTTTCCCTCCTCTTTTCAACAGTAGTAGGGGTAAGTTTCCAAGTTTCAACCAAAAAACATCTCCTTGGCAGCAGCCAGTCTTTTGCTTTACAGAAAAGGACACTCTCTATAGGAGGAGTGTACCCTCCAATAGCCACACCATTTGAAAAGGGCGATGAGGAGGCAATAGCGTGGAAACAGCTCCGGGAAAACCTAACGAAGTGGAACCAAGTCAAATCTCTACGCGGATATCTGGTGCAAGGCTCAAATGGAGAGTATTGCTATCTTACAACGCAAGAGAGAATCGAGATGATTTCCAAAGTGCGACAATGGTCGTCGAAGGACAAACTAGTCCTGGCCGGTTCCGGGATGGAATCAACCGCAGCAACCATCGAAATGACATTGGCAATGGCCGAGGCGGGGGCAGATGCTGCCGTTGTCATCACACCATGCTACTTCAAAAATAGGATGACGAATGAAGCTCTCGTCTCACATTTCACCGCAGTGGCAGACAAGTCGAGCATACCTATCATCTTGTACAGTGTACCAGCCAATACGGGTCTGGATCTCTCAGTGGAGGTGGTAATCAGGCTGGCCCAACACTCCAATATCATTGGTATAAAAGACAGCGGTGGAGACGTGACCAAAATCGGCCATATGGTACACGCTACGCGAGATGACAAATTTTCCGTTTTGGCAGGAAGCGCCGGTTTCTTGCTACCAGCTTTACAAGTTGGAGCCGTTGGAGGGATTTGTGCCCTAGCCAACTGCCTCCCCAGAGAAGTGGCTCATCTACAGGAACTCTATTCAACAGGGGAGTGGGCAGAAGCTAAAGCCTTACAACATAGACTCATCCGACCCAATATGATGGTGACAAAGGGACTAGGAGTGCCAGGCTTGAAAAAGGCCATGGATTGGAAAGGATACTACGGCGGCCCCGTCAGAAGGCCCCTTCTACCATTGAATCCACCAGAAGAAAATAGTCTTAAAAAAGTTTTCCAAGATGAAACTTTTCTTTCCGCTTCAGAGTAGTCTACAGTATGTTGTAGTGTGTAGTACTATGTAGTCAACTTTGTAAACAACAAAAAGAAATGTAAGAAAAAAATACATGCAACTAGAACTTACTTGAAACATCGTTGTGGCACAATCCGTAACGTAGCGCATCTGAACCGCAAGCCGCTATACCCTGGGGAAAATCTTTCCGTAATGTAGATAGGGCCTTTCCATATTCCTGGGCTGACAAACTTCCTTTGGCTTTGCTTTCCATCAATTCACTTTCGAGATGCTGTGCAAAATTAAATATAAATATTTCAAACTTATTTCAAATGTATTTGTTTACCTTTAGCGAAACTCCGTTGATAATGTGTAACGGGTCCACCACATTTCCTACGCTCTTGGACATTTTCCTGCCGTAGCCATCGCATATCATACTATGTAGCATGACTTCCTTAAAAGGCAGTTCCTTGAACAGTATGTGAGAGATCATGACCATTCGAGCCACCCAAAAGAACAGTATATCATGGCCCGTTTCCATTAAAGATAAGGGGAAATGCTTTTTAAAATCTGCTGAATCAGATGATGTAGGCCATTTGAAATTGGAGAATGGTAGAAGAGAGGATGAAAACCAGGTGTCCAAAACATCTTCATCCTGTTAAAGAGGATACAAGGTCACATCAAAAGGCAACAGAAATACACATACCCTAGTCACTCGGATTTCCTCAGTCTTCAACACAGTTCGGGCGTTAGCTAATGCCTCCTCCTCGTTGGTGCCAAACACCCAAAATTGGCCCAAGTTATCCTTGAGAACAACGCCGCCCTGATCTATATCGGGTTCCTCATAGGTACCCTGGACCCTGAACATTGGAATCTGATGACCCCACCACAACTGCCGGGATAGACACCAGTCTCTAGGAGAAAAGCAACATTTTAAAAGGAAAGTGTACTATGAATGTATTGCCGCAGCAGAAAACTTACTCTGTTCGTTTGAACCATTCATTCCAGACATTCTTGTAAGATGGAGGCTGAAAGGCAATCTCATCTGCTTGGCCATAATGAAACGCTGCTTGTGCCGCTTCTTGCATACTTTAAAATAAAGAAAGATCAAAGAGAATGTTAAAACTAGAATGTCAGAGAAACAGCATGCGCCAAGGAGAACGACTTTTTCGTCTTTACCTCAAAAACCACTGTGGCTTAGGTAAAGGCTCAACAATGTCACCACTACGGCTACAAATTGGCACTGACATGGGGTGATCTCGAACTTGAACAAGTAGGCTCTTGCTTTCCAAATAGTTTAAGACCTTGTGTCGAGCTTGGAAGCGGGGCAATCCCTGTAAAACCGATAAAAAGTTGATCAATTTGCTGGCAGCAGAATAATGATAAAAGCAGAGGAGGCCTCTGGCATGCATCTTCTGCTTAACGTAAGTTGTGCTGAACTAAACAAGCAGCAAGCTCCTCTCCTCACCAGAAAAGTTTTCCCATCAGGAGTCAGTTGGAAAGGACTTTCTGTCTCATCAGGAAAAGTCATGTTGCCTTTCCCATCCATAATGATAATGGAGGAAGGCAATGAAAGTCGCTGAGCTATCTTGAAGTCGTTGAAGTCATGGTTGGGAGTAATCTTGACTGCACCAGTACCCAATTCCGGATCAACGCCGTCTGCGTCGGCAATCAACGGGATAAGGTCCTCTCTCAGGGGATGTTTCAAAAGGACCTTCTCGTTCAACAAGGAGGTGTAACGAGGATCACTAGGATGAACAGCGACGGCCACATCGCCTAATATGGTTTCTGGTCGAGTGGTAGAAACTGTGACGACTTGATCAGAATTGACAACTTGGTAAGCAATGTCGTACATTTGACCAACACGAGCTGTACCACTAGGTACATGCAACATCTTCTTGCCAGCTTCGATTTGTAGGTGATCAACTTCTATGTCTGACAATACTGATCCAATTGCAGGTGACCAATGGACCAAGCGGTTTGTTCGATAAATAAGTCCCTTTTCAAGACACAGCCGAAATGCTTCATTGACAGCGGCAGTGTGCTCCTAAAAATCAAGTCAAGTTATAGCATTTCCAATGATCCTTACTTATAAAACTTACCTCGGACATAGTGAAGGTCGATTTCTCCCAGTCCAAAGAGGCTCCCATTCGCCTTAGTTGACTAAAGATATGATTGCCCTTGCCTTCTTTCCATTCCCAAACCTTTTCTAGGAACGTTTCGCGGCCAATGTCAACTCTGCATACCAAATTGAAGGCTTATCATTTAAAAACAACTCATGTCCAGTGCGAAAAGTCTTTTTGAAAGGAAAACCAACCGTTTTTCTTTAGTTGTGGCATAAAGCCATTTTTCAACCACCGATTGTGTAGCAATACCAGCATGGTCACTTCCTGGGATCCAAACTGTGTCGAATCCTCGCATGCGGTGCCTAAGTAGAAAGATCTCCTACTTTTCTTTCTAGTTATTGAGTTTTGATAATGAAATTACCATCTGACCAAGGTGTCTTCTATGGCAACTGTTAAAGCGTGTCCGAGATGTAAATGACCAGTTACGTTTGGAGGCGGTAAAATCATCGAAAATGTTTCTTTCCTCCTTTTGCTTCCGCTGCTTTTGAATAGATCTTGGCTTTCCCACCATTGATACCATCCTTCTTCAACATGACTAGCATCGTATTTGTCAGGGAACACAGCCAAATCTAAAGGTAAACCTACTGTTTTTACCTAAGCAATTATTGGCATTGAGCAATTTGTATTTCTTACCTTTGGGCGCCGATGATATGAGTCTTCTATTGCAGTTGACAAGACGGTAATTCCGGACGAAGCAAATACATTTATGCTTCATGTTCAACTTTATTGAGTGTCATTCACAAATTAGAATCTTTCTCGGGATTTCCTTCTTTTAAAAAATAACTTTTTTCTTTTTATTTAGTTGTCAATATTTACCATTTTTTCGGAACAATTCGTATACAGTCAACGAAACCTTTGAACAAGTGTCAAATTGGTTACAAAGCATATTTTATGAAGATTATGGAGAAATGGAAAGAGTAACAATATTTTACATCACATTTGCCATTTTGGCCTTTACAAGGCCAAGTTATGCCGAAGTTGGAGGTCACGATCTTTTCACATCTTTAGCTCAATTAGAAGTTTTGTGGAAAAATGAAATGAAGGTGGTGCAAGTTATGCAAGATACATTGGAAAAGCTCGATAAAGCTAAAGTAGCCCTCAATGCGTAAGAACTGTTTTTCTCTTTCTTGTCAGGCTCTAAATAATTTTAACCTACTCACCTGTTACAGGTACATCAAATCCCACTATGAGCTTCAATTAGATAAAGGTCCAAATTATGACTTTTTGGGACATCCTATTAATGCCTACCACTTTGTCAGACACGTTGCATCTGGATGGAAACACGTTCAAGATCATGTCATTGGCAATGCTACACTTCGCGACAATCTAAACAGCTTAAAGGATCGCGAACAAGAGAAATTGCCTGATGATTATGACATTAAAGGCGGAGCTTTTGGTCTGGTCAGATTAAAATCTTTGTACAATTTCAAGCTGGAACCCTTTGTTGAAGAAGGTGTCATTTCAACTACTTTAGATAATGGACAGGTTGTTCTTAGTCGACCAAGTGTACTCAAATTGAATTGTAAGATTTTTTGGACGTTTTCCATATCTGAGGGTGGATTTTTTTTTTTCCATTTTTTTTTCCAGCTTTTGATTTGTACTCAATGGGCCAACAGGGATGTGAGACTGGTTTTTTTGATTCCTGTACAGATTACTTACAAGCCGCACTCCAGAGTGCCCAAAACGAGCAAAAGAATCAAGAAGATCTGACCCATTTGTATGGCTACGTTGCAAATCCAATCAACATAACGCAAGATCTAAAAATGGCAAGGTTCAATCACGATGTCAATTTAGAAAAACATGGACAAAGAACACATGTTCATCGAACTCATGACCTACCTTTTGATGCCAAATTGCGCAAAAAGAAAAAGTTTAAGAAGAAAAATAAGGCGGTCAAAAAGGAATGGATCATGGGACGTGAAAGGTACTTTGAACAGCAAAACAAAGCTGATCATGACAGTAACTTTGGCAAAGAATTCAAAAATATTGTCGAGGAACAAAAAGACTTGTTATGTCGCGGCCAAGAATTGCGATCAGTTGATTCAACCTCGAAACTGAAATGCTTTTACGGTCACAATGCTTCACCGTGGCTTTTCCTAGGACCCTTTAAGATCGAGGAGAACTCTTTAGATCCCTATCACGTTTCTATCTATGATTTGCTATATCCTCATGAATGCGATCAAGTGACAGAATTCCTTGGACCTCTTTTGGATTTCCCTCCAGGACGAATGAATCATCGGAACCCCAAAAATGACTGGACAATGAAAAAGTAAAAAAGTCAAAACAAAATTATCATCTTCTATGAATTAGTCAAAAAAAAATATTTTTCAATTTATAGCTGTTGGCCAAAAGAAAATCAAAACGTTCAATTGCAAAAATTGAACCGAAGGATCGAACACATCGGCGCCTTAAATGCAAATTCTTTCAAAAATTACTCTGAGCCCTATATGTGTGGCAACTATGGTATTGGAGGACACTACTGGATCCATCCCGACTACCATCGCAACACAAACATGCACTACTTGCCCGGAACGACAGGGAACAGAGTAGCCACTGTTTTGACAGTCCTGGAGAGTCCAGAGGCAGGAGGAGCAACAGTTTGGCCTTATGCAGGATTCCAAGTTTTTGGTCGCAAAGGCTCCGGCCTCTTTTGGCACAACAATTTTAACAGTGATATAAATGACGCTTTCACACAGCATGCTGCTTGTCCCGTCCTTCTTGGAGCCAAGTGGATCGGTAACAAGTGGGTTGGATACAACGCCCAATGGAATCGAAGAAAATGTCGCCTTTTGCCATATCAAAGCTTTTTGCCAATACGTCATTTTCAACGTTTGTGAACCGATTATTCAGAACTCAATTCATTTCGTGACAAATACATTTGGATATGATCCAAAGTTTCAATCAGGTCTACTTCTAGAAAAGCAGGAAGATTAGTAGGAAAGGACCGATTATTAAGTACTTAATTCATTTTTGTTTTTTACGGGAAATCTATGACTATCGATTTAAAAAAGAAGAAAGTGAAAACTGAAGACTTCCCCAATCCGGATGCATTACTTCTTCCATTTAATTCAGCCAAAAAGACTAAAAGACGTTCATATTCTATGGAATACAAGTTGCAAGTTATCGAAAAAACTAAAGAAACCTCATGTGACATGTGAATCCAGGTTTGTAGTTTACCTAATTACCTGCAATGAATGCTACGACCAATACGTTGGTATGACTAGTAAGTGTTTTCGAAAACGTGTGAATGAACATAGACAACAACCGCATTCTGTTTTCAAAAAACACTTTTCTGAATCACCCATGTGCCACTCTTTCAAGTGTCAAGTAATTGAACTTGTGAGACCAGAATTTGCATGGAGCCTATTACTAGAAAGAGAAAAATACTGGATCAACACATTAGAGCCAAAATTGAATACAGTGGGTTCCAATACATACAAGGACAAGCTCTTACAATTGGAAATGGAAAGTGCGACAGCAGAAAGAGAAGCTAAAGATGCTTCAAAGAGAGAAGAAGAGGTCGAAAATGAGGAAGAAAATACTGAATGATTTGATATCATAAAGTTTGTGAACCGATTATTAAGTACTCAATTCATTTCGTGATACGACTGAAATTAAACAAAAATTAATTTCAAAAAAGGCGCGAAAAAATTCGTGAAATTTCTATACTCACTCATTTGCATGACTTGATTTGTCCCCTCCAGGATTTGATTGACACGAATATCACGCAGGTACTGCTCAATTGGGTAGTCTTTTAGGTATCCATAGCCTCCATAAAGTTGTAGAACGTTGTTGACGATCTTAAAAGGTAAAAGATATCATATTGATGCATAAAGAAAGAAAGAAAAACTCACATCAAAGGAGGTGTCTGTGACAAACAACTTGGCCATTGCACACAAGGAAACGGTGTCCGGGTGACCCGAATCTAAAGCTTTTGCTGCATTTCTTAGTAGAGATCTAGATGCAACTAATTTTGTAGCCATTTGCGCTACATTAAATTGGTTATGTTGAAAAGCAGATAAAGGTTTTCCAAACTGCTTTCGAACATGAAGGTGATCTTTGCAAAGGTTGTAACTTGCTTGGGCGGCACCTAAAGAGGTTGATGCGATATTGATACGACCTCCGTTGAGGCCTTTCATGGCTATGTTGAATCCTTGACCTTCTTGGCCAATCAAATTTTCCACAGGTACTTGAGCATCTTCCAAAATGACCATACGAGTCGGTTGAGAATTCCATCCTAATAAAATTTACATACATACATAATGATAACTAGGTAAATTGGCAACGTACCCATTTTCTGCTCTTTTTTGCCAAAACTTAGGCCTGGAGTGGAGTCTTTTTCCACTAGCAAACAGGAGATTCCCTTGGGACTGGAATCACCAGTACGACACATTACGAGATAAACGTCTGTATCGCCACCTCCAGATATGAAGGCTTTGGACCCGTTCAATATGTACTTGTCTCCAACCTTTTTAGCAGTCGTGCTCAAGGAGGCAGCATCTGATCCTGATCCTGGCTCGGTCAGACAATATGAACCAAATTTGTCCATCGCTGCCAGTTGTGGTACCCATTTGGATCTTTGTTCAGAGTTCCCATTGGAGTCAATCATCCAAGTGACCATGTTGTGTATGGTGATGTATGCCGTAGTGCTTACACAGCCTTGGGCCAGAGCTTCGTATATAATCGTTGTATCAAGTCGTGACAACCCCGTTCCCCCATGTTCTGGGTCCGCGTAACAAGCACCAAATCCTAAGCTTGCTGCTTTCCTCATTGTTTCAATCGGAAAAATTTGTTCCTGCCAAGATTTGAACAAAATTAGTTTCATTCGTTTCATAATAAAGATGGAGAAATAATTTCTTTTTTTCACCAGATTAAGGTGGCAAGTAGCAAGTCATCTAAGCGTCCTAAATATGTTTTTGAAGTACCTGATCCCAATGTGCCATGTTTGGTAACATTTCGTTTTGTGCAAAATCGGTGGCTAATTCTTGAATGGCTTTTTGCTCTTCGGTTAACCCAGACGAGGCTGCAGAAATGTAAAGAGTGGAGGACCACCGGTCAAGGCAGGATGAGCATTAAAATCTAATATCTAGTTACTGAAAACGTCACACTTACGATCGACAGATGTGACGAAACTCCTGTGATGACACACATTGAATCTTGAAGGTGGTCGTATTTTGAGCAAAGCTGTTAACCTCTTTGGGAAAGACATTGTTAAATAGATAAACCTTTTACATAAACGATCCACAAGTTCAAGACAAGGCTTTGACAACAGCTGATTTTGTCAACAATAAACAAAAAGAAGAGATCTGACACATATGTTCTAAATGTGTAATTTCTATGATCTTGTAGAATATTGACTAGAATTTAGGAATGAACTCTGTAAGGAAACTAAGAAAAATCGAAAGAAAATCATTAGATTTAGTGGCCCGTCGCATACTCTATGTCAATGGCCAGTCATTAGACTAGTTTTGCTTTAACAAACACATTTGGATATGATCCAAAGTTGCAATCAGGTCTACTTCTAGTAGAAAAGCAGGAAGATTAGTAGGAAAGAGGAAAAAGATAAGTTACAGTAAAGAGACTATCTTTGCAGTTTGCTTTCTTTTTGACAATCTTTATGTCAATCTTAACTTCGCTTTCAAATAATTTTTCATCTTTTGAGTGCAACAAAGTAAGGAGTGGACTGGTGGTGGTGATCTCTTCACATTTTGGGAATCGAGTAGTATTTACAATTTATCTTCTTAAGAAATATTTCTGGTACTTTAAAACGTATTTAGGACGCTTAGATGACTTGTTGCTTGCCACCTTGATCTGCTGTTGGCATTGGCTTCCGTACGTACAAATTACATAGATCTAGGCTGCTGCCTTTTAGAATGCTTTCTAATTCTTATATCCTAATTGCTTTTCGTGCACCTACCTCACTCCCAATCTTGTATGCAGTCCAAAAAGAGTCTCTGAGATGAACTCAGATTGTTGTACAATAGTTAATGATGAAAGAGAAGGAAGGTAATAAACTACAGACTTACATCTTTTTTTAAGTACTTGTACGTATTCCAATAAAATGTGCCATAAATCGTAGGATTCTCATTGCTACAAGAGACATTGAAGAAGGTGAAAAAATCTGCGAAGAAGTTGCAGTGGTAAGAAGTCCTCCCATCAAAACCAGACCTTTATGTTTAGGTTGCTACAAGTACTTGTCTCAAGAAACGTACATACGCTGCTCTCAGTGTCAATGGCCAATGTGTTCTCAGGAATGTTGTCAAGCAGCCGATCATCTGATGGAATGCAAAATGCACCAGGAATCTGGTGCATTCAAGATGAACATCTCTTTTGAAGCAATTGAGCCTTATTACGCTGCTATTTTGCCATTGCGAATGTTGTCATTGAAAAAACAAGATCCAAAAAGCTGGCAAGAACTTGTGGACCTTATGTCTCATTTAGAAGAGTGGAAAAAGAGTGAATTTTGGATTCAAGATCATGCACTTGCCACTTCCTTCATTCTTGATAATTTCCAAATGGATGATGATTGGCAGCTTGACCAAGAAATGGTACATAGGATGTTTGGTATCGCCTACGTCAATGATTTCTTAGCAATGTTAAACAATGTCAAAGTTAGATTAAGTTGTCCCAAGCTATCCATGATGTCTCATGACTGCACTCCTAACGTTATCAGATTCACAGATCAATCGAAAACGATCAGGTGCTACGCATCTCGTCCAATAGCTAAGGGAGACAAGTTGAGCCATACTTATTGTGACTTGTTTTTACCAGGAGCAATCCGGAGGAAACTGTTATTGCAAACCAAACATTTTGATTGTCAATGCTTAAAATGTTTAGATCCTTTGGAACTTGGAACGTATGGAAGTTCAATGAAGTGTGCTCAATGTCCAATTTTCGTTCATCCACCATCCTGGAGTTGCTCACAATGTGGTGTAAGTTTGAATGGTCAAAGGGTATTGACCGAGGTCTATCGTGAGAGCGAAGAACTACTAGCTGCCAAACCCAGATCCATTAAAGACTTTGAATCCTTTGTTTCCAAATATGAGAAAATTTTGCACCCAACAAATTTTCTCCTTATTAGGATCAAGTATTCCTTAATTGGTTTCTACGGCCGGTTGGAAGGCTATGAATTACAAGACTTGGTTGCAAATCCAGCCTTGCTTGAACGTAAAAAACAGCTTGGACATCAAGTGTTAGAAGTTTTAAAATTGTCTGAACCTGGTTTGAGTTCCGCCAAAGGTGTGGTACACTACGAGCTGCATGTACCTTACTTTATCGACGCCAACTTGAATAAAAATTCAAAGAGCCTGGATATAGTCAATTATTGCCTACAGGAATCTGTCAGACATCTAAAGTACAAAAATCAGAATTCGTTTGGTTATTCCTTATTAGTGTCTGCATTACAGACACTAGTTCAATTGAAAAGGATGAAAGGTGCCTAATCTTCAAGTATTATATAAGTATCATTTATTCTGGTATCCAGAAAACAACCCCCCAATAAAGTATATAATGATCATGTGGTCTTCTTTTTCTTCTTTTTGATCTTGGAAGTTTTCACAAGGTTGTAAAACCCATCTTGAGTATGCACTAAAAAGTCCTTGATATCTTTAATTGTCAAAGGCCAGGCAAATTCGTTAGGAATTTTGCCATCAATACCGGACTCAAAAAACGAGAACAAGGGGAACCAAAACCAAGCCCGTTGAGCATCATAACTTATCTCCTTGGTAGTCATCGTGTTGTCCCTCTTGTTTTTAGTCTGATTGGCAAGCATATGGTAATACATAAATAGCCTGGATGAAATGTAAAATGCAACGAAGACGTCAATGGAGTAATGTTCATGAGCGGCCAAGATGAAGAAGACACCAAACACATTGCAGATCCAAGTAAAAGTATGCAAAAAGTAAATTCTTCTGGTGGTGTATTCGGTGATGAAAAAGTTCAAGAGGGTTAAAGCAACGGTGTGGCCGGAAAACATGTAATCTCCACAAGTACGCACACCCTGGAGACTCATACCGGCTCCAGTCCTATTAGAAAAGGTAGTTAGAGAAGTGGAAATGGGAAATCAGAAGACTAATGTAATTTACCAAATTATGTATGCGTTATGGAGTTTGTTCCAAACGTCACCATATGGACGAGGCTGACATTCCAAATGGGTACCTATGAAAAAAAAAAATTACTTACAGAATAAATTCCAATAGTGGATGCTCCTCTGAAGCTTTGACCACCTCAACTTGGACTTACCTGGAACACTCAACGATGTAATAAGCATGGTAATGCACCTAGAATTGAGAAATATTTTTAAAGAATTTTCAGAACAGTCAGAAAGTAGATTTTACCTGAGCATGAAAATGGTACCAAATATCGAAAAAAAGCGACGCATTAAAACAAATCGATGACGATGGAAAAGTACAACTAAAAACCACAAAGACCAAAGTATCATTCCAGTGACTTCACACATTTCAAAGGCCCAAGGAATATGTGGTACATTGTCTAAGATGATATCTGGCAAGGGTGGGTACTTTTCCATGTCTGGAACTCGGTCATGAACAATGACCATCACGAAGGCTGTAATCCAGGAAACTACCAAGACATATAAAAAGGCCAGAAGGGCTTTCCATCTTTCTGGTTTGATAATCACAGGTAAGACCTTGGGCTGCTGGTGGCAGTATGGACAAGACAAGTGCAGGCTTTGATCTTCTTCCACTTCAGAAAGTTCTTCAGAATCTTCTTTCGGGACATTAGTGACAGTGGCTGAATTGTTGGCTTTTAGCTTTGCCAACTGATTGAGTAAACGACGGACTTTGATCACTGATGGCTTGGGAATTTCTTGATGATGCTTGAACAAACGATGCCAATCTTCAGAGGTTAAACCTTGAACAATTTTCTCAATCAAAATATACACGATTTAAAAACTATGTTTGGTAGTTACTTAAAAGATCTTGCCCGGTGATTGGGGCATCAGGTTCAAGAAAGTCCCATAGGTCTTTAAACCCTTCATTCTCAAGCCAGCGACGCACTTGAGCGCTGGACCAAAATGTTGCTTCGCACTGCTGAGCAAGCATTATTCATCTGGCAATTTATCTTTGGACTTTGGACAGAATCAAACCCTTCTATATGCTATCTAGAAGGGCTAAAAGGTCAAAATTCAAGAAAAGTTTCATTTTTTTCTGTTTTGATTTGGTTCTATAAGAAATAGCTACCAGATGAAAATTAAGAAATAAGCCATACGACTTTTACTTTATCTCTTTATCTGGAGAATGATATATATTTATTTGGTGCTTATGACATTGATCAGATTTCGGTTTTGAAAGTCGGTGAAAAAAATTTGACTTCTATTGTATGCTACCGATTCCACATGCACTGGCCAAGGCCTTTCCAAGTCATCAGGATTCTTTTGACTGATTTGCAACAGTTCTAGGTCCAAACATAGGGAGTACTGGATAAATGGCACCAATGATAGAGAAGGAATCAACACTGGTGGAGCAACTGAGCGACAATGAACCACCCAGCCGTGCTGCGGCTTATGAGGATGATCAAATCTCTTGAGTGGTTCACCGCCGGTTCGGTAGTTATACAAGTCCAAATGACCATTTCCAAATTTGTCTGACATATCAATGATTACTAGATCTTTTGTGCATCCAATAATGTCATTGATCTTCAAATTGTCACCTTTGTTGATGTAATTCAAGTAAGTTTTTAGAATCATCTTGTTCTTATAGCTCCTCAAATTGATTGAATTCTTTTCTAAAATGTCCTGGATAAAGAAACAGATATATAATTAGAAGAATCCAAACGCCGAAACAAGGGATTTTACCTTCTCCCAATGCAGGATTCCAAACTTGTCAGCGACCACAACTTTGACAATGATCCTTTCCGCATACTCACCACTGCGAACATTATAATCCCAGACAGATTTCAAGTGAGATTGTTCCGCATTGAACAGTGTATAGAGGCTATGTCGGTATAAAATGACGAAGTATTCAAAATGCAGGTTTGCATAACGATCGGCCATTTGTTGTTTAATTGTCATATGCGAACTTGACAAACCAGCAAACTTGAGTCGTCTCCATAAATGAATTTCATGCTCGGCTGTGGTAGGCGTAATGACTAGAAATCTTTTTGACAACGAACAATTGCCGATGAATTGAGTCCAAGGGAAGTCTTCCTTGTCAACTTGATACAAAGACTGAACAAATATTGGTCGATCTAAGTCTTGGGTCTGGAAACATTGGACTGACCAGCCAACTGAAGGTTGAAATGATACAATCATCACACAACTATTGTCACAAACGACTGTAGGATAAGTACCGGCAAAAGACAGGTGTCTGAATTCATATGGGTGTTTGGAATTCAACCATGATTGCCTCAAATAGTTTGTTTTGCCTTGAACGTAAGCTCTAAAGTAATTGTAACAGGTGTGGTTGACTAAGCAAAGATTTTGTAGGTCCTCCAAATCTGGCAAATTTTGCAAAATCAGATCAATCACCACAGGATAATTTCCTTCTTGAAGCAACGCTTGCAATAAGCTAAACTCTTCCGTCATAATTGTTAAATGATTCATAAGTCAGCGATGACAAAATGAATGATATAGAAGCAGATTGTCCTTACGAAAGATTATTTTGTTGGATCAATAATAACTGTAGGCAGCACTGCTATTATGATTACTTATGAAAAATGTAATCTTATATTCACCACATAAATCTTTGGTGCTCTCCAGGGTTCTGGGGCCAGGTAAAGGGGTAATATATAAACAAGCAGAGGGTGACAATATTGACAATTTGAAAAAGGATCAATTCAGCTATCAGTTTCATCCAGCTTTGAGGTCGCACTTGTAAGCGGTAAAACATGAATGGGATAACGAAATAGCGAAACTCTAGAAGGTACTGCGGCATTACATTCAGGATGAGACAAATGGGGTAGGCCACCTTGAAGGCTAAGTCACTTCTTCGTATGCTATACAAGAGACAAAATGATGCAAAAAAGTACACAGGGACTAAAGCCGTTGGTGTCCACTGAGACATGATAATTTTTCTCCACAAATAGAATGTGTAGTGTCGGTTGTCGGCCAGCAAGTAAGGGTGAGCCATGGTGTAACTCTGGACAATACCAACCATGAGCGTAAGGGTGATGGCTGCGGCGATCCAATGCCTTTTGATTGTTTCAAAGAAGGGTTCTAAACGGGCCAGAGCATAGGGAGCTCCCCATACCAAGCAAAATGCACTAAAATACAGAATTTGAGAGGGATGCATCACAACTTGATGGGCGCTTCGATCTCCAACGACGACCCCTTGATTGTAGACAACAAAGACTACGAAAGTGGAAGCTACGATCAAGTAGCCGAAGCAATCTTTAAGGACCAGAAACACTAACTGAAACACTTTTTTCGGTGTGAAAAGGAGTAGACAGGTGCCTTCCAAAAGCTCTTGTAATTGTCCCAGGGTGGTGAGGCTAAATCTGATGGGAGCCTCCGATTGTATCATCCTGGCATCATGAGCTGAAGCTATGATATGGGGCATTGCACATTGAACTGCCACAAAGAATACCCAGACAATGTTAGTCTGTCTAAACAATACAGCCAGGGCTCCTATGAAGCTAGCAAACCAGTCTCTCTTGTCCATATGTAAACAGTACATCAACAAGACCATAAACGTTGAGCCGACATCAGTGTAGTACAAGAATGCAAAGAAGTAGAGTAAGGGGAAAAAGGCCAACGTTAGCGCTGACAAAGCCGCTTTTTTGCTATCGTAATACTGAAATTTTTTGAAAGATTGTAATTATTAAATCAAGTATTCAATTATATGCTAAAAACTACTTACATGTTTCCCGCCATGAATCTGTTGCATCAGTCGAATAAGGACGATGAAGGTCAATATAAGGAAGCCTAGGTTCACCATCCGCAGATTGGAAGTTGTACACAGCCATTGATTGCTCCATTTTGATAATGGATTCAGAATGCCAATAGTGACAAAATAAAGGCCTGGTAAGGTCGTAATTTTGTCATCCCACTGCAAAAAGTGGAGTTTTTAAAAGATACGGAACCATTCCTTGCCTTCGTTTCTTGTAAAATACTCACCAGAAAAAAATCACCTTGGCAATATTTCTGTGCTTGTGGAATATGGAAGATTTCATCCATGTAGGGGTTGGGAACGTGTGTATTTATTTGGTAGCTTACAGATGCCGACAAGGCAGTCAACCCAGCGGTGACAAGTATACCGGTAGAGTCCATAACTTTGTTTTGACTGTCCTATACTCTATAGGCACGTCCACGAGTCACGACGAAACTTCTGAATGCTCAAAAGTGCTTCCAGATGACGTTTCAGATTTTCTGAAAAGAGTGAAAATAAAATCATCTCTATGAAATAGATATGTATTCTAGCAACAATATTCTTGGGTCATTCATAAAATTTGATTTGGAATGTAGTTGATCAGGTTCATAAAAAGGCCAAAACGGTTGTTTCCGAAGGCAAAATGGCAAAGGGGAGGTTATCTAAAGGAACTGTTGCGGAAACGTCCTCTTCTTCTTTGTCTTCTTCAGTTGCCAAAAAATCCAGGGGTACCTCATTGGAGGGGACCACATGATCCTCTTCAACAGTGGTATTGCTGCCAACATGGTCGTTGGCATTCATGCTATTTTCACAGTCAATTTTGAGCAGCGGAATTCCAATCTTCTTCGCTACTAGTTGGGCAACGACTTGATTACTTAAAGGAGCTTTCAAGTCGTCTATTGCGACTTTAGTCATGTCAAGTCCATTTTGTTTGTCAACTGGCCAGGGTCCTGGATGCTCCACGGCTTTCAATCGAACAGTCTTCAAGTGGGGGATTTTATCAGGCAAGACTGGTACTTGAAGTATACGCTTTCCTTGATCGAACAACAAATGTTTCTTTCTGTATTGCGGCAATTTCATAATGACGGACGTGTCCAAAGGAATTTCCTCCACATTTGGTCCGATGTATTGGAAAGCTGTTCGTCTGCCACTATTCAAACGAGTAGCACTGACCTTGTTCAAGATAGGAAATCTTTGGCTAATGGCCATCAACACGTTGGTTACGTCATACAATCTCCTTGACTTGGACTTTTGCAGGGCCAACGGAATAGTCGTGCCATGGATAACTTTGGAAGCAAATTCTAAACTCATGACTTTGGGGTCGTCACTGAGTAAGAATAACATGATGAACTTTTGACAAACTGTCAAAATATGCAGAGGAGCAGATTTTGATGCTTTTTCTTCGCCTGCACTAGAGGTACTGGGGTAAAGTAGCTCTTCAGGTTGGTACTTTTTCTCAGGAAGTGCATTTAGAAAGTGAGAGCCAATATTTTCCTTCTTCATGCAATCTAAAGCACAAAGAGTACTCTCTTGATTCAATCGGACCATTTCTTGGACTTCTCTTTCTTTTGTTGACCTGATATCCTCAGGAATGTCGAGAACTAAACCAATAAATCGCAGAAAGCAAAGGGTTTGAGTAAGATGAACAAACCCATGCCAGCGAAATGTATTTTTGCCAATCTGTAACATAATTTAGAAAAAATAAACGTCGATCGCGTCGGTCAAAATCTGTAGTTTCCAAAATACCTTTGATACCAAGCAAAGTGCTTCAAAGACATGAAATGCTTCGTAAACGGAGCCCTTGCTTGCTCCAAATCGAACCATGATTTGTTCAATTGTCATTTCCCAACTTTCATCAGGTCTCACATCAAAAGGCAGCTCATCAAGAATCCGTTTCGTCAAGTAACCAATTGCACGTTTTTTTCGCGGCTTTTTCTCGGCGATCGTTTCCCAGTCCATCTCGTTTGTCTTATTGTACCTATTTTAAAATTCTTACTAATATCCCAACTTGTTAACTGTCTGATAACATCTTCTGAACTGATACTGAAACGGAAACGCGCCAAATTAAAATTTATTCAAACTCTCAGTTTTCCGAAGAAATTTTTAAGAAAAGTGCCAAAATGACGATTTTATCTGGTAACATTTACGAGCTGAGAAACAAACAATAACAAATACATAAAAGTTAAAACGACAAAACGTAAACGTTGAAAAAAGAAAAAAAGGCTTCAAAAAATTTACCTTTCACATTTAAAACAAGATTTTAAATCAGTGAAGTAAAAGGATCGTTTTCTTTTTTTCTGATATGAACGAATATTATGTCCTTGAGATAGCTTTGTGAGTAGCCATATACTGCCAGCAATAATTACTGTGGCCTTTCAATCTCCTACATTTCTTACAGAGAGTTGTTTGAGGACAAAAAAGATTACACAATTACTGAAGCATATGTTCAGCAAAGTGTAAGCCAAGGACTTAAACAGCTTTTCGGTGAGGTAAGATATCGTCTTGGATTTTTATTTTATCATTTTGAAAGCCTCCCGAACATGACTCTTCGTTTTTGCAGGTTGGTGCGGCTTATCCCATTGAAGTCGAAACCTTGAGTAAAACGTCTTATGGAGCATCTTTTATTCTAAAGTGTCCCTCCTTGTGTTATATCAAACTTCGATCAAGCTTGACCCTTCAGAATACCTACTATTCTGATATCTGTGTCTTTCATGTTCTTAGAGTTGGAACGAATCTGCTGGAACTCTATAATTCGAAACCACTTTTGACGATCAATTAAGACACTAAAAGATGGCACGAAACTCGGAAAAGGCCATGACGGCTTTGGCAAGATGGCGTAACGCCAAGCTTGTCGAAGACGGCCTCGATACGAAAAACGAACGTCGGCCTTATTTAGCTACTCAGTGTAACAATTTGAAATCAGCCGAAAAGTGGCGAATTCAAGTTATACGAGAAGCCTCCAAGAAAATGGCTCAGATTCAGAATGCTGGCTTAGGCGAGTTTCGAATCCGCGACTTGAACGATGAAATCAATAAACTGCTGCGAGAAAAACGACATTGGGAAAATAGAATCATCGAGCTGGGTGGTCGGGATAAACGAAGCCGGTCACGGATGTTGGACAAAGAAGGCAAAGAAGTGCCTGGGGTGTATGGATACAAGTACTTTGGAGCTGCCAGAGATTTGCCTGGTGTCCGGGAACTGTTTGAAGCCGAAAAACCAGAACAGCCGAAGAAAAGTCGGGCTGAGCTAATGAAAGACATCGATGCCGCCTACTACGGATACAGAGACGATGAAGATAACCTTTTAGTGCCACTTGAAATCGAAGCTGAAAAGGCTGCAGTGGCTCAAGCAGTCAAAGAGTGGAAAGAAAAGCGAGAAGCTGGACAAGCAGAAGAGAAGGGAGACGACGAGCCTGACATCTATGCCGTTCCGCCAGACATGTCTGACATGGACCGACTAGAGGAAGCTATGCGGGAAGGTAAAGAAGGTCGATTTTTCGCTCATGTGGCCATACCGACTCAAAAGGACATTGAGCAAGCACTTCTGGAGCGAAAGAAACGAGAACTTTTGCACATGTACGACATTGATTCAGATGACGAAAAGGAAACGAAATAAAGGCGGTTTTATTACAAGGATCTATTCCAAAAGATAATAATAACAAATGTAACAAGTATTAGTGGGGAAAAAGAAAGACTTTTTTTTTCATTTTGCTATAAGTACAAATATTACAACAGTCTATTCAATCCACTTTTTGAGGTTTCTTTCCTTTGGAACGCGTTGTCATTGTATGTATGTTCGAAGTATCGCCACTGGCACCTTCCACGGAACCACCAAGTTTGCCCCAAACAATGTTATTGAGAATTTCCCCAACGATGTAAAGAAGAGCCCCAAACATTGAGCAGGTAATCATGAACAAGATCCTGGGCACGGGTGCTAAGACTTCAAATATGGGATAAACCTGTGAAGAAATGCTCGTTTAGGTACGCGTTTGAAATTCAATCTAAGAAATATTATTACCCAAACTCCACCAAAATGAGCAACAATAAGTGTCCACGTCAAATAAACGAAGCAGAAGATCATCGTAGTGCTCATACCATTGAAACGCTTACTTGGGTACGCATGATACTGTAGGAACAATTCCAAAAGTTGGGCTGGTATGACAGTGGTGTGCATGGCGTGATTGATGTAATTGGGAAAGAAATTATCGTAATGTAGAGGAAAAACCAATTCTCTGTCAATATGAAATAAGACCCAAAAGATAATTCCTACAAATTGGCCAATAGGAAAAGCTAAAGTCGCAAAAAGGTAGTCTCTACATTTCTGTAACTTGGAGGCTTTTGTGGAATCAGTGGCCTGGCTGCCGATGAAATTGTTGAAGAAACTAACGCTGAAGTAAATAAGTTGAATCCACAAGTTGATAAATGTCAAATATTTCCATTGTCCGCCAAAGGAAGGACGTCCTGGTAATTTAAGGATGTACAGATCCCAGTAAATGGTGTAGGCAAAATTGACAATGGCGGCCAATTGTATGAGTAGATGAAGCATTGTTGCTAATCTTCTTACGTTGTCTAAACTCTAAAGATGACAGAGTACACCGGGTCAGTCAGTCTTGCTCTTCAATACTTCTACATACACGCAAATCAGCTAATGCAAAATCAATAACTTCCTCACCGAGCGGGTAACACAACTTCTTCGTTATGTACTGACTTGATAGCGATACAATTTTCGAGCTTTTTGGTGAGCTTGCATGGAACCTGAAATGCCACGTACGTCTCCAATTTCCAGTCCATAAACTGAAAAAATGTGTACTGCTTGAACACTTTAATCTTTATCTTTCGACTTTGATTTGCTTGAACATTCAAATTGTCGGTCAACTATTTTTAAGGCAATCATTTAAAACATTTGCCCCATCAATCAATCATTTTATCCTTGTACTATGGAATCATCAACTTTTCTTGGATCAATTATCAATTACTTTTTTTTCTACGGAAGTTTTTTAAAACTGGTTTATTTCACACGTCAATTTGATAGCCTAAATTGAGGTATAAGTTGTTAAGTCATTTACATTTTTTGGAAGTCAAACAAAACAAAAACAAAGCAGCAAAACCGCAAAAGATTTCAAGTTTTTTTGTTTCTGGAATCTGCATGGGTTCAAGATGTCAAATATTACCGTTACTCCGTTGGGAGCTGGTCAAGATGTGGGAAGGTCCTGTCTGCTTGTCTGCATAGGAGGAAAGCGAGTTATGTTAGATTGCGGAATGCACATGGGTTACAACGATGACCGAAGATTTCCAGACTTTACTTTTGTCAGTGGTGATGAGCCTTTGACCGATTACTTGGATGCTGTCATTATTTCTCACTTCCACTTGGATCATTGTGGAGCCTTGCCGTACATGACTGAAATGGTGGGTTATAATGGCCCTATTTACATGACTGGTCCAACGTTGGCAATTGCCCCTATTTTGTAAGGCGAATTTATTTTACTTTTTTCGTATTTTTAAACGAATTTGAGTATTAAAAGAGTAAATTCATTTTTGATGCCTGGGTTAACCCTCAAATTGAATTTTTCAGATTGGAAGATATGAGACGAGTGGCTGTTGAACGGAAAGGCGAAACCAATTTTTTCACTTCGCAAATGATCAAAGATTGTATGAAGAAGGTCAAAGCAGTTAATCTTCATCAAGTCATAAAAATTGACGACGAATTGGAAATCAAAGCATACTATGCTGGACATGTTCTTGGTGCTGCTATGTTTCAAGTAAAAGTGGGAACAGAATCTCTAGTTTACACTGGAGACTATAACATGACTCCTGACCGGCACTTGGGTGCTGCGTGGATTGACAAATGTCGACCGGATTTACTTATCACTGAGTCAACATATGCTACCACCATCAGAGATTCAAAAAGATGCCGCGAACGTGACTTTTTAAAGAAAGTACACGATTGCGTGGAAAAAGGAGGCAAAGTTCTCATACCCGTTTTTGCCCTGGGGCGTGCCCAAGAACTTTGCATCCTATTAGAGTCGTATTGGGAACGTATGAATCTTAGGGTGCCAGTATTTTTTAGTATGGGTCTGACAGAAAAGGCAAATAACTATTACAAAATGTTTATCACGTGGACCAACGAGAAGATTCGCAAAACCTTTGTCGAGCGAAACATGTTTGATTTCAAGCACATCAAAGGCTTTGACAGATCTTATATCCAACAGCCCGGTCCAATGGTAGTCCTCTCCACTCCTGGTATGCTCCACGGAGGCTTATCTCTCACTATTTTTGAAGAATGGTGCACAAGTGAACAAAATATGATTATTATGCCTGGCTATTGTGTGGCTGGAACTGTCGGTCACAAAATCCTCAATGGAACTCGTAAGATTGAGTTCAAAAAAGGTAAACCTCCAGTTGAAGTCAAAATGTCTGTACAGTACATGTCCTTCAGCGCTCATGCCGATGCCAAAGGTATTATGCAGCTGATATCCTATTGTGAGCCTCGAAACGTGATGTTAGTGCACGGCGAGGCCGCCAAGATGGAATTTTTGAAGGCTAAGATCCGGCAAGAATTCAATATCGATTGCTACATGCCTGCAAATGGCGAGACAGCGACAATAATGACTCCTATGACCGTCGCCGCTTCGGTTTCAACCAAGCTTTTAAGGGAAGAATCGGAACGCTTTGATGCTCGCACCGATGAAGAGGCATTTAAGCGACCAAGACTGCTGCATGGTGTACTTGTCATGAAGGACAATAAGTTGAAATTAATGGATCCCGATGAGGCTTGTGCTGACCTAAATATTCCCGCCCATACTTTAAGGTTTACCTCCACAGTCAACCTGGCACTGGTCGGCGCCGTAGAGGACGCTCTTCAAAGAGTGAAAGACATTGTTGAAGAAGAGATTCGCGACACAGATCATAAGATTTGTATCGACCATGATCGTCATCGGTTGTCATTAGCGCAATCTGTTTCAATCGAGGTAACGCAGAGTAAGGACGAAGGTGCAACGAAAGAAATCATTGTGTCGTGGGCCAATCGGGATGAACACATAGGATCATATTTGCTATCGGTATTGCAAAACATTGGCAATTCATAAAAAAGAAAATATTTTTGTTTTTCAATCAAAATAAAGCTGTTCCAAAAGCTAAAATCATGGGTCTTTTTTTTTGCTACAGCAAACTCAATCCCGTTCTCGGTTATCTTGTAGGAGTGTAGGGTATCGAGACCTGGTAAATCATACCAAACCTGGTGAATCACAACTTCACAAGTTGGCATGATTGATCACCCACGGTTTGGCAAAATACCAAGTCTGGTACATTTATGAGACATGAAAGCTGGAGCCTTTCGATTATAGTTAGGTATGTTGAGAATTATGTCAGTTCCCAAGCAGCTATCAAACCTATTTTTAGGACCACACAGTTGTGGTTGAATGAGAATGACATGGATTTACATCTTACCTGATCTGAGTATGCTAAAAAAAGAACCAAAAATACTTCAGCCAAAAATCAAATTAGAATTTTTTTAGCCCTTAAAGTGCTCTGCTACAATTTTTGACGCTTAAAAATCATACTTTTAAGCATACATCATAGGATCAAATTAGTCTGCAGTGTCTGTGGTAGTATTTTCATGTCTCAACTTCCACCAAGTCAAGTCTGAAGGCAAAAGAAAAAGCAGGCCAAAAAACTTCCTTGGGAAAAGTTTTTATGAGCCCACATTTTGTATTGCATGTTAGACTCAATTGACAGGCTGGTGGGAGGCAGGCTGAAGGTTGCTACAGGTTTCACCACCGTGATAAGTAAGACATCTTGAAATTCTAGAAGGCAGTGTGGACACTGCATAAACCTCCTTTGCTAATTTTGACTTTACTTCATACTTCACTGGCGTTTATGGTATGGTTTAAGCCAGTAAGGCAACTTGGCAAGACATGTTTAATCAATGAGACATGTGTTACAAGGTCTCGTAAAATGTTGATGAATATTTAGTTTTGGAAAGACTTCTTATGATTAATTTGCCAAACAAAGTTGAAAAATATCCCATTTACCCTCTTAAACTTAAAAAAAGATAGAGAAAACAAACAAACATTTTTTAACGGATTGCTATCACAACCATTGCATAAGTACATACCTATAGGTATGTATAATTTACCACGATGAAAATCGTCGAAAATTTCCGGGAATCAGGTCTAGTGAAAATCCACACAAATAAATGGCATTGAACTTTGAGGACAAGGAAGACGTGGAATGTGAAAGGAACCATCAGAAATATTACTTTCCTACATCGGAAGCTTTCTTTATTCGTCGAACTGTAAACAATGTGTTGAAAGGTTCTGGTTTTCACCAAAAAATCGTCAACTTCCAGGACAATTATTAATGCAGAAAAGTGTCCCTTCAAGCTTGTCGGATTAAACTTTCCCCCTTTCTTCCCCTTCTTGTCACGTAAAGGTTTCTTCATTCTTCTACGAACTGATGATCGTAAAAAAGAACATAAAGAATTTCATGTTGTTTTGACACCCAAACTGTCATTTCTATCCATGTCATTTTTGGCCTCAATTGAAAAAGAGGCTCTAGGGGCTCTAGGTAGAAATGCATTGTAAATGCACACAAAGATTGTCACTCACTTTTTTAAACCTGCCCAGTAGAATCTATTGGAAGTGCAATTTTGGCTATTTTTTACCTGAAAGGACAGAGATTATTTTTGGCGTGAAAATTCAACTGTTGTACTTGGAAGGCAAGTGGCAACAGTCGTTTTAGGATGTGGTAGTTTAGCCCTAACGACCTATTCTTTTTGGTTAACGCGGTAGTAACTACAAACCAGGCTTCATTTGTACTTTAGCAGCTCAGTAGCGGTATAGCGGTTTGCGCTTGCCGCTTGGCCATAAATTCTTTTCTTTCGTGACATTACATTTGGTATAGTGGCAGTGAATGACGACGGTGGCGAGGAGACGGTAGTAGAGAGCAGAACCTTGGCACAGTTCGCAACAACTCTGAAGTCAACCCCGATGAGAAAGTCTCTAGCTCTAACCACAATGCAGTAAGTAATAACTTTTGGCGCCCCAGTTGATGAGGAACAATCGCAAGTTCCACATACTGATCATGGTAAGCAATTTCAATTTTCATATTGATTTCGTTAGATAAGAGAATGTTCGAACTTCGAATGAAGAGAACAGTGTTTGAAAATTCCCCCAAAATGGCTCATTTGGATTGTCACGCCTAAAATTCTATACATTCAGTTTTTGAATTTTCGCGCCAAAAAAATGGACTAACATTATGTATAATATTTTCCCCAGGAATTTTGTGAAAAATTGACCACCCTTAACTGATTCAAAAGATGGGCATTGTAGCTAGTTTGGCTGCTATACCTGTGGCTGAGGATATCATAAGGGACGAAAGGCGTCGTGAACTGCAACGTTTAGAAGAGGAGAGATTACGAAGACTACGCGAGTCAGGCTACAGATATGGGGATCTAGATCTGCAGTTAATAAAAAGGTACGAAGAAGACATAGTGCTTGAAACTCACCCAAAAAATATCATTTATAATTTCGCCTTGAATCCTAAAACAATAAAGTAAGAATTCTTACTAAAATATTTTTTTCTTGAAGGCTGTCGGTGAATATTGGTGACACTGAAGAGTTTCTCGGCCGCGATCCAACCAAATTCCGCGAAGGCCATACTAAAGTGTCTGACGTAGAAAAAATTTATTTGACTGGTCCCTACAAACAAAAGTACAAGACTTTGTCTGACGTTTACAATGCGACTCCTAAACGGTTCTATCCGGTGTTCGAGTGGACAGGAGGGCGTAAAATCAGAAGTGCCTATCCAAATGTTCGCTTGAAACCTTCTCAACTCCAAAATCCACTTTATATCAATGGCAACCATCAGAGCCAAGCACCGAGTGTCAAAGAGATCACTGTTAAAAGCACAGTTTTTTAGATTGCATTTGGAAAATACAACACCTTTATTACTTTATTCAATTCAAGTTGCCAATTCAATTGAAAAACGCATCTAAAAGAATAAGTAAGAAATACCAGAAAAACAATATTTACACTTTGTACATTTAAGCAGGGGCGTCCTCCCCGAAAATCTGAGAAGAAGGCCGCACGCTGTGGTCGACGAGCGATGCTCGTTCTGGGATAGTTGAAGAGTTGAAAAAAAAAAACTGTTCAAGCTTATAGATAGCACAAACAATTGAAGAATTTTCTTCATAAACTTTGCTTTGATCAGTGAAAGATACTGGTCAAGGCCTTGACTAAGCCTGTCAAAGGCTATTTTTTTGAACATTTCTTCAAAATGTTCATTTGAATTTCTTCGTCTTCCGGAGAAAATTCATATCCTTTTCTTTTTAGCCATTTCAAGGTGGCTCTATCCTTGTCCGAGGTGCGAAGTTCCGCCACTACTTGGATTCTTCTGCCCCTCTCCAAGCAGTCCTTGAAATCTGACTCATTGGTCGTGAATACGCCATTAATCTCAATCTGAGGCTTCAAAGGAAGGACGAATAAATTCCATATACGGTTGTCTTTCCTATAAGGGAAGATCAATTTTAGGACCAAAATACCTTAATCTTACATAGTACACCACCACACAAACCAAAATAGAATTTTTTGTGAAAAATCTCGTCAAAATGAAAAGAGTTCTGCGCTATGTAGCTAAAATGTGAACAAACGGAATTTTTTCAAAAAAAAAAAAAAGAAAAATATGGTACCTAAGTAAAATTTGGCTCTTGATTCTGCACTACTATGTAGCTAAAATGTAAACAAACGGAATTTTTTCAAAAAAAAAAAATATTGTATCTAAGTAAAATTTGGCTCTTGTTCTTGTGTGTACAATGTAATTATCAAAACGCCATCTAGTGTACAAAACTGTCATGAAGTAATCAAAAGTTGACCATTACCTATTGCCTTCGTTTATAGAATGGCTGCCTTCGGTTGAAAAATTTAAATTGAAGGTCTTCTTCTCCGTCTTCATTACATGGATATTGCTGCCATGCGTTGAAGTCGACAGTACTTTCATCATTCCTGTATCAGTATTGAAAGCTGGGCCAACTTGGTCAATCTTCGAAACGACTTGTCGTTTTTCTATCCCTGGAGCGGTATGTACCAGACCAACTAGATAGGACTGGTGCATATGCGAACTGTTGATAACAATTGGAATTGGACGGTCCCGTTTCACATTCCAATGATTCCCTAGAATACACCTAATTCAGTTTACTTTATTCATTGTACGCAGATGAAGAAACTTACCATTGACATGTTCCGAATCATAGTATTTACTTTCTTGAAATTCCAATTTGACTGTAGAATTGGGGTCTTCAGGAAGAGGTAAGGATTCATCATTTGGAATTTGCATTTGTGTCCAATAGTCATCGATCTCTCCACCAGGAAAAATATCTAAAATCAATGAAGAATTGATGTCGTTTAAGGAGTTTAGGGGAAACTACATTTGCCTAGTTCAATGTTTCAAAACATTAGCAGACCTGTTGCTGTCACATACCTATCTCACCCAGACCGATGAGACCGTCAATTAAAGGCGACAGAGCTCCACCATTGTTGCTCATCTCAGGTGGACCGGGTGCACCACCAGTGGGTGAAGCTTCTCCATTACTCTCCATCTTGTCTCCTCCTGGTTCCTCAAGACAACCTTTAAAGTTTTTTAAAGTTCCAGTCCAGCTAGACAGTCTCTAAGTCTACGTCTACTATGCAGTTTTCGTCAGCCAATAACAGTCCGTAACAACTAACAAAGTCAATCACACTTTTAAATGTTTGGTAATGATTTGTGGAAATGATTATAATCATCTCTATATTGAAATTTAGATTAGATTATTTCTCCATCTACTCAAAGATTGAAAATTGTCAAGATTGCCTTCACTGAACTAATTCACACTCGTCACTCGTCGACCCTCTACGCCCCATTTTTTGTAACTTGTTTCGCGATTCCCGTCGAATCGCACCGATTTACTTTCTAGAATGTTCTAGAATTTCAAAATCAAAGTCTGTGATCAAAATTGTACGTATATTTGATGACATTGCAAAAATACTACTGCTTCTAAATCAAACTATTGATCCGCACCTCCGTCTTCTTCTTCATCATCATCATAAGCATAATTTTCATTTTCACCGTCTCCTAAAAAGCGTCATTAATTAAAACTCAGTAAAGTCATAGTAAAGTGATTTTTTATGAAACACAATTCACAATTGAATTTTTGGCGCGAAAATTCATAAGTCAGACAATTTATCTTTACCTAGGAGTCTGTTGACCTCTTTCAACCGTTCTTCTAATTTTGTTACTCCAGCTAATTGTCCTTCCAGTTTATGTTTTTCATCATTCAATGACAACATTGTTCCACTATCCAAAACGTCCATATTCCAGCCACCTTCGCCATCAAACTGGTGATGATATCAATTTTAAATGTTTAAAAATTAGCATAAAGAGCATAAAGATATGCTAAGCTTACTTGAAGTATGTGACTATGGAATTTCCAAAGTGAGGGTCGATGAGTGATGGTGAGCAAAGTGATACCTTGATCTTTGGCAGTCTGGTACATTTTTCCTTCCACATCTATTGAAACGGCTGATGTACATTCATCCAACAAGGCATACAAGGGCTTGTGATAGAAAATTCTGGCCATTCCCATCCTTTGCTTTTCCCCTCCTGAAAGAATGTCTTTCCAATCTCCCAATGCATCCCAACCACCTTCTCTGATGACGATTTGCTTAAGGTGAACTATGTCTAGGACATTTTCTAGATCTTCATCTTGTATTCCTTTGTTTCTCATATCCAATTTACTGTCGGGATAAATCACTTGATCTCTGAGAGTGCCTAAGGACATGTAAGGCCTCTACAAAAGGATAATCATGCAGTGTGGGTTGGGTTTTTTTTTATAAAGCAAACATACTTGTGGAATGTAGAAAAGTGAAGAAACAGGTGGTTTCTCCATGAAGCCCTCATAGATTGGCCACAACCCTGAAATGATCCTAAATAAGGAACTTTTGCCACATCCGTTGGGTCCAGAAATGAGTAGGTGCATTCCAGGTAGAACTTTAATGGATAGATTGGGAACAACCACATCACAGTTAGGTGTGATGATTGGCACTTGTTCCAAGACAATGGACCCATCAATAGATTCAGTGACAATGCCTCTTGAGATGGGGATTCCATTGACAAACTCCAAATTAAGTTTTGAATTCAAGCTGCCTTTAGTCTTGGCCGCAGTTGCTGTCTTGACAACTTGCCTCTCATATTTGCCTTGTGAACAGTCTTCAAATACTTCTACCATGGTTGCCACTCTGGCTGTGTAACCTGCCAATTCCACAATCTCTTTGTATGCAGTCATCAGCCTTTCCATGGCGTCTGCACCAGACACTAAAAAAAAAAGACTTTCGTGAACGGATTGCTTTTGAAAAAGGTCAACTTTTTTAAGTCTCACCCAAAAGGTTTTTGGCAGTGGTGTAGTATTCAGTCCTATCGGCAATGTTTTCACCAACATTGGCACTGCCTCCAACTTCGTTTTGGCTGGTAAAAATTGGAATGGCCATCACCACCATTCCCGACCCTGCCCATCCATACTTCATCAAGAATTGCTCAAGCATCACGTACCAAAGTTTCTGATTGAAGATGGTAACATTTTGCTTGACCAAAGACTTATAAGCTCGCTTCAAATTGAGCTGTTCCACATCTTGTCCACCATAGAACGCAATTTCTTCAGCATTGGTGATGATTCTGGAATGCACATAGCGAAGGTATCCCTTCCGGTGGGACTCTTCATTGACAAGTTTGCCAAACTTTGGAGAGACTAATCTAAGAATCCTCCCTGTTAACCAAACCACAACTGTATTAATGATGGGACCAGCGGTGGTATTTGCTCTTCGTTTTCTAGTTAGCTGTAAAAATTGGGGGGTTTTTTTTAGCATTGTTATAGAATGAGACTTTTATAGCTATACTTACTTGAAAAATGGAGTAAGTGATTAATGCCGAATCAAGCATAGGTTTCGTCAGATGTGAGTACAGATGGGCGACTGACGAGCTGAAGGCTTGCAAATCATCGGTTAAGCAATGATCAGCATTGGCAATTCTTGAATCCAAGTTGGCTACTCTGTAATAGGTTTGGTCTTTAAAATACAATTCATAGCTGTAATTGACCAGTTTGGTTCTAAAAGCCAAAGCCAGTCTGGATTCCAGGTATCGAATTAAAGAATTAATGAAGGTAGCGGGGACTGCAATGCCTATCCACTTAAGCATCATGAAAGCAAATGTACGAACATCTTTTCGTACAATGTACTTGACCATCCGACCTTCAAGGGCTGCGACATAGATGGAGAGGAAAGTTCTAACAATCAGAGTCAATGTATGAAGAGACAATAAACCAGCTTCAACACTCCACAGACTTGGAATCATGATCTTGATCAGTTTATGCAATCGCTTAAAAAATTCTCTGTGAAATTGTAAAAATAAATTACTTGTTTTCCTCAAACTTTCTTTTCTTCAATAATCTGTTACTTGTTCACAGCAGGGCCTTTTGGAGTACTTTCCTCGCGGTCCGACACCTTGCTGACCAAAGTCTCAACTTGATCCTCATCCTCGGTTTTCAAAGCTGTGGCCACACCTGTAGTTCGCCTTCTTTTCCATTCTGGAATGGCTACGTTGTAGACGTATCCAGCGATTGCCGCGGTGTAGGCAACTCTCGAAATTCCAATAAAAGGTATTCCGCTAGCATAGCTGAAATCCTCAAGAAATTTTGAGAGAGTTGCCATGTTGCAAAGAAGGGCGAATTCTTATCTCAAATGATGGACCGAGAATACCAACCTTTGCACCCATGACCTGATTACTTAGCACAGCATGCGCACTTTTACACAGGTAATAGAGAAATTTTGCGATGAACGTTTATTTCCAAAAAGGCACCAAAGAAGGTGTATTTTGTAAATACTCTTGATACTCTTTCAAGTGTCCCCATTTTTTCAAGCCTGCCTTTTCCAGCAAAGGGATGCCACTTAGTCTTGTGATAAGCAAATGGACAAACAATGGACTGAGCACACCCAAATACTGCCATCCTTTGAATACAGAAGATGCAGATACATACAAACCGAACCACAGTAAGATTTCGCCAAAGTAATTGGGATGACGACTGATAGACCATAAGCCAGTGGTGATGAATTTCCCCTATAAAAAAGTATTATTAAATGTTTTCTTGTTTTGTAATGGTTAGAACATCTTCTAGATAGGGCATTTTACTTAGGTACCTGGTTTTTGGAGTCATTTTTAAAGGAAGTCTTTTGCATGTCAGCTACAATCTCAAAAAACATTCCTGTGGCCCACAATGCCCATCCAAGGTAATCTTGTTTTCCAAGGGGCTTGTCATTCTCCTCGTTGGCTAGCATCAAAGTAGGTAGCAGGGTGACAAATACCCAAAGTCCTACAATACAAAGAAAAAAATTCTTACAGAGAAAAAAAAATGAAAGCAATTAAAGAAATAAACCTTGAATGGTCCAAAAACTGAAGAATCGAAGAGGATTGTCTCGCACATTGTCAAATCTCTTGTCTTTGCCATCTTTAAGAATTCTTATAAACAAATACAGCCCTAGGCGACCCGCCCATGTCATCACCATGTTAGTTTGAACCAGTTGTCTGGTGGTACCTTTGCTCCATTTTTGGCTCAGATAGGATAAGGCAATAAAGGTTGCAGAACCTAGAAGTTGGTTATATAAAAAGTAAAAAAAAAATACAACAAAAAAATTATTTACCTGTGATGTCATAAAACTTTTCCGTCTGAAAATACGAAGCTACGCCCCAAGCAGCCCATTGGATACCCATATCAATGGCAAAGATGTTGACAAAATAGTTGTCCCAAAACATGATGATGCTTCTTATTTCTTCACTTGTTTCAATGGAAGAATGACAGATAAGCAATTGTCTGCAATGAACCCAACAACAGCAGTCAAGTTTGTTTACAATTTTGAAATTACCGCCAAATAAAAGGCTGTCCCAGCCAGACTTTCATATGCTGGACAGCCTGGAATAGCAGCCCTACTATTGTTACTAGGGAAGCTACATATTAGTGGTGTTGTAAGGCTCTGGTGTTGTAGGCACTCTAGTGTTGAATTAACAAGTTCCTATACAAATGTCTCATTTGACAACCAAAGTTTTTGTAAAAACAGCCGCTTTGAAAATGTCTTCAGACGAAATATGCTGCCTACTTTATCTGGTAACACTTTTATGAGGGCGCGGCAAGTCTAAAACACGCACATGCACCCTCCTTGCTGTGCATGCATGCACTCTTGCGTGTGGTGCATTTATCGTGCTTCCAATTGGCAAGCAGACAGCACAAAATGTGACCAATGTGGCATTTTCTTGCATCTCTTTGACTCTTTTATTTGGCCCCTAACGTTGGAAGAGTAGTGCAGTTTGTTGGCTTTTTAGTGCAGTGTTCGGACCCTCAAAGTGTGGACCTGGGCCACAAAAAGGACTTTTGTAGGCCATGACACAACCCAGAGTGAGTTTTCAAACCTCCATAAGAACATGTAGATTCATTTTTGTAACTTCTTGGGCTATTCTGAGACTTTGTGGCCAAGTTTAGGCCTAAAATTCAATGACCGCCCGTGACCCTTACTTGGCTGATTTGGCTGTTCTAGGCTGGACGGCTTTCAGTCCTAGACGGGCCCCAGACGAATGAAAACCTTGATTACTTGGCCAGCTTTGGAATTTTTCAAAGATTCTTCAATTTTTCAAAATTGATATTTATCCCTTATGCAAATGCCAAAAATACTTTATCCTGAGTAGGTATCTATTTAGAGTTGTTTAAACATATTTTGCACACTGTAAAGCCGAGCGCGCAAAAAACAAATTTGCAAAGTGGGAGAAGCAGCTGTCGCTCGGATACTCATTGAGCAATGAAGGGTTTGGATTTTAAAAACATTTGGTGGTCTTTATTGGTGTCCTTTTAAAAGAAATGAATCAGAGATTCAGGAAACATTACCAGGTGCTATTGGATGCGTAAGTCATATTCATCATATATGTGTTTTTTCACTGCAATAATACGAAAAATAGCTTTGTTCTTCAAGTACTTACGATTGGTGTAGCCCTTTGTTTCCCGAGTATTTTCAAAATCTAACAATACTGCATTATGATTGTATGAACTAATAGAAATTTTTGGGAAAGATGATAGGGCCAAAATCATTGTCATGTGACTACTATTATGGACATGCGATCTCTCATGAAAAGGTCTAATTATCTCCTGTAGTATTTTGTAAGAGAATCTAATTGGGAAAATAGAAAATTGAATCCATCCGCTTTTATCTAATTTCATAAAAGAGAGCTGCTATACAGTGATTTGCAAAAACCAAGCCTAGCTAAATAGAAGAAAGAAAGAAGGAGGCAATGGCAAAGAGCTGCGCGAGGGGGAGAGAGAGAGCGCTCTTCTTCTACAGTTTGCACGCCTTATTCTACTTGGCGTTTCTGGCGAAAATGGCGCGAGCAGTGGAAGCAGCGTTGCAAAAAGTTTTAACCTGGCTCTCTAGCGGAGTGTCTAGACTGTAGACATTTGCTGGAAACTGATTAAGCATAAAAGTGCCTGGAAGCTTTTTTGTAAGGCTCTCTACAAAATAATTGGCTTTACCCAATGAATCAAAATGTTATTTTCTGTTGCAATATTTCCTTGAAATTGTGTCATTAAATTACTGATTCAAAATGAAGTTTGATTAATGACTACCAAGGTGTATTGGGTATATTTATTGGGAAGGTACTTTAAAATAGTTGAACTTCGATGATATGCGGTTCATTCAGTAAATATTTGGAAAGAGTTGCCAAGTATTGAACAAAATTATAAATTTAACAAGCACGAAACATGCGTCTCCTGCTAAGACCGCGAGAAATCATATAGTTTA